>OX451348.1:23135847-23594175 GCA_949629155.1 Myopa testacea | reverse complement strand
AAACATGAAGGAAGAAAAAAGGTGCTTCTTTTATATTATTTCCGCTTTCTATTTAATTCAATTTGGTTGCATTTTATTTAATTTTGCTTGACTTGATTTGACTTGATTTGATTGTTTACTTTATTTAACTTTGAAACGAAGACGAAGAACGCGAAAACGAAGAAGAAGAAGAGGGACGAATAGGGTGTAAATTCAAGGGGAGTGCGTGGAGAGACAACCACAAAATCAGTCAATTCGGTTGACGCATTCGAGTTGCTGTTGTCACTTCTGTTTATTGTTGTAGTTGTTGTTTTTTTTTTTGAGTGCTTGCTAAATTATTCGCAAAATAAACACGGCGTAAATTAAAAATATATCAACAAAATCGCAGGCAACTAAAAAGTGGAGGGACAAAAAAGTGAAAAACGAAGGACGAAAAAAGATGCTCATTAAAAATAGAAATACAGAGTATGCTAAGAAGATATCTCATCCACATACATATGTACACACACACACACACACATTCACACATACGATGGAGAGCCACTTTTTCACACCTTCAAAGAAACCAAAAATACTGCATTTCTTTTATTCTCCACGCTGGAGGGCTCACCACGATGAAGCAGTAAAAACAGGAGTAGAAACGACGACGAAGAAGGAGAAGATGAAGAAGAAAATGAGGACCATAAAACACCTGAAAAATTGCGTTGGCATTTTTAGTTAGTGGCAACGCTTTAACAGAGCCACTAAATAAAATATGTGCTGGTATTAAAGCAGAAAGCGGAACAAAAACATAAGAAGAGAAATGTATGTACTTAAAGAAGAGTGGCTACGGAGAGAGAGAGAGAGAGAAAGAGAGAGCGCTCTAATCCTGGAAACCTATTAATACGACTTCTAAAAATAATCATTGGTCACATTTTTGAAGTAAAACCAACAACAAAAATGTTAAGATTCATAAAAATAGACAAAATAACAGCATCAACGAAGAAATAAAATCAACTGAATACATTCTTGTCGAAGTTATTCTGAGAAACAAAACGTAAAATAAAACGATCAGAAGGATTTCTCAAGTGACAGAAGCTCTGAGGGAAAAACATCTACAACAAATACTAAAAACAACAAACACTAAAAGAATCGAGAGGGAAAAGGAGAGTGAGAGAGAGAGAGAGAGAGGAAGCAGCTGTACTTTTGTCACCAGCAATGAGAATAACAACCCGTAACTGCAAAAAACAACAAAAAGAAGAATCATCAACGTCAAGACTCAAGCGAGTGTAACAAAAATAACAGTACAGTGATACTAAACACAAACAGTTATAAGAACAAAGAAGAAAAAAGCACCGGAAACAGAAGGACAACAACAATAAAAAGCAACAAACAACTAGAGACCGAAGCATTTTATGATCACTTTGGATTATAAGCAGAGAGGAACATCAGAGAGAACAAAAAGAGTACTAATCCAACAAGTGAAGAGTGATACAACAACAACAACAACAACAACAACAACAACAAACAACAAACAAATAAATCGAAAAAAAACTTGCAAAGTTTATAAAAGAATCATCGGCTTCAGCACAGCAAAAGACGCTGCGCAATAAGAAGGAAATCGTAGAAAGAATAACAAAAAGAAGCAGTTGAAGATGAAGCAGGAAAATAGTAATAATGCTGAGAAGAAGAAGGAAAAGAAGAAGCAAAAAAGAAAGGAGATCAAAAAAACAAAATATAATTAAATGAATAAAAAGATCAATAATTAAAAAAAAAAAATAAAATATAAATAAATAAACAAATAAATGAATATATTAATAAATAAATCAATAAATAAAAAAATAAAAAAATAATTATATATTAATAAATAAACAAATAAATAATTCAATAAATAAAACATTAAATCAATCAGTTGTATTGTATAAAAATTTGGAAAAATGTTGCTAGAAACATTTATAGAATTCCTACAATTTCGGATGTGATTATAATTGTAACTAGAATAGTGTATAATTTGTAAATAAAAACGTTTACTTTTCTTACTTCAAGAATTTAATTGATATCCTTGAATTAAGTTTTGTGTTCTGACTTTTCTAACGAAGAAGAAGAATCATCAGCATCATTACCAAATAATGCTAATTTTCTTTTCAGAAATGCACACAGACACACATACACACACATACACACACACACACACACACCTACATTCACGCATATACATACATACATGCAGATTATCATATACACACATACACACACATGAAGGTACACACATACACACACACACACACATGAATGTACACACTCACATCAACTCAACCAGAATCCTCATAAAGTGTTTGATAATCACTTGTACTCAGTTCAGGGGTCTCCACACCCTGACTCACTCTTTCACTCGCTCAGTGTTTTACTACTCTCACTCTCTCGCTCACTCCTTCGTCCTTCTCGAGTGTTCATCTGCCTCAATAGTTGTTGCCATTTTGTGGTTTTTGCTTAATGAATGGGTTTAATTAGTATCCACACTAGTGCGTTTTATTAAGAAGGAGGAAAGATTAAATGGAAATTCATTCATACGACTCAAGACGCCGAGAATAAAAGTGATGAGTAGAGAAGGGAGGAGAAGAGAAGGTAAGGAAGGAAAGAGAGAGACTTCTGAGAATATGAGATGCTATAAAATGGCAAATACAATGGAATGCTTTTCAAATGGAATAAATTTTCATGATAACCTTGTTTTAATGAAGTAAAGAGTTTGAGTAAAGAAGCTGAGAGAGAAAGAGAGAGCGAGAGAGAGAGAGGGAGAGCGAATTCTTTTAGTATTCAAAATTTTGTACTATTTCAAAATGTCTTCTCGGTAAATAACAACAACAATAACAAAGCACCACAAAGCAAGAAAAGCAAAAAATAAATGCATGGTAATCAAATCATACGATCAAGAATAAAGCACACACCAACGCATTCACTTACTTTTTGCACTTCATTCTATTTCTCTCTCTCTCTCTCTCTCTCTCTCTCTCTCTCTCTCTCCCTCTCTCCAGTCCTGTGTTCCTCTCTCTTTCTTCTGGTTTCTGATCACCTGAAAGTGTTGAGACAATTCAATTCACTCAGATGTGTAAATTTATTTCTGTTCTATGAACTGACAATAAAAATTGACAATACATTGAAATGAATTCAATTTTGCAACAATAGAGAAGCGAAATAAGAACCGAAGAAGGAAGGAGGAAGAGGAGGCGGGGGCGGAGGCGGGGGCGGGGGCGGGGGCGGAGGCGGAAAGAAACTGATTCTTCTCAGCGATTTTCTGCTGTTTTAAAAGCATACAATTTTCCATGCTTTAAAAATAAGGAAATAAAAAATACTATACACTTAAAATCGCAATAAAAAGAAAACCAAAGAAGAAGAGGACGACGTCGAAGCAAAAGAAGAAGAAGAAGAAAAGCAAGGCATTGGAATCAGCTTCCGTTACAGGAAGCAACAAATAAATAAGAAACAAACAAAAGGAAAGAACAACACTGCGCTGAAGTCAAATTTTTCAATCACATACACACACACACACATACGATAGAAAGCATACAAAACAAAAAGAAAACAAAGAAATATAGAAATACGTACATATACCGTATATATTCAGTACTTGCATATTATATTCGAACCAAAGTCAATGGCAATAATTGAAATTTATTTCTCACTTATTAATTATACATTATTTCTACTTTATTTAATTAATGTTTGTTGTGGACACTTTAGTAGCTAAATATTTTTATAAATTTTGTATTTTGTTCTTTTTCTAGATTTTACCTTTAATAATAAATAATATTGAAAATTCTAAAGGAACTCAAAATTAACCTATAAAATAATAATAATAATAATAATAATAATAATAATATATTCGGGGCCAGTTTTTCAGTGTTCGGTTATCGTCGTTTCTCAGTTAACCTTCGTTTAAACGACACATTGTGTTTTTCAGTGCTCGTTTAAACGGAGGTTAACCGGCCGATATTGCTCAGTTAAACTCCGGTAAATTTATCTTTTTAATAGATAAAGAAACAGCTGTTTCTTCGAGTACAGACATTTACCTTTGTTCAAAACTATGCTAATAATTTTGTTTATTTGCACCAGAACAGCTGTTCTCTTTGTAAAAATGAAAATATTGTCCAGTGCTGCCAGGAAAGGTTTAGGTATACGCTAAATATTCATTGAATTTAGATAACTTCTGTATGAAATATAGAAAAGATACGTTTAACATAGATAAGTTAAACTCGCACTGTAAAACTCAAATCTCAGTTAACTTTTGTTTGGCGTTTAACTAATCTCCGTTTAAACGCCGTTTAAACGAGCACTGAAAAACTGGGCCTCGGTGTTTAAAATTATCTGAACTCTTAGGGCCAGTTTTTCAGTGCTCAGTTATCGTCGTTTCTCAGTTAACCTTCGTTTAAACGACACATTGTGTTTTTCAGTGCTCGTTTAAACGGAGGTTAACCGGCCGATATTGCTCAGTTAAACTCCGGTAAATTTATCTTTTTAATAGATAAAGAAACAGCTGTTTCTTCAGTACAGACATTTACCTTTGTTCAAAACTATGCTAATAATTTTGTTTATTTGCACCAGAACAGCTGTTCTCTTTGTAAAAATGAAAATATTGTCAAGTGCTGCCAAAAAAGGTTTAGGTATACGCTAAATATTCATTGAATTTAGATAAATTCTGTATGAAATATAGATAAGATACTTTTATCATAGATAAGTTAAACTCGCACTGTAAAACTCAAATCTCAGTTAACTTTTGTTTGGCGTTTAACTAATCTCCGTTTAAACGCCGTTTAAACGAGCACTGAAAAACTGGGCCTTAGTAACTTTATAAGCGGCTACTTTTAGTAGTTCTCCCTCTCCGAACCTCGCCCTCTCTGCCCTCTCTCTCCCCCGTTCGTTCTGCGCTCCCCTGCCTTTGTTGATGTTCGTCTCAGCCTTTTTTTTTTTGTGTCGTGTAACGGTGCAGTGGTGCAGCTCACATGTGGCTAATTTGTATTTAATGGCGAGCATTTGAAACTCCTTCCTTTATTGGATGACAGCAAAGCAGAGCGATGGGACGCAAAGAATGCATGTGACATCTGTGTCTATCTCTACCCCCCTCCACCCCCTCCACCCCCTCCACCCCCTCCACCCCCTCCACCCTCTCCTTCCCCCTCCGTTCCCCTCTTTTCCACTAAGCTTTAGACTACGTTTCTATTCGATGCACGTTTCTTCATTCTGTTGCCGGAAGTCGTTGCGTCGTCGTTGACATCGTCATCGGCAACGATGTCGGCGTCGGCGTCGGTGTCTGCTGCTCACTCTGCGGCTGATTTGCTCGTAACTCCTTCGTTTGCAATTAGAATCGCTTTAAGTGGATTCCTCAAAAGTAATCTCTTCTTCATGGTTCCTCGACCGTAAATTTTCGGTAGCCTGAAAAACCTGGAAATAAACGAAAAAGACTAAAAGATTAAATTGTTTTGGATTCTTTGTTGAAAAAAATTGCAAAGATTGAAAAATTGCAAAAAGATTCCACTAAAGTGCAGTATTTCTTTCAACATTTTTACCTTAAATTAAGAAAAGTTCAAAAAATGTTCATGGAGAAAAAACTCAAACTTAAGTAGAAATAAAAGGTTATTCGTTGAGTAGAGTACAGAAAATAAAAAACAATCCAGAAAAAGACCGAGTTAAGTACAAAAGAGGTAAACAAGAAGAAAAGGAAGAAATACAAAAAGAGTAGAATAAAAGGGAAGTAAAGAGAAAAAACTCTAGCATTCGAGAAAGTGTTGCAATAGTAATAAAAAGAAACGGAAAAAAAGAATAAAAACCAAAAAATCTGCTTCAAAAACTATAAACAATAAATAATTTAGGGAGAGAGAAAGCAGCTTAAAAAAAATATTAAATAAACTGAGAAAACAAACCTGATGAAAACAAAAACATAAAGAATACGTAAACATCAGCAATAACAAGACAAATAATAAAATAAAACAACAGAAACAAACACAAGCTGAGGCCATGAAAAAGTGGTACACAAAAAAAAAACACCGAAAAGAGAGAGTAAAAAACCATTATTAAAGCAACGAGTTGAATACAATTGAATTCAATCGAATGCAAGTGAACTGAATCGCATTCAAATCGCATGAAATCATCAAAAAACCTTAGAATATATTTTGTTTTCGTTTCTCTTTCTTTGTTGAATTTCACTCGATTTAATTTTTCTACAGATTTTTAAATACTCATGAATATACATAAGTGAAATATTTGTTGCAATAAAATTCCAAAGTTTTTGCAATTTCCCAAAATTTCCTCATAAATGTTGTTTTAATATTTATGATCTATTATTATTGATACGTTTATTATTTTTATTATTTTAAGGAGGTTCTTGTTGTTGTTGTTATTATTTTCATCATTCATTTAATAAATTTCCTTTTCTGAATTCTGCATTTTCTTCGTTATTCTTTATTTTTTTAATATACGATATTCAAAACAATTCAATTTATTTAAAATAACCAAAAGTAAAATGAATTTGTCCGAGAATTTTCAACATCTGAAAAACCCGAATCAGAAAAAAGGATTGCTTTGAAATTTCCATGAGTGAAAGCAAAGCATTGCAAAAAATTCATTGAGGTTAGAAAGAAGCTGCTACCGATCGGAGAGATTTTCGTGTGTGTGTTTTTTTCGCTTTTAAAATAAGCAATTTTTCAATCAATTTAAAAGCCAAATTGAAGGAAACCCACCAATAAAAATAATAAAAATGGAAAGAGGGAAGTCATTCAATGAATAACGGCCTAAAACGGCCGTAAAGTCCAACGCGCTCCTGTCTAATCTGGGGTTTTCATGAAAAGCAAGAAAAAAAAGTAGAACAAAAGCAGAAAAACATCAGAAAACAGAGACAAAAAATTCAAACAAATCTACTTAACGAGCCATGAAATATTTTTGTGCTCTGTTTCACTGCATGCAGTCACCACAAGACAACCGTCGCCCCTCCTCACTGCCCTCACCCACTCACCCCCTCATCTGCTCTTTGAATACCTTCCTCCAACCCTAGCTGACTCCTACTCACCCTCCTACTCACCCTCTCACTCTTTCCCGCTGCTTCTAAGCATCCTTCTTCTTCTTCTTCTTCTTCTCCTTCGTCCTTTCGCTTAGCTTATTTTGGATTCAGTTCGGACATTTTTTCCGGTTCTGTGTTTGTTTTTTTTTTTGTTTTGTTCTGCTTTTTATACGGATTTTTGTCGTACTGAAAATATTCTCAACTGCAACAACAACAACAACAACAACAAAAAGTACTACAACAACAGTTGTAAAGCGCATCCATAGCAAAATACGACGGTCCTGAAAGTGATGCTGTGGCTCTTTTGTTGTTGTTGTTGCTGGAAAAAATTCTCAATCCGGTTCCCCTCTAAACCCCCTCTCCCCCTGCCCATTGTCACGTTTCAAATAAACTGAATTTCATACGCTGCAAATTTCGTTTCTGTCGCCCTTTAAATTGCTCGCCCTTCCTCGCCCGTTAATCTCTATGAAATATATGCGTCCCTTTATGTTCCCTCTCTTTTTCTCTCCCTCTCTTTTTCTTTCATTCGCTTTTCCTCTCTGAAGCCGCTGTCCTCCGTGTCTGCTGTCATCCGTGTGAACAGGCTTCTCTGCAGTTACAGTTATACAGTTATATAATATTACGAAAAAATTTTATGCATATATGGGAAGAAGAAGAAAATGATGATGAAGAAGAAGAAGAAAACGATGATGAAGAAGAAGAAGAAGAAGACAAGGAAGAACTCGAAAAAAGGAAAAAAAGAGCCAGTGAACACTCACAGGTCAAACTCTCTCCGCAAGAAAAAACCTCAACATCACAACCGCATGCTGAAGTGGAAGGAGGGACGGGGTGGGGGCGGCAATAAGTGGGTGTGGAGCGGAAGTCAAGTGGGCGCATTTAAAGCACCAAAGAAACATGCAAAACGCACACAAAGTGTGAGCAATCCTCAAAGCAAACCTCAAAGCAAACTGACAGAAACTCAAACATGATCTCAAAATCGACATGTTTTCTGATCACGCCCGTTTTCATGTCCTTCTCGTGTCTCTCTCTCTCTCTCTCTCTCTCTCTCTCTCGATCTCTGTGTGCTTCTGTCTCACCGCCCTCTCTGCTCGTGTGTGTATTTGTCATTGTCTCTCCTTCAGCCTGTACTTCTGGCTATCGCTCTGCATGCGATTCTATTCCTTTGTCTCTCTCTTCGTGTCTCTTAGTTGCTCTTTCTCGTTTCTCACATCTCAGCACTTGTTTCTATGTCCCTATCCTATGTCTTTGTGTTTATCTCTGTCCTTGTTTGTGTCTTTGTCTCTGTCACTCTCTGTCTCTGTCTCTGTCACCATTTCGGTGTCTCTTTATGTCGCTCTGCTTCCTGCCAGTGATTCCGTATATTTGTCTCTCTCTCTCGCGCTGTGTCTGTGTTTCTTCGTGTCCGCTTTGGTTTTCTGTCTCTTCGCCTGTCCGTGTTGCTCTTTGTTCGCCTTTCTGTCTGCGGTTTTAAATCTATATTTTATTCAGAGTCTGCATTTCAAGTAAAATGGTAACTAATAGTAAATAGTAGAGATATCCAACATCTCAGAGAGACGTCCATAAATCAATTGAATGAAACCAGCGTGTTTCAAGGAAGAACAAGAAAAATAATAAAAAAAAATAAAGAAGTAGGAAAATTATTCGAACTCTTTATTTCCAAGGAACTCCCAAGGACAGCAGCAGGCGCGGGAGCAGCAGGAGCCTGATTTGTAGCCGATGCGTTTAAAGGTTACTCTCTGGTTTTTCTGTTGCTTCGCCCACTCTTAGGCGAAGCATAAAAAATGTTATTTAATTTATCTGAGGCTTTGAAGCTGAGGTATATACGAGTTCATGCAAGATTTATGCTCGACTTTAATTGAGGGCAACCGGAGTGAGCAATCGTTTTTTGTCGGTGGAGTTGTTGGTGTTTTTGGTGTTCTTCTTCGTTCGGTGTTTTCGGTTTTTTCGGTGTTTCCAATAAGCTGAATTCTCCAACAACGCCTGAAGTTGGATAAGGATACAATCAAATGTATGCAACCGTAAACCAAACAAGTGTCTAGCGTCAAAAATATGTACAGAGCTTAGACAGAGAGAGCGAGAGAGAGAGAGAGAGAGAGAGAGAGAGAGAGAAAGAGAGAAAGAGAGAACGAGAAAGAGAGAGAGAGAGAGAGAAAGAGAGAAAGGGAGAAAGAAAAAGAGGGAAAACAGCAATTAAAACCACCACTAAAACAACAATTGAAAAACAACAAAACATTACAACAACAACAACAACAACAACTGCAATTGTACTTTACTGCAGCAGGACCTTTAGTCCTTTAGTCTTACCTCAGCCAGGATAGCAAAAAAAAAACAAAAACGCACAACGGCACGAGCAACAACGAGTACATTGATTTGCATTTCACTTAAAATTCGACCTGCAGTCACATGCAGTCAGATCAGCGTGGAACCGCAGCTAGTGTAGCCAGCCAGCTCTACGCCGCCTAAAAATATGCAATACAATTCGCAGTCCATCAAATTGCAGGCTCAATAAAGGCTAAACAACAGCAAACAACAGCAACGGACAACGAAACACATCAACAACAACAACAACAGCCCCTACCCAGGAGCGCACAACAACATGATGAAGAACAGCAACTACAAGAAAAACAACAGCATTACAATAAAAACAAAAACAAAAGCAAAACATAACAAACTCAACCGCAGAGTATTGAGAACTGAAACTCGCTCATACTCACTCACGCCCATGAAAACAATGAAAGCCGACGGTGTATCCATCGTATTTTGTTTGCGAGCATGTGAGCGTGTGTGTGTGCACTCTGAATATGCAAAAGGTTGAAATTTCGAAAATATGAACTCGGAAAAAATCTACCAGTAACTTTTGCCCCAACTCGATTTTAGATTTTGAGAGAAAATAGAAGTTGAAATTGGAAATTTTGTATGCAATTCAAGCGAATGACTTTTACAGATTATACATGATGAATCTGAATTTTAGTCGGTCTTTTAGTCAGTCTTTTAGTCGGTCTTTGAGTCGGTCTACGAGTAGAGAGAGGATCTGAATATCCGAACTAATCTCCTTTTTGACATCTAGAGTCATTAGCAGATTGAGACCAATGTTCATCATTAAGTCATTTTATGACACACTTACTCTGTACTGTAGAAAGTAATGCAGGGAGTTGTATTAAGGAGAGATGTCTATAAAGATTTAAAATAGCGAATTTCAGAAACCGAAACAGAAAATATGACCTCTCAAACGAGTTCCTTACAGTAAAAATTTCGATAAAACCAAGAACACGCTTCGAAGATCATAAATCTTCACTCTCAGTGACCAGACACCAACATTTTAAGGGTCATCTCAACGATCGATCGCTATAGATTATAAGCACCGAATTTCATTTCATTCGGTTTAAGGACGCAGAAAATATGACCTCCTGTCCTTGTATGGAGATCAAATGACATTTTATTGGCTTCCAAAGTTCAAACAATATACGCAAGTATACGCTCTTTAAAGGCTTCCTTAGTGAACTAAAGAACTTAATAAAAATGCAGATTATTAATGCGGAATTTAACTTGCTTTCGTTTAAGATCGCAGAGTCGTCATGTCCTTAGTTTCTTCAGTAAATATGTTCGGAAAATCACGATAAATCACGTTCAAGATGCTCTCGTTTAGTATCTTAGAGGGATGTGGGATTAAGATTTAAGTATCAATTTCCAGAGATGTTATAGCCAAACATTCCACAGTTGACTTGATTTTAGGATCCGCAAAAATATGAGCTCATAAAAAGGTGTCTCCTCGTAAAAACCGAAGTCTGCAAAATAAGGAAGCGAAACTCATCTGGTTTGGTTTATGAACTGAAAGATTATCAAATAAAGTCATAAATATTGCGTCCTTAAAGAATTGATAAGCTCTCCATTTACAAGTTGGACGAGGTTAAAGGAATAGTTGATGATGTCTAAAGCACTCCATTTAATTACCTCCATCTTTATTGACCACTTCTCTTACAGTTCAGATGTTATCTCTCTAAAAATTCTCTATTAAACACAACAGAATCAACCGTCAAAGGATTATAAATAAAGTAACAACGACAAACACAAGAGTTTTCAAGAGTTTTCCAAGTATTTCAGTCTCTCTGCTCAACTGTGCTCAATGAGCAATTTAATGCGATATGCAGAAACACGGGCGAAAAGGAGCGCAACTGACTAGAAACCCAACTGGTGCAATGATGACGCGTTGTCCTGTGAGTAGCGTAAATAAAGCGGAAACATAAAACTTAAAAAAGTGCACTTGTGCTATTTTCGCGCACCGAATGAAAGAAGGAAAACTAGGAAACCATTGCGATGTTGCTGATGTTGTTTATTTATTACTTACCGTGTTCGCAATGCAAAAACTACATCGTCCTCTCGTTCTTATCTCCTCGCAGTTGGAAGGATTCAAGCGCTGCACACTCTTCACTCTCTGAATGCTTTGAAATAGAAAACGCTTCCTATTAAAGTTTATTTAAAGTACTCGTTGCATGCAGCGCTGGCTAAACGAGGAAAAGCGACGCAAGGACAGAGAGAGATAGAGAAAGGAAGAGAGGGAGAGAGAGAGATAGACTAAAAAAGATATAAGAAAAAAAAATATGTTCTTTTTAAACTTGTACTCGTTTGTACATGAATTCAAACGCTTAGCAGCATCGGATGCCGCAGAGCAAACAGAGGACACGCGACAGCAGGCGACAGAAAGAAAGCGAATCCTTTTCAACCGCAATGAAAGAATAAAAAAAACATAAACCTCGCATTCGTACGCTTTCAAGGTTCCAGCAGCAGAAGTTCAAAGGAACTCAGCATGTGTTGGAATGCATGAGAAAAGAAGCACACGAAGCGAAAAGGAAAGAAAAGTAAAAATTGCGCTTTCCAAAGTGGAGCAAAAACACACCGAAAAGTGGCGAAAAAGCAGGATACCGAAAAGCAAGAGACAAAGAAAAGCAACAGAATGCTTCTGCCAAAAAACTGACAACCAACTGAAGGATTATTTCGCGCTCAACTTCGCAGGACATTCGAAAGTAGTGGATACTTGAACGGAGGATAACGCTAAATGCAGTTCTGATGGCTACGGTAGATGTTTTCGAGTGACTAAAATTGAGTGACTGAATGAGAACTGAATGAGAAATAATTCCGGAGTTTTAATGATGACTAAAGTTAAAATGATCGTCTAGGAAAGTTTTGGGACGAGTATTTCTATCTGGTTTCTTTCTTATTTCGAAAAAGATTTTGATTTTCCAAAAGAAACAGCAAAACTGTTGCTCTGGCTGAAGTCCAATGAAGTCCATGCCAACGATTGAATTTCGAACAGTTTTCAAATCCGAAGAAAATCTTAAATCCAACTAAAATGAAAAATGCAACCGACTCTTCTAAAACGTCACTATTTTTTAGGTGAATCACTTTACAAAAATTATATAAAAAAACAGCAACTAAAGCTTCCGGTGCTGGTGCTGTTGCTAAAGCGCTCTTTTTTCCTTTTTCTCTTTTATATTAAAATCTAGAATATAACAAGAGAAGAATTTGAATCGAAAGAAAGCATTATTTTATTTAACGTTATTTTATAATGTTCTCCTCTTTATTGCTGCTTTTCCAGGTCGTCTTCCGCTTCTCTCCATCGAGTTGAATTGTAAAGGTATCTGGTTAAAGAATTGCTGGTGCACCGGATCGTATGATTAACATTAATGAGGTTGTATTTCATTGAGCGTCGTTAAGAGGATGCTGAAATGAGTCCCTGTTGCTTAGTAGCTGCAGTGACAGCAGTCGAAGCAGTTTCCACATCTGATCACTAGTAAGATGCAGCTTTTTAAATGCTGCACTTTATTTTATTTACTTTCTTTTAACGTTTACTTGGCCCTTCTGAGCAACAAGCGTAAAGTGGCACTGAGGATCAAAGGCGATTGAAAAAAGATACCTTGACAAGAAAGAGAAAGAGGAAGGAAGAGAGTGGAAGAGAGCGAGAAGGAGGGAGGAAGGTAGATAGCGTTGCGTTCTTCTTAAATTGATTATTCTTATATTTCAATTCATAAACAGAGCTTTGAGAAAGAATCTACTTTGCTTTTTTGATATAAATACTATGAAATCTTTTAAAGAAAGATAGTAAATGAATTCAAGAGCGTTCGGACGAATACTTTAGATAACTCACTATACAATACTTCTGTGCTTTTCTTTTTTTGAAGCTATACTGTTTCAATGTTCAATGGTTTAACTTTCCTTCAGTTATTCTATCAAACACTCTCAAAAACATACTACGAAGGATTGATTACATTCATTCTTTAGCTAAAGCTCTCACATGTTTTAGACAAGACTCAGATTTAGCTCAAGTAGTTTAAAGGAATCGACTGCCTTAAATGAATTAAGTGACTAAATAAATCCGAATGGTTAAATAAAAACCGGGAGTGAACAAAATTGATGAGTTTCTTCAGGGAGAAAATAAAACAGCGTAAAGAATCAGAGCAGTAAAAAGGGCAGATGATGGAAAAAGAGAATCAAGAAGAGGAAGGAGAGGACAACGAAGATGGCGTGGATGAAAGAATTAATCATTCGAAAGAATCCTTTCAAAATCATTCTCCAAAAGATGCAAATTTTTACGAGTACGCTTTTTTGTTACTTTTTATGCATAGTTCATAATTTGTGTTATGAATGAAGTGAAAATGAAGAAAAGATTAACAAATAAAAGTTGTTGAAATAAAGTTTTTGAAGTAAAGAATAATGAAAGCTTTCGTTAAGAATTCAATTAAATTTTATTTTCACTGTTTCAGTATCATTATTATAAAGAAAAACGATAACTGAACTATCACAACTATAAGAAGGCGTGAAAAATGTACTCTTTGACGCTTTTAAATTGAATATAAAACGAAACGATACGAGATCAAATTCAATTCAATTCAATTCAATTCAATTCAATTCAATTAAATTAAATTAGATGAGGAGATTATATCAGAGACAGCAAATTAATTTCGTCGCTCTGGAGACATATTATAGTGCAATAAGAATAACAGGAACAACAACAACAACAACATAATCAACAGTCCCAAAACGTAGATACACGCGTGCTGAGTGGCATTGTGAGTGTGTGCGCGTTCGTGAGCGTGTGCATGATGATTCATATACTAAATTCGATCGTGATAAATATCGCCATCTGTGAATGAGAGCAAGTAATTAATTCGGCCAGAGAGCGTACTGGAGCAACCATCAAAGGAAGGGGAGCTAATTGAACAAATAATAACAGAGGTCGCTGGCGGGTGAGGATAATGATGACGATGATGATGACGATAGTGGTGCGGATGGTGACGATGATGCTGATGAAGAAGAAGAATAACGAATGAGGATGAGGCTGATTATGATGGCATTCGAGATGACGGTTGAGATGATGAAGATTATACATATAAAGGCTATACTGGAGATGGTGAAGGTGATGGAAAAGAGAACTAAGAGAATAGAATAATTACCAATACGAAGCAAACGAGTGAAGTTAAAAAGCTCAACAGGAAAAATTAAAAAACAATCCACGGAAACTAAGAAAAGCGGGGAAAAACAAGAAATAAATAAAAAAGAAGTAAAAGTAAATCACGCATCAACGAGAAATGAGAAGTACCCAAAGGTAGATATAAAAGGATGAAAACAAAAAGAATAGAAACAATAGAAAAAAGAAAAGAAAACACAAAACAAAACTCAACGTTTTTCCAGTAAATCGAACAAGCTTTCTATTCAATTGATTGCTCAACAACGGCTTAAGAGTTTATTACGAAACATCAACTTGATCTCTTCCGCACCGTTAAAGCAGCCTGCCTTCGTTCAAGCGCTGCCCTTAACCCCACCCGCCGTCCGCCCACCGGTGCCACACACCCTCTAAACTACACACACACACACACACATTTGTTATGTCGTTTCAAGCACGCAGTTGATGCTGATGATGATTAAGTTAAGCGAACAACAACACACCGGAAGGAGGAGAGTGAGAGAGAGAGAGAGAGACAGAGAGACAGAGATTTATATGGAGCGAGAGAGATCGAAAGTCATGTGCAACTGTGTGTGTGTTTTTGTTGTCTAACAAAAACTTTCTTTCCTTCTTTCAATTGTTATGTTTTCAGTTCATTTAATTTAAGTGATGGACGTTTTAAGTACTTCACTCCTAACTACTAACTACTAACTACTAACTACTAACTACTAACTACTTTTCTCACATTGTTTTGCTGTATTTATGCATGTTTTTCTACTATCTTCTACGAACTTTTCCGTTCTCCTTTTTCGCTACCTTAAGTACTACGTTTTTACTACTACTTTTTTATTAATACTTTTTGACTACTACTTTTTACTATCACTCTTTTACTACTACTTTGTTCACTTCCAAAAACAACTACAAAATTCTAAAAAATTATCTGTCATAAAAGCTCACCTTCGATTCCTCCTTTTAATGTGGTAACTTTTCACAGATATTCAGTTAACAGCGAGCAGAGAAATAAAAAACCTTCTCTATTAAAAAAACACCAACAAAAATGATATTCTTATCAGCGAAAACGAACGGATGAAAGAATGGATGACTGTCATTTTATACTCCAGTTCAATGCATCATCGACATGGTGTGTTTTTACTCTTAGAGAGAGAGAGAGAGAGAGAGAGGAAGAGAGAGAGAAAGAGAGAGAGAGAGAGAGAGAGAGCTCCGAACAGTCCGAAAAAAATGAGTCCTTGATCAAGTAACGTCGCAAGGGACATAAGGAAAGATAAGAAGAGTCCTGAAGAGGAATGTAAAAAGTACTCCAGATAAGCAGTGGAAAAAATTATGTGCTGAAATGTATTTCTCTCATCGCATCTCGATTTTTCATGTTGGTCGGCGTGGGTGTGTTGAGAGCATAAAAACAACCGTCGTCAGCGTCAGCGTCAGCATTCAACGCTAACGAATGTCAGATGTCACCGTAGCGAAATAACGTAATAATGTAACGTAATATATTTAATGTTCAAGGTAGGTAGGTAGGTAGAAGATAGGGGAAAGAAAAAGAACAAAAAAAGAATGGAAGGAAAGGAAATTGAAATGAAAAGGGAAGGAAATGGAACCGTAACTTGTAATGGACAGGAAAGGAAAAAATGCTGTCGTCAACATCTGAGTCTGGTCCAGAGAAGAACGAAGGCAGGTAGTTAGTAGGGAACTCTTGTAGTGTGTCGTTAAAAAGTTGTGACAGAAGAAATAAAAAAAGAAAACAGTAATCAACGTACAGTAGAAAGTGTCAACGAGACTGTAAGATAGGACATCGAAGACCAAAGGAGATGAAGGTTTAAGATCATTGAAAACCAACTGAGACCACCGAAGATCAACGTAGATCGCCGAAATTCAACGAAAACGAACGTAGATCATCAACATAGAGCAATAAGGGTCAATATAGGTTGCCGGAATTCAACGGAGACCAACGTAGATCAACCTGTCATCAACGAAGGTAAACGGTGTCATTTTTTTGCCTCTAGTTAAAACTTAACGGGACTGTTAACCGGGTATTCAACCGTGAATGATGCTCATCAGATGCTCCTCTCGCAGCTGAATGCCTTCTGAAGAGTCGGTCTACGTTTTGAAACTGTAAATAATTAGGAAGCTCTTCGCAAAGAAACCGAGTGCAAGAGGAAGAATTCACAAAAAAAAAGAAAATCAATCTGCGGACGAAAAGTTTCTCAAGAGAGTCGTCCAGAAAGGCAATTAAAAAAAATATTCCTTCCTCGTTTCACAGGAATAAAAATTATACGAAACACAGCAAAACAAAAAGAAAAAAGAGCAGGTGAGGGCCGAGAGGAGAGGGTAGTGAAGAGAACACGGAGAGTGACGGGCAGAAGGGGGCATCAGTTGAACCTGTCATCTCAGTTAAATTTCAAGTCTCTGCTCAGAGCAGCATTTGTCGTGTTTTTACGACTGTAATGACAACGAAGCAGAATAAACTTCTTCCCTTCCTTCCTTCTCTCTCTCTCTCTCTCTCTCTCTCTCTCTCTCTCTCGTTCCTTGCGTCGTTGTAGAAATAATATTGAAATTAAATTTTAACGCTTCATAAAGCAGTCGCTTTTGACTGCATCATAAATCTAAAGTATCGACACAGTGTTGCATTTTATCACTCTTCGATTTACGATTATTTGTCGTTGCGTTTGTTCTTTGCGTCACTAAAGAATATCGCGTCAATATAATAAGAATATTAATCAGAAATTGTATTACAAAATGGAGCAAATGAACTCATTCATCAATCGACTTCATAAAATGCATGTACAAATTCATCAGAGACGAATTCATTTACTCAACTTTAGTTCAAACTTTATTAAATTTCATAAAAATATTCATAAGTATTAATAATAAAATGCCGTGAAGGAACACAAAAAAAGTCTACCGAAAATTCGTTAAAAATTCACTTAAAGAGTTCACTAAAACGACAGTAAAACTTAATGAATGAAAAATGAGTTTAAATTTCATTAAAAATCCTTATTTAAGTTAGTAAAAATTATCACTTTTAGGTAATAATTGCCATTAAATATGTCATTAAAATAAATTCATTAAAAAATTCATTAAAAATTCAATGCACTCAGAAATTCTTTTCCTCGAATTATTCTCTAAGGAAAAAAGTGAAAAATATTTTTGTCGTGTCTCACAGGGATTCGTCGCCATTCAAAGGACTTCCTCGTCAAGGACTTCTTTCGATTAACAGAGTATTTAAGGGAGTAAGTGAAGCGACGAAGAGTGACGGAGGATGCACGAGGGTTGGAGGAGGACAGAAGGCGGGTGAGGGGAGGCAGAAGGCGGAAAGAAAGTAGGCCAGAAAAGCCGTTAGTCACAAGGACAACCGTTACGCAGCCAGTAATTTAATCAAGCGCGGGGCGGAGAGGGTGGAACAACGGTGAGTGGAGCGTGGAACGTGGAACGGGTGGGGGTGCGGGGCTGAGAAGGTGTGTCAATAGTTTGGGGACGCCCGACTTCGTGTGAAAAGAAATCTGTAGAAACTAAGGGGAAAGGCGACAAAACATGCAAAAAACTAGACAAAAAGTGAAGAGGGTGAAAAAATGAGAAGCAAAATTAATTTAAAAACTGTCGCCAGTGCGTGTTAATGAAGTCTCTTTAACACCGTGCTACAAAAAGGATGAAAGACAACCTCAAGGACGAAAGCGAAGAAGCGAGGTGCGAAGGTGTGAATACAGAGTGAAAAGTCAAAAACAAGTCTTGCCTTAAATCTTTGTGTGGAATCTTTTCTTCTGGAAGCTGCCTGCTCTCGTCGCCGATCTGAAGCCAAGGTTGCTGGGAAAACTCATCCGTATCCTTGTCCGGCGTTTCAATGCTTCTGTTCACCCGCTCACCCGCTGAATGCTCAAAATGTATCCTTTCAGCTGATGGCAGTCAGGATAACCTGCGAAATGAAAGTCAAACAGCGCCAGGCGATGATTGCGATGAAGCGTTGTCCTGAAGGCTCCTTGAAACTCTCTCTCCGTCTCTCTCCGTCTCTCTCTCCGTCTCTCTCTCTTTCGCTGTCTCTCTCCCTCTCTCGCTCTTCCTCTGGCTGTGTTCAAGCAATCACGTTAAATGATTTTCACTCTTAATTGACGGCGTTTAAGTTGCCGTTATGACAGCGCCGAAGACCGGTCATCATGATTTGCTGCTTCGCACGGAAGTCCTTCGCGAGGACAACCGAAGGAGGAGTGAATAATTAATGCTGAAAGTTATATCTTTGGCCCGTGGAATGACAGCGTGAAGAAGACGAGAAGCGAAGGAGTTCTCAATTTTTTAGTGTTATAAAATTTCAAATTAACTTTAAGAATTTGCTTATATTATAGAAAAAGAATGTTTATTTTGAAGTTTTGATTTATTTTTAATGCTATTTTGCTATTTAATGACGTTTTTAATAAAATATTTTATCAAATTTTCGGTGCATTTTTAATAAAGATTTATTTTTGTTTATGTTTTGTTTTATGAATCGATGAAATCTCTACTCAGCAATTCAACAAGCAGCACATATATTTTGAAATATTGTATATAGAATTCAACCGGAAACGGAACGAAGTCAGAAACCGACCGAATGCGAGCCACGCAAAATTCGCTGCAATGGAGTTGTGAAGAACGCGTGTCGCCGTCTACCATCCAACCGCGAGCAACCCCGACACCTTCTCTGAACCATTGGGACCCACCCGCGACCCACCCGCGGAGGGGTTTCGACGTGAGTCCCATCAAACAAACAAAAAACACGCCTCAGAAACGGAGTCAAGCGAAGTCAAGCGGCTCGCTAATAAAAACATGATTTCTTTGCGTTCAGTTAAGTGTTTTTACAAGCTTTTCTAGAACACGTTTTGAAAATTATTTCCCCCCCCCCCCCCCCCCCCATCTCACCGCGTCGCTCCACCACCACTCCACCTCTTTTTGTTGTTGTGGCTTTTTATGGAGCGAACACTTGTGAACTCTTAACCACGCTTCGGTGAGCGAACGTAATTCAGTCTTCACTTCACTTCAGGCGCCTCTCTCCCCCTCCTCTGCGAACTCTTCTCCCCCCCTCCCACCCGCCCTCTCTGTCTGACTCACCCAGCCCACCCCCGTCTCACTTAAATGCTATTTAAACAATTAGAGACTTTTTTAGTTCGCTTCATTTCATTGCGCTTGCTTTCCCTCTCCTCACGTCCCCCGCCCACCCACTCCCTGAGGCCGACTGCCACGCCCTGTGGTGATGCCAGAGTATACCTCCGAGTACCATCAACTTTCATAGACTGCGGATGATTTGGCTTCATTTCTATGCACGTGATTTGTGTTGCGAAAGGGGTGGAGGGAGGGGGGGGGGTGAGGGGAAGCACCATGGGCAGTAAGAGCGGAAGTGGGATCGAAGGAGAGACACAGCGAGAGGGAGGGAGAGAAGACTTGTACCAAAAACACATTTTATTCAGGTTTTCCTGTGGCTGTGTATTTGTGTGTGTCCTTGTGTTTATTTGAATGTGCATGGCTGCATACGTTTTCACTGTGTGTGTATGTGTGATTTCCTTGCCTTTATTTTCTGTTTCTATGAACACTTTCAACACTCTTCAGACATGCATTTATTGAAACTGGTTGAGACTTTAAACTTTAATTGGCAACTCTTTCACAACACCGTCGAATGAAGCGGTGAGATTTTAATAATATTACTTCACTTCGGAATTCAAGAATTCGGAATATAAAAATTAATCTCTCTGAGACTACCTCAAAGTTTTAATCCTTTTTCTTTAATCCAATAAACATTAACAAAATATTTCATTTGAAAATGAACACTTTAAGAATTAGAAACAGAAATAATATAATATTGAAAACGGAAATTATTAAATTCATCAGTAATTATTTAAATTTTTTTCTTTTTCCTTTCGTTGTTTTGTTTGTACTTATTTCCCTCCCCGCCTCCCCCCCCCCCCCCCCTTTTTGGTATTTTTTACGTTTTTCGATTACAAACTAATTTATTATCCTTAAAAATACGCGCTCGCAACACGCCTTTCTGTCCCCCCTCCCCGTTCCTTCCCTCCTGCCCCAACCTCGTCCTCGTCCTTTTTCGGGACTGCATGTTAAAATCTCATTAATAAAATTCTCCTTCGCTCCGTGTTGTTGTTCTTGTAAAATGGCATTTCCGCTCCAGTTCCTTGTTTTCTGCTCCTCTGAATTCTTCTGCTTTTGTTTTGTCTTCTATTTTGCATCCTTTGCAACTTTCAATTTTTTGTTGCTTGCATTTTTTGCTGTTGTTGATTATATTAAAAAGCAGCGTTTTAGGCGGAAACCGTTTCCTCTACTTTAGATTTTAAAACTTTTGTTGCTTAAAAATACACACGTGTTGCTCTGTCAGTCGGTGGATTGGTCGGTCGGTCGGTCGGTCGGCCTTCCAAGTGAAAGAAATACTGTGTTTGGCCCGGGCAGCATCTGGGCCAGATTCCTGCCAAACGGATGGGCCAAGCGACGGCCGAAGAGGTCTAACATGAGGCCAGAAGGAGCCAGCAGAGGGCTAGCAGTGGCTTAGAAGGGGCAACGGCTTCCCAGACAGAAGCAGCTATTGCGAACTTCCTCAGTAAATTATTCGCAGAAGCAGCGGCTGCTTTTTGCTTGGTTTTCGGCCAACTGAAAGGATTCCAACGCAAGGAATTCGGGTCGGACGAAACGGGCCGAAAACGGAAGGTTTTTGGAATGTTTGGCAGCTTTTTTCTTTTAAATTCCTCGCTCTCAGTATTTCGTAAGTATTTTTTTTTTCCTAATTTCGGTGTTACTACACTTCGTTTTGGGGTTTTGAGGATTTTGAGGACAACAACAGCACGTATTTGAATGCGTATGTAAACTGTACCTCAATGAAAGCACAACCATCTCTGGCAGCATGGCAAACATACATACATCCATACATATATACATATACATACATACATGCATTCAATACACACACACACACACACACACACACACACACAGGTATGTACTCATAACACACTCATTTTCATGGCTGTCAATAATGGAAGATTTCAAAGCGATCAGAGCGGTGCTGCCACCAGCTGACTGCATCCTTTTGTTGTTGTTGTTGTTGCCATTGTTGTTGTTGCTATTGTTTCGTTGACTCTGAAAATCGGAATAGTTTTTTTTTTATGTTGTTTAACAAGTACAAGCATTTTATACAATATCATCAAATGACGCATGTCACAAACAGCTCCATGTTGAGTTTTTCGATTTGTGTTTGTGTTTGTTTGTATTGTGGTATGTGAGTGTGTGTATGTGTCTACGATTGTATATACACACATACATATAAATACCCTATACACGTACATACATATGTATGTGTGTGCTTGTGTGTATGTTTATATGGACTCAAAAACTCATGGGTTTCTTTTTTGGAGGGATTTCGATTGCAATTTTCATCTTTATATTTGTTCAATTTGTGGGAACAGAAAAAGCAACAGAGCAAAACAACGTACAAATAACACGAACAACAACAACAACAACAACAACAACAACAACAACAATTATAAACATAAAAACCAAAGCAAACAAATGAACCACAAGAATAGCTCGAAGTTGTGTGTGTATGTGTGTGTGTATGTGTCTGTATGTGCGTTTGTTTATGTGTATTCATGTATATACGTTTCTCAATGTGTTTGTGTCAACAATCAACATCATGTTTACGTTACAAATAATTTTTTTGAAGTGTTTTTTCACAGCGCTTCTGTTTTTTTTACGGTTTTCAGTACCATCAGCGATGCTGGCTGAATTGTTGTTATTGTCATTGCACACAACTTCACTTTTTCATTTACACATGAGCCCATAGACGCCCTTTTCCCATCTCCTCCCCTCCCCCCCGCGCCCTCCCTCCCCCACGCCTCCAACCACTCCAACGTCCGCCGCAAATCACATTCGACTCAAAATACGGTAATATAATTGTACAAATATTTGTTGTTGCTTTATTTTTAATCTCATTGAAATTTTCATCTCATCTGAAATCAAGATGTTTTAATGAATTTTTTCATTTTTTTTTTTTTTGTAAGCATGCATGTCGAATATATGTAATTTGCACTTCAAATAAATAGCTGCTGCTTTTACACAATTTTAATTAATCGCTCCTCATCATGATGAGCACCAGCAGCACATCGTGATCACCATCACCGTCACCATCATTGAGCTATCATCAGAGTGAGCCGCCCTTCCCTCTTCAATATCAATACAAGTATTAGCAGAAACGTGATTGTATTCAGCACCAGGCGCGTATCATCACGATCAATAACCCATCCATCATCGATATCATCATCATCCTCAACGAAGGCGTTGCCCGTGGGTAATCTGTAAAGAATAAAAGAATTGCATTACGCATCATTTTAATTTATGCAATACGCGATAATATCGCGAAAGAAAAACTATAAAATAACCAGCCGAAATTAAGTTCTGAAAGTTAAACTTGTAAAAATGATTTTTTTATGGTAGGAAACTTTATTAAATACAGTAAATTAGTTTTTCATCTGATTCACTCTGATCTCTTCAATTGAAGATTGAAGACTCATTATGCAATGAGTATAGCGATGTATACCCTCAATGATAGACAGATAATGGAGAAGTGGGCGTGTGGTGCCCATTTTTTGTGGAGTTAAGAGCACGATTGATGCGACAGTCTGATGGAAGAAGACTGAAATCGGGCGGCTGAAATCGGGAAGACTGAAATACTTGTGTCCTCGTCTATATTTGCCACTCCTTTGCTGTGAGTTATAAAGGAAAACTCGAAGTTAATATAAAAAGCCTCTCAGTTGAAAGGATTAACTTAAAATGCAGGGACTGGTCCGAACCTGGATCTGGACCGGGACGTGGACTTGAATTGAGGTCTGGCTTGTGGACTTGGGAATGAAAACTGGACTGGGGACTGAAGGGGGGAAAAAGGACAGGAGATTGGAGGCTGTCTAATTTTGTGCATGGAATCGATAGAAAGAGGCTAAATCGCAGTCGCCGGATGGCTAAATTGTCTATGCACACTTATACAGTTAATCCAGCCAGATGATTCGACTAATTTTTGTTTCTTCTGCTAATTCCACTTTTCGGAAGCTAAAAGAGCCGAAATCGAGGAGGATTTGGCACTTAAAACTTGCCTGTTCAAACAGCTGCCACACATGGAAGCACACACAAACACATACACACACACACACATTTGAGCACACACTCGCTCAAATACATGCACGTCCATCGAGACACTAAAGCAGAAGTTAAGCTGTTTTTATGACATCGAATCCGATTCCGATTCCGATTCTGAGTCCCCAACTTATGCAAAACACATCGAGTGTGGGTTTTTGTGATTTTTTACTCATGCATGCATGAGTGTGTGGGTGCATGCATGTGTACGTGTGTGTGTGTGTGTGTGTGTGTGTGTTTATTTTGCTGTGTGTTCAAGCATAAAATTATGCTTAAATTAAGCCATTAAGCGAGCTCTTATTTGCATTATTTTCCTCTTGGTTTTTGCAGCTGATTTGATTTCTCTTTCCTGTTCTTTTTTTAACCATCGCGGTGCACCGCTACAGACAGCAATTAAATTGCTAAATCAGGTATATTAAATTCCACAAGGTATTTGTTTTTGTATAGAAAATGATTTAGAAACTTTATTATTTGATTATGATTTAATAATAATAAATATATGAAAGCGAACTTTGCGTTCATAGTTTGTATTATTCAGGAACAGAAATTTAGGAACGAGGATCAGAAACAGGATCATAAAAAGAGGAGCAACACAGCGAAGCATCCGTTTTTGCTAGTTTCCTGTTCTCTCTTTCTTTCTTTCTTTCTTTCTTGCACACCAACAAAAATATTTTGATGCGGCTGCGACAACAGCAACTCGTAGAAAGTCGCAGCAAAAACACAAAAATTGCCGTTCGTCCTTCTATTTTGGTAATTTATTTTTTCTGCAGGACCTTCTGGACAGGACACCGCTCAGTGTCAGGGTTCTCAGACAGACTGACTGCAGACTGAATGTCGTTGATAAGCGGCCAAAATTACTCGACCTGCTTGCATCTCTGCCTGCTGCAAATGATGACGATGATTATGATGATGATGACGATCACCAACTTTCTGATGATAATGATAATAATAATAATGATGTTTTTTATCAGCAGGAATGTAGAAAAGTTATGATTAGTTTGTTGCAATGAATACAAGACAAAATCGATGAGATGAAAAAAAGCAGTACACGAAAATTTCTGCGAGAAGAGCAGCGAGGAGAGTGCGGGGAGAGAGTATAGTGAGAGAGGGGGACAGCGAGAGGGAGAGGCAACAAGAGACAACACACACAATTCATTTCTGATGGAAAATGTTTGCAATTTAGTCGCCTTCCAGATGAAAGCAAACAGAACGACGAGTTCTCCGAAAAACGCAGACCGCGGAGTGGAAGGAGAGAAGAGTGCAGACAACTGAATGAATGACGACAAGGATGTCAGCATGAAGGGACGAAAGGACGGATGCAAGGACGGATGAATGGTGGCCGGTCAGATGGCTCGCTGGCTGGCTGGCTGAATAGCAGGATGGATGACAGCGAAAGCGTTATGATTGTGAGCGGCGAAGAAGGGGGGAGGGGGGGATGGGGAGGGGTTAGGGGGGCTGAAGCTGCTGGACAGCCAGACAGAACACAAAATGTAACAAGTGACAACATTTATTTGGAAATCAGACAGAAGTAAAGCAACAACAACAACAGCAACATCAGCAGACAGAACACTCAAAGGACCATCACAGGATATGTACACGACTTCACTTCAATGAGGATTCTAATGATGCTGTTGTTGATGCTCACGATGTTGTAATGATGTGAAAATAATCGAAAATATTACGTGGTTGAGTGGGTTCCAAATACAATTTCAAATTTTTAGACAGATAGACTACAGTGTCAAGAGAGAGCGAGAGAGCGAGAGAGATCGAGAGAGAGAGAGAGAGGGGAGACTATAATTAAACTTACTTTCTTTCTACTGTCACAATAATCGCAGCAAGCATTTGCTTTGATAAGAGTACGAAGAAGACAAAAAAATATACCTAAAGACTATCAAACCAACAACAACAACAACAATCAGATGAGGAACATCGGGAAGGAACACCACTCTATCAATATCAACAACAACAACAACAACAACAACAACACAAAAGCAAGTTATCGCATTTATAATAGTTGATAGATTAAAATTTCATTTCAATTTATGACTTCATAGTTTGAAAATAAAAACGATAAGTTCTGAAATGCCCAAGCGTTGCCAGATTGGTATTAACTCGAGTTGTAATCAATATCAGCAGCTTCATTGTTGCCGCTGGATCTCTGCTTTTCCGCTATTGCAATCCTAGTTACAAGGATGCTTCCTGATCTTTAATCCTCTTTGCTGAAGCTGTTCAGCAATAACAAAACGAAAACAAAGAAAAAAACTAAACAAAAAATGGGATAAAAATTTGAAGAATGCAAAAAACACCACAATAATAAAAAAAAATAGCATTAAAACGGAAGAACAATGAAAAGATTTCTTTTCCTCTCGATTGGAAGTAAAGAAGTGAAATGAGACAAAAAACGGGACTCTTGTAGAAATAAAAAAAATCTCGCGATGCTCTCGCTTAACAGGTTGCAGAGCTCAAAACTTTCTCTCGCGGTCTTCATTTCGTTCAGATGGGTTTCGGTATTAACGAACTTAACGAAGGAGAGACGATCTTCAACTCTTCCCAGTTCGAAGCTTAGTCGATTTCATGCTTGAGTGGAAATTTATAATAAAAAAAAAGAAAACAAAAACAGTTTCAAGCCACATCATATTCATTTATTAAAGAACTTTTCTACTTTAGTTTCTTAACTGGCGAAAAATTCCTTTCCTATTTATAACAACCAAATAAATGTGGTCTTCAAAAAACATCTTCTATCGCGATGTGCGTTATTTGAGCAGAAAGACAACAAAATTAGTGTATTTTATGGCCAAGAGAATAGCAACAACAACAACTAAACCATTCAGTTTTATCGAACTCAAGCATCTGCATACAGGAAACTCCTAAAAATATGCAGCAGTTTTTGTTTCATTACCAACGAATAATTAATTCATAATGTTATAATGTCAAAACCATGTTGAAAATAATAAAATTAAGTGTTAAAAAGTATGCACAATTTTCTTAATTGCTCGAACCGTTTAAGCTTCAGTGATTTCCTTCACCGCAAGACGACGCGTAGTGAAATGTGCCACGTTACAGAGAATCACGTTAATTTTGTTGTTGTTCTTCTTGCTACTCTGGTTATCTCGTTAATGTTGCACTTGGAGCCACAGCCTGTTGAGCTACAACAACAACAACAACAACAACAACACGTAAGAATATACAGCAACATAGTGTGTGCATTGTCGTCTATCTTTTGACGTTGTCATCACCACTTTTTGTCATGTCCGCTGCGCTGCTGCTGTGTTCATGTGTTATTGTTGTAGTGTTGCTGTTGTTGTTGCTGTTGTTGTTGTTGTGTTTTAGTATTGTTCTACTTTACACTATCAGGCATTGACTCCAATACATGTTGGAGTTGGAGCACTTATGTTGTTGTTGGTGTTGTTGTTTTCGTTGTTGCGTTTTGCTTCTATTCTTAAAGCGGATGCTTTCATTCGCATCGTTGTTGTTGTCTTTGCTATTCTTGTTCCATTGTTTATGTTGTTGTTGTTGTGCATGTCTTTGCTCTTTTATGGTTATTTTTATTTTTAATTCGTATTCGTGTTTGTAGATAATGTTTTCATTGTTATTCTTGTGTGAGTATTCGTTTAGTGATTATGATATTAGTTGTGGATTTTTTTTTTACATTTTTATAGAATGCGAAAAAATGAGGGAGAGGGGGGGGGGAGTGCGAAGTGAAACAAGTCTACATGGATTATATTCGAAGAACATCCACACCACAGCCACTCTAATAAAGTCAGTTTTTGTTGTTGTTCCTGCGAAAGTTGACACCGATGATGTGCTTTGTAATAATGAAGTACTTTGGTGGGTCTGGTGTTGTTGTTGTCGTGGTTGCTTGTTTCTCTGCACTTTCATTAACACGCATCCTTTGAAAACGAAGCACAAAAAGAGTTCCACGAAAGTGTTGTCACTCAAAAAACATGTGGAACAGAAGACGCTGAACCACTTCAAAGGTTACAGTGAAAAGGTTAACAATATAAACGGCCACGATGTGGATGTGGATGGAAACGAAGGAAGTTGAGCCAGGAGAGAGAGAGAGAGAGAGAGAGAGGAAGAGAGAAGACCAACAGAGGAGATACTCTTAAAACCAAAGAAAAGCCAAATTGAAAATAAATTACATGATTTAGCGAGAGCTGCAATTAACACGCGGATTCTCGCTCTTAAAAGACAATAAAGAAGACTGTAAAGGAGCCGTAAAGCCGAAGAGGGGGGGAGGATGCATCAGGAGACTTCCTTGCAGTGATAAACTGTGCAAAAGTATAACAACTTCGGAAAGAAACACAGACACAAGCAACTACAAAACACAAACGCCAAGGAATTTATCTTTATTTATCTGCAGAAAGAAGAAACATGAGAATAATAGGTCAAATTAGAAGAAGAAGAAGAAGCAATACAAAGAATGCTCTGTGAGCGAAATACACTCGCAACACCGTGCAACACCCAAACTAGTGCTACTACCCGGAAATCACAGCTACTCTCAAGACCCGAGACGACCCAATTACCGGGGAACACCGGGAGGTGGAAGATGACTTGCCTGCCCAGGAGAGTAACGGAGAGCAGTCCTGTAGGCCCGGTTATACGCCCAATCTGAGGAGACCTCTTGACCCGGATATTTATTTGGGGCTTCAAATTCAAGTATTTTCTTGTGCGTTTTTTCTTATTGTTGTAGTTGCATGCTTGCAACACGTTACTCAAGCGTGAAATTCTTCTGTTGAATGATGCTTAAGTATTTAATTTTATTATAAAATAAAGAAGTAAATAATAATCGTGGACATAACATGGAAAGCGTGTAGCGTGCATAGAAAGCTTGTTGTGCTCACTCGAGGGTTTTCGGGGTGCAGAGTGATGACGGAGGGTGGACAGGTTTTCACAGTCCTAATGACGTGAATGTGCCGGCATTACATAATATTTGCATACATGACATTTGCAGGGACATTTTTCATTCACCAAAAATGACTCAAACCTAATCTAAAAGACTGAACCTGAAAATGATGGAACAAAAACTGAAATCACTTTAAAAACTGATCACTGATCACTTCAAAACCTTGTAAAACTCTTTAGCTGTGTAGTTTGCATAAATATTAGCTATTAAATAATTGCAATATATGTATAAAAGTATCAGTAAATTTAACACTTCGTTGACGATTAAAGCATCGTTGCACAAATCGAATGAATTCGCTTAAATTTCTTTTATTTGCAGTTCGCATGTTTTTTGGCATTAATAATTAAGCTGCAAGAGGACATGAAAATACACAAGCACACACACACGCATGAATATATGAGTGCTATACACAAACACTCACTACAGTTTCAGTTGATCACACATAAAAAACAAAGCATTGCTGCCAACAACAATTCTGTAGTTCATTAAATGGTTTAAAGTGCTTTTTGGGGCTTAATTTAGGGCAAATCTAATTCAGAGTAACTAGAAAACTGTTCAACAACGAGAACAATTCTCGAAAGCCGATAAAATGCGAAAACTTGTAAAATTGGTAAAATTCGTAAAATTGCTGAAATTGGTTCATCTGCAGCGCAGTCCTTCATTGAGTGATCCAAATCTGATTCCACCTGCAGGCGAACAGAGCAGCGGGCACACCCGCATCATTCATTCATTCGTTCATTCATTCATTCATTCATTCATTCATTCATTCATTCATTCATTCATTCATTCACTGAATGTGTATGAATACTCGCCTTGACCTGCAAAATAACTACTCTGTTCGGCCAGCTTTGCATTGCTTTCAGTTGCATGCACGGCCGAGTTGATGTACATTTGCGATGATGATGGAGCTGCAACAAGCAGCAGAAAACCGGAAAAATAATTAACCTGAACTCTGTTGGATAGTTTTTTAAGAAATCCGACAAATTAGGAGTTGAAATCCAAAGTACAGTATTACTATATTGTATATTGAAGTACATGTGATAGTAGACCCCGTTTCAAGAGGTACGGGAAGTTCTGTCAGGTTGATTTCCGGGCTTGTGGAAGTCTACAGCTTAGCGTGGATGAACGCAGGTACACCGTCGCGTGTACTTGCTTTTAATTCATACAAATTGGATTTATTTAGTCACTTGCACCCTATGATTCCACAGTTTTCACTGAAAACTAGTCAAATCATAGTTTCATCTTGGCAAAGGACTCTCATATTATCTGGAACTTATTTTCTACAGGGTGCACTTTAAAGCACGAAGTTGTGGTCGCAGTTATTGAAGAATCTACGGAAGCCAGCGAAATGTGAATAAAATATTGATGTGGTTGAAGCACTTTAAAGTTACTCTTGAAGCTCTATTTAATGGTAACTTACTTCTAATTAGTTTTAATTAGTTTAAATGGATAAAAATACCGTCGTTTTTATTATAGAGACGAATGATAAATGAGAGAAGCTTCAGGAGATTTTTTATATTAAATCTACATTAAATTTAAATCTCTATTAAAATTAAAGTGAAAAAAACAATTAATCGAAAAGGATTCCTGCTATTTTATTTTCTCTTTCATCGCTTCGTTTCGATTTTAGTTTGTTTTTTGTTAGTAAATCGAATTCTCTGGATTCATTAACGATTCAATTTAAATAAAGCAAAAGTGAACAAACTCAGTGACTCAAACGTTTGCAAAATTGTCAGTCTTTGACAACCACGCCCCCAGACTGCGCCTGTAATTATTTTTAATGGCAGCAACAACCGTGTGACGAGTGGCCCAGAGAATGCGTGTGTCTGAGTACGTTTGATAGCGTGTGTGTGCTCGAGGTTACTCTTGTCTTTGAGGCCCATTGACTCACCCACCCACCCACCCACATCCACAAATTATATTTCCGGGGACCCTTTTATGGGGCTCGGAACCTTGAAGAGCTGCAGCCATTCATTCATCTGCAGGTGCACATTTTTAGCCAATGCAACAATAAACACCAAAATAAATCAGCTGCAGAGGAATAAAAGCCGGTCACTCGGACACACTCACACACACACACACACACTGATGTACGCAATCTCCCTCCTCCCCCTCCCCCTCTTTCCCACTTCTATTGAACTCGACTTCATTCATTCGGTTCCGAATTTAAATTGCGTGTTACGGCCTCACTAAAAATACTGCATGAGGTGGCATCATTTTCAAGCTGATTGGACACGCCCCGTCGCCCACAATGGCGACTACGTTTTGCACTCCTCTCCATCCGATTCGAGTGCCTAACGGTTGTTTAATTAGTTTACGTTGGCTGCAGTGTTCGTTGCTTGCTCGTGGTTCCGCAGAAATGATGAATGCGTAATTTTAATTTGATGATTTATGCAGAGTAGTAATGATGGGGGGGGGGGGGGGGGAGGGGTGGGGATGAATGAAGGCGTTCCATCGTTAAGAACGCCGGCTGAGTTGCGTTGAGTTTTGAAGCAGTTCAACAAGTGTCAAAGTTCACTTCATGTCGAACTCATCACCGAAGTTTTGAATATGTTGAAAATAAAATAAAATTCAGAACAAAAAAAGAAGAATTGAAGTTTAAATCGAAAATAATTTGCAGTACTCAACGTTGTCCTATATACCGTTATTTTAATTGAATATTTAATCCAAAGAATTACTTCCGGTTCACATGAAGCAATAAATTCAAAACCGTTCTGAAGACTTCGCATTATGTCCTCCTTTAAGCACTTCCGCTTCCGTTTTGCGGCTCTTCAACCTCAACCTTGTTTTTGCACATGTTTTAATAATTAATTTACACCTCTGCCTGGTCATTAAATCGCATTAAAGGCACCCTGTATTGCTTTGAATCCCTCGACAACTCCGCAGATAAGCAGATAATAACTCCAGATACCAGAGATTAAGAACAGATATTAAAAGGCACGAGACAAGAGAAAGGGGAGGAACTTCGGGTGAGTGGGGAGCTGACGAAACGTAAGCAGACGACCGTAAAAGTCAGCATAGAATGCGTGAAGCACGTAAACGACGATGCGACACTTCAACTTCTCGACTTGAAGAACCGAGTCACAGCAGTTGAATTGGAGTCTAGCAGCAGAGCAATTAAACTTAACAGGAACAACAACAAAGCTGAGGACACAACAATTGAGTGGCAACAACAAGAGCACCGATGCTTAGGATGTATGAACCACTACAGCAACAACGCATCATAATTAAGCGTCGCAAGCAGAAGCAGCAGAAGCCTCAAACACCAGAAGCAGCAGCAATCATTCAGTGAAGACAACAACAAGTCGACATCAAATAAATACTCCACATGCTTGTCAACCTGATTAACACGAAAACAGCAGGAACCGCAACCAAAACTGTTGAGTTGCTTCTGCAGTTCCACGACTGTCGCAAGGGTTGCCATCGCATCACATCGCGTTTTAATTTGTTGTGTTGAAGTACCTCCAGACAGCAAATACAACAGCAGTGGTAATAATAACAAGACCATCATCTGACATGAACCCCTCTGCCACCCTGGGCATCTGTAGTTCTGGGTACTCCCTGGTAATTCTGGGCACCGTCTGAATAAATAGTCTGCGAAAATACTTTATATGGCGTTCAAAGCAACCCAACTCGATCTGCTTTTTCAATCGCAATTCAATTCAATGATACAATTTTCTACAAATTTAAAGACTGTCAATGAAACAAATGAACAGTGAGGCGCAGGGGGGGGGGGGGGGGGACAACCCGGATTGGATACCAAAGCAACCCGTGTTGTGACTTGTTTTCTGTAGATTGAGATCCAAATTTAATGATCTCGTTCTTTTGGATTAGAAGTTTTTTTATTTTAAACGTTTACAGAATCTGAAAGGAAGCAGACTTCAGTGGACAGGAGAGGATTTTAATTAAATATTCTTACTATTAGTATAGCCAATCCACAACTAAAAAGTGTAGGATTGACAAAGAAGAGGCAATGGCAACTATGATCCATTTGCAACGTTGATCCAAGTTAAACATTTTAAGTTATCTAGAGCACATCACGAGATCCTAAGGAAGGAGGTTCGTGTGTCTCAAATTAGTTCTTTTTATTTAAACAAACAGATTCTTCCAACATTAATTTAAGCGGTTTTCTTATGATTTCGATTTGCTTTCCTTGAATCGAATGCAAATCTTTTGTTTTCTTCTCTGGTTTTTAGTTCAGACGATGATTTTGTTTGTTTTTTGTCCTGAATTTCTTCTCTGCTCTTCTATGGTATGTACGTAGCTTATATTTATTTTTATTGTTATTATTCGATAGTTTTGATTTTGATTTCCCATTTGTGGTTCTTGTTGATAATCGAATATTTGCAGATTTCATGGTCTTGGTTCGGCAATCAGCAGATTGTGTAATGATATCTAACGACGTCTGAGAAGAAGGATTTTTCTATTCATGTGAGATTGAGAATGTGTGCATGTGTGTGTTATATGGATGTGTGGCAGTTCATCCAGCTGCTTATGTTTCCGTAGCATTCTATGCAAATTTTAATCCACTCGCACCACGAAATCTCCATCGTATCGATTGCCAAGTGTTTCGCTCTCGTAGAACTTGCATATAAATTTATTATTTACGAGTTGATTGCAAATCTGCTCCACAGCTGTTTATTTTACGGTTTATTTTGCATTTTGACAGGTGTTTATTTTGTCTACGTTAGTATTTGAGTACATTTTCATAACGTATCGAGGATCTAGACATTTCCCTCTACTGAAATTGTGTTAAATTCTTTAAAAAATTAAGTGTTCTCACTTTCGTTAAATCGTTCTTTAAAATCCGAGCGATTCACTTAAAATTCACGTAACCCAGAAAACAACTAAAACAGCTACAACAACAACAACAGCAACAAATCCCGTTAACGGTAAATCAGCGAACGATGTTGGAGTGTCCCGCTTGACGTTACATATTTTTACGTTGCATACGTCGCTTACGTCATTGTGTACGATCGATTCAGTGTAACTTCACCGAAGCCGCTTTTTTCGATTTGCATAAATTATTTATTTCGAACAACGCTGCAAATCTATGCAAATAGAAAAAAAAACAAATGCGAATCATAAAAGAGGACGGGGAAAAAAGAGTTACAGTAGCATGTTTTTTATATGAAGAGTTTGAAGAAGGAGAGTCAGAAACCGTTATTCAAACGGTTGAAGCTCTTTTTTGTTGATGGATGGATGGATGGCGCTGATAGTGGCATGAATGATGAAGTGACGTCACAGTCAACACAGCGCAGCGGACAGAGTTGCCAACATTTAGCAGAGAAGAAAACGCCGCAGCTTAGCAGAAGCTGTTTATACTGAACTGTTTACACGCAGCTGTTCACAGTGAAGAAGAGTTGAATTCCCTGGTTTGATTGTTTGCTCGCACGTTTTTTGTGTCTCAGAAGTCGGCGAAGTTCGAAGCGTGACCTTAAAGCCATCATATGCCGGGTCTCGTCTGCTTTTAAACTAAATTCATCCGCCTCAACATCCGCAAAAGTACCCGGATATTTTTTGTTTGTTTGCTTTGTTGTCAGCTTTGATAGTAGTAACATGAAGAGTGCCAAGAAAATAACGATAGCGAGTAGAAAGATGATAATGATTATGATCTCAGTGATGGTGGCAAAGAAGACGAAGAATATAAACATGATTACTACAAACTACAGACATGATTACGAGCGGGATTTAACAGTGCCAAGAGATGTTTTGGCAAAGACGATGATGTCGCTGGGAGAAACGTAATAATGACATCTATTTTTCGGGGAACTGATGATGTTCCTATTATGGTCTGTTGTGCAAAGCGGGTTCGTACTGTACTCGTATATTAACACTAATCGGGTGCATATTTAAAGCGTTTTCGTTGCTTTGTTCTTGTTGATTTAAACAAAAGCGTCTTTTGTGGCTTTCCTTGGGCACCACTATTTCCAAAAATAAGAAAATAATGCAGTAAATATACTCATTCTCATTCCCATTCTCATTTAGTTTTCTTTCTATTATGTTCAAAGGAAACTTGTATCAAAATCTTCCTCTTCGTTGACTTCTTCCTCACCTATCTTGTTGTTGTAGTATGTTGTTGTATTTGTGGCGTGTAAATAAGTGGGTGGGCGTGGCAAACTGTTAAACTTTAAACCAGATCTACAAAGTAACGCTGCTGTATAGTAGCTTAAAATTTCGAAAACTGTTTTTAATCCACTTCCTTTTATGGCCCTCCTGCAGTCGTCATTCTTCACGCATGCATTTTATACGCTCTCCACGAGTGAGTGAGTGAGTGTGTTGCGCTTTCATTTCGATGCTGCTCGATGCTGCTTTTGGTTAAAATGTTCATAAGTTTTTATATGGATGGATATAGAAAAGTGTACGAGTGTGTGTATGCTTGCATGTGTGTGTGTGTATACTATCTGCGAAAACTAGTTTATTATTTCATAACTCAATTTGAAATAAATAGAGTTGCAAATGTTTGGGTGTTCGTTGTTGCTGGTTAATTTGTTTTCCTCTGTATTTCTCTGACTCTTTCTCTCTCTCCCTCTCCCCCTCTTTCTCTCTCTCCCTCTCCCCCTCTCTCTCTCTCTCTCTCTATGAGCGCTTTCATCTATTTCACTCTCTGCATGTGCTTTGCTGGTGTTCAGCAACATTGTTGATCAAGAGTTGGGTTTGCTGTATTTCATTGTTATTTTCTTCACTTTGAGGGAATTCGGACGAAAATATTTTATTCAAAAGTTATTGCATTTTATTTAGTTGATAGATTAACTCTGTCATGCGGTAAAGTAAAATAAAAAAAAGATATTGTGTCTTTTTGGTGGTTCTACATTTCATCTATTTTGTTGTATCTTCGATTTCGTCGAATGGAATCTTGAACACGTTGACGTTATTCAGTTCCACTGAAGCCGAAGTATTCTTTTGCATTTCGATTGCATGCCGCTGTTGTTGTTGTTATATGATTGCATTTCGTGTGCTCGTGTGTAAGTCGCAGGCGTTTCGTGTGAGTTTCGTGGGCGCACGAGCATCACCTTAAATTTTATTGAACGCACGTGACGCTTCACACTTCTCTTGACGTCACATCTGCAGGCGATGCTGCTCTTTAGAATCTCCGACCGAAGCAGATGACGATGTTTACTGTGGTGACTCGCTAAATTTTTATTCATGGGAGAACATTTCTCATGATCTCATTAAAGCGTCTAAAGTCGACGTCATCGATAACATCGAATATCATACAATGTGGCCATCCAATGATGTGGTCATCAAATCATGATGGACAAATAATGCTGACGATGCAATCCTGACAAAAGAGCCTTTAATATGTTTGCTGAAAGTACTCGATTCTTTGGCTTTTCATACAAGTTGGTTGATTTCAGTTTTTTGTCTTTTGTTTTTATTTGTTTGTGAGATTTTGTTCCGAATTTTCCCGGAATTTTGTCCGAGCTTCTATTAAAAAGCTTTCGTTAAACATTTCATGCGACTGAGTTGAGAGCCCTTCAACCGGAACTGAAATCAGTCGCAATTGCATGCAATAAATTGGCCCATTCATGTGCGCTCGATATCCATATCTGATGGAATAACTGACTAACAGATGGCGCTTTGATCCGTTTTGCCCGTCATTTTTGCGGTCGAACGCGCGCCGTTCTCCCATAGCAACCATCAGAATTCCGTCAGTTGCATGCACCCGATGACCTGAGCGTGGGTTGCACTAAGCTGTGTTTGGCTGTGTTGTTGCCTCATCGTGTTCGCTGGACGAACACATGACTAAATCTGGTCGTAGCTGCACTTTTGACCGCCGAAACACAAAATGAATTAGAAAATTGATGGTGGTCAGTTGATATGCGGTGGCTCTCATTTCCCGGGCATCAGCAAACATTCGGTGTAGAGGGAGAGGGGGGAGCATTGTTCGAAATTCTGGAAATGCTTTAATTATATCGCCTGGATCAATGAGCATAGATTGAGCCAATATTTGCACTAATTATTATTGTCGTTTTAACATCGACAACATTACTTTTTTGGTGCTAATAATTTGCTACAATCAACGTAGCACTGATTTGGTTAAAATTAACGTCAATATTTGGCGTCACTATTTCGCGTTTATATTCTACAACATAAAAAATGAAAGCAGCAAAAAATATCCACTTGATATCGATATGATATCCACTTAATACCAAAAAAATATGCATGCATCTGTATTTTAAACGCATTCAAATTGCAATAGTTTCCGGTCAATTTTTCGCTTTCGAATTCCGAGAGCTCCTGCTTCAAATAACAAGCGAAACCCAGAAATGCAATTCAATGAAAATGAATACATATTATAAAAGCTAAAAACAATACTCAAATATAATACACGTTTATACATGTATGTAAATATTCTTTGAAACATTTTTGCATATAATTTTAATGATTTACTCACCTGTACATTGCACAAAAATGAAGGAAATATCAGATTCTGCTCTTCAATTCAATTGTGATCCAATCAAAGGAAATTATATTGAAATTCGATGCGGTTGAGAAAATAGATTGAAATAGATTCAATGCGATTGTGAAACTGAAAAACAATTGAAAACAAAATCGCAGAACAATTAGAAGTAAAAAAAAAATGCTAGAAAGGAACAAGTATGAAATTGAAATAAGAGCAAAGTAAAATCATCAGTGTTACTGCATGAAAAAAACAAAAACAAGTCTAGTTCATAAAAAGCAGGTTGCTAGTGTTATTTGCGTTCTCTCTCCTCCCTCCTCACTTCGCATCGCTGAGCGTGTGAATTGTTGATGTCGTTGAATGTTGTTCTCTCTTTTGTTTTTGGTAAATCAATCAAGTGATTGGTTTTATTACACTTGTATGAATGTGAAGATTAACCAGTAAGAAAGCTATATTCGGCCTGGCCGAATCTTAGATACCCTACACCTAAAAGTTTTTAGGAATTTGTAGGAATTTTAGGAATTAAGGTTTTATACCAATGCATTTTTTTATAAATTGATTCTATATTTATATGTCTTATATTCGTTTTATTTGCTCGTTTATAAATCCGAACAAAGAATATTTATACAAAATTGCATATTAATTGATAAAATATAAAATTACAGACTTATATTTATAAAGATTTATGTAGGACGATTGTGCCATATTACCCTTTCGTCCATGTAACCATGTAAAAGTATGCGCGCCACACCCATATTCTGCAACGCAAAATATAATAATGTCGCTCGATATTGAAATTTTATTGTCATATCTTAAAAACTAGAAGAAATATGTGGTTATAAGGAAAGCTATCTTATAATCACATTTAATGACAGACGGGTACAAATAGTAGGCGTGGTCGCTCAAATTTCAGCTTTTTTTCGTGGTAATAAATTTGTTTTCATGAGCTATGCTGTATAAGCAGTGTAAAAGTGGGCGGACCGTGCCCAGTTTTGCTGTAATAATGTTTTATTAGAAAATAAGTTGTTACGTAAAGTTTGATTCAGGAAGATTACATATTTAACAATATAACCATTTAAGACCCTCTTTTGCCTGTACAACCAAAAAGTGGGCGGATCACGCCCATATTTGGCATATAAACGGATGAAGTTAATCTATACCCAGAAATGAAATTTTGTTGTCATAACTGAAAAACAACGGCTGATATCATATTTTTACTAAAAAATAGGCGTGTAAAAGTGGGCGGACCGCGCCCAGTTTTGCTGTAATAATGTTTTATTATAGAAGATGTTGTTATGTAAAGTTTGATTCAGGAAGATTACATATTTAACAATATAACCATTTAAGACCCTCTTTTGCCTGTACAACCAAAAAGTGGGCGGATCACGCCCATATTTGGCACATAAACGGATGAAGTGAATCTATACCCAGAAATGAAATTTTGTTGTCATAACTGAAAAACAACGGCTGATATCATATTTTTACTAAAAAATAGGCGTGGTCGTGGACCGATTTTGCCCATTTTCAATACCAACCTGCACACCCTAAGAAAGAATATTTCTGTAAAATTTCATCACGATATCTTCACCGGTTCTCCTGTGATCGTGATTTCAACAGACAGACAGACAGACAGACAGACAGACAGACAGACAGACAGACAGACAGACAGACAGACAGACAGACGGACGGACATGGCTAAATCGACTCAGGAGGTCACGCTGATCAAGAATATATATACTTTTCTATACCTATCGTCTCTAGTTCTATGCGTTACACATTTCGTAACAAAGTGAATATACCCTTAACCTTAAGGTGTAGGGTATAAAAATGCAGAGGATTTATTGAAATATTTCCCTTGTTCTGGTGCATAATAAAAATCTCCCGCAGAAAAAATCACATTAAATATAAATTTTAAGTCACCAGAATCTCTCTAATCTCTCTGATTTAAATTAAAACTTAGTTTGCATTAAATATTTATTTCTTTATGTTCACAAAAAATTCATTTCTGAATTGAGTTGAGTTCATTTGCGATACTTTGCGATCAATCCTCCAATGAAATCCTTCTTCAGCTCCTTTTGAAAACGTGTCATTTTATATTCCTCAATCAATGTGTCATTCTCACTCTCATTGTCATTGTCACTCTCATTGTCATTGTCATTCTCATTGTCATTGTCACTCTCATTGTCATTGTCACTCTCTTTGCCAGGCCCTTTTAAGCCAGAGCACGAAAGAATGTAAACAGTTGATAGGAGAACTTTAAAATCTGTAAATAATATAATATAAAGAAAGTGACATTTTATAAAACAATATCAAACCTAAGAATATGGAATAAGAAACCATTAAAATGCAGAAGCTAGATACGAATCAATAACAATTATCTCTCTATCTATAATAACCCTATATTATCTATATTAAATCTATGTTAAAATAAGGAAAATCATAAGGTTGGATATATCGGGTATCTAGAAAGGTACCTTGTGAAAAGAAGCAGGGACTTCTAAGTATATATAATGATCATATTTAGATTAAATTCTAGAGAAATTCATTTATTTTAAGGAACGTTAATAAATTTAAAGGAACATTAAAGAAATTTAAGAAACATTCAAGAACATTAAGAAACTTTAAGAAACATTCAAGAACATTAAGAAACTTTAAGAAACATTAAAAAACTTTAAGAAGCATTCGGGACACTTTAGGAAATGTTAGGAAACACTACTTAACGTTAAGAAACGTTACGGAACCGTTAAGAAAATTAAGTATCGTAAATATTTAAGAAAGAAATCTCTCTGCATTGAAAAGAATCCGGTAAAGTACTATAGCACTATTAAAGTCGTAATCATAATTAATTACTTACCGCCATAAAAGCCTGCATGGAGACGGTGGTGAACTTGTGAGCACGGAGTACACTCGGCTGCACCGAACGCATCATGAAGAAGAGAATCATTTTGCGATACGAAACACTTCCTTCATACCAATTGTTATGGAAAGCAGCCATCATTAGTTTGCCGCTCTAGGAAATTTGAGGAAAACTTTTTCGATTCTGCTAATCTTTAAGTTCAGTTCATCGAAAATAATCGGTCTTAATCGTGAACGGTACTTAAAGCTTAGAGGTTTACGAAGAGTTTATAGCCTAAAAAATGCTACGTACTGAGCTGGTGAATTCGCTGCCATTGTAACAGATGAACAGTGTAAAAACCAGGAATGACAGCAATCCAACAGAGAATTTGATGATGTTAACCACATCGGAGACCAGGAAAATGGAGCAGCCCATCAAACATATGGCAATCGAAGAGGTGCCGAAGTTTATCAGGAAAGAAAAGCTGAAGATTTTGTTGATTTCCTTAGACAAACTGAACGAAGAGGAAAGCAGAGAGAAGGATGCAAAAAAAAATTATAAAAATACAAAGAGAAGAGGCGAGTTTTAAGGATGGTCTTGGTGTTTTTAAGGATACTGAGTTCATGGATACTTTTTAAGCTACCTTAATAACATGTTGTGATAATCAATTAAGAACCTCAGCTGCTGTTCTGCGTGCTCGCCCCGGGCATCCAGACTCTCCACAGCATCTGCTAGAAAGTCAAAGTGTAACTGCATCTGCGTCACGAAGAAGCACAACATAAACTCGCCGGCCATGATGAAAGCTACACCCATCAGGGATGAATGCAACTGACAGAGATAGGCGACCAAATACAGCGGCACAGATTCGGCGTTTCGCTCCGTCTGCCACGGATACCAGGTATTCGACTGATAGCGGTAATTAAAGCGCTGTGAGTTCCGTCCAATCAACAAGTCCACCAGCGGGAATAAGTTGTACCAACAGAAGGCGGACATAAAAAAGATGGCTGTTATCTTCATCACGCGATCCGATTTCTGAGCATAGTAATGAACGGGATAGTAACCAAGAGCTAAGGGAGAGTGAGAGGAGGAGCGCGGAATGGGATTACAAAAATATAATAACTTGGCCTCTTTTCAGGCTCTCATGGAGGTTATTTTCATGTCTCAACTTACCTGCTTTATGCACGTGCAAGTGGCAACGCCGGTCGCTTCCACTGCTGCTATTCTGTAGACGTTGCACTTCATCGTTGGGAAAAATACTCTGAAAGTCTTCTATCAACTGCGAGATGCTGTCCCTGTGCCAGAAGAGTAGCAGCATCTTGCACACGGCCACCGTGCACAGGCCCAAAATGGATCCAGTCTCCGACAGCTGCAGCACGAAGTCGATTGACTCGCCGCGTGAAGTTTGCGGCCCCAGCAGATGGATCAGCATTCCGATGTTCTGGTAGAGTAGGTTGCTGGTGCCCACAATGAAGAAGAGACGCATGGCGAAGTTGGGACGATGTTGGGAGGCCCCACTCCAATGGAACGGCTGAACCATGGCCAAGCGAATAGCCAGGCGAGGAAAATCCATGAAGTTCTCCAAGCGATAGGTTCGCATGGTTCCTTATAGGGAGATAAAATCTGCAAGAAGTCTGACTAAATCCGGACCAGATCGAGAAGGGAATCAAGTTTTTTTTTCCCTTAAAACTTCAACGAATTTCTGTGACTACTTCCGTGAGTTTTATTTTGATTTCCGTTGCTCGCGGCTGTTAAAAACAATTTGAAGTTCCTCTTTGAACTTTCGTCGATTTTATAATTGAAACTATCGGGATGTCCGATGGGACTCGAAAGGCTTCCGATGTCGTCGTTGGCCTCGGCTTTGATTAAATATTCACAAAGTACACCGGCAGACCGTTTTAAATGACGAAATTAAGTCATCAATCGATTTACCGCATAATAACGTAACGTTGTACCGTTATTTCATTTACGTCAATTTCTTTGTCATCAAAGAAGTCATTTAAACTCAACTCAAGGACGCAGTAGCGAAATTAAAGTGATTGCGTTGGAAAGGAATTAACATTATTTTTTAATATACGATATGTATTTTTGATCAATTTATTTTTTCCTTCGTTTTCTTTTGATGTTTTTTTTTTTTTTTTGTTTTTTTTATTTAAAGCTGAATGCTTTCTCTCTTATGTACATTTAATTTGTGGGTAATTTAAGAGACTTGCAATTTCTTTAATGGAGGTTATAATGTTTTTGCGGGTTCTCGAAATAAATTTTTTAATTTAAATTTTTTAATAATCGTATTTCAATATTTTTGGTTCTGCAAGAATTGCTAATGATTTTATCGGTAATACTTTAAGCTGAAATCTGACCAGAAACGAAACAACGACCTACATTAAGTGGGTCTCCCTGAGGCTATGCTATGCTATCAAACATCGCTATGTTGTTGGTTGAGAAGACCGGAATTTATGCCACTCCCCTCTCCTCTCCACCTTATTTTCTGCTCCACTCTTTAGTTTTAATTAGCTGAGTTCTTCTACTAGACTCAATGAGCCGAGTTTAACATCGAAGGTCCTTCAAAACAAAGTTCGTTGTCTGCGGCAATTAAAACTGTGTCAGGAGGTTAGTGAACTCTGTGTGAAGGAGAGAGAGAGCGATATAAGAAAAAAGAGAAAGGAGTGCGCTTGTGTATCTGCTTCTTTACTGGTGAAAATTCTTCATTTGTGGATTTGTGGCCTCGCACCCGGACCAAGTGTATTTGGTTACAGGCCACGCTTGAGTGCGAATCTTATGAGCTCAAGCATGATGACACACGTTCGCATGTGAATGTATTTCCGTGTAACTCTTGTAAATCTATAGAAACTCTGTGTGTGTCTGTTTATCTTGCATCCAACTTTTTCATACTTCTTTTCGCCTCAACCACTGAAACTCGGAATTACTTTGTTTTAGTTTTCTTGGTTTTAGCTTTTCTTTTTATTTTGTTAATGATGACGCATGCATTGAATATTATATATTTCTACATTATTTATTTTCTCCTTAATTATTTAGACAGCCTTGAAATATAATTAATTTCCTTTAGTGAAGGCTTCATTTTTTCAGTTGCTGGGATTTTTTAAAAATAGTTTATAAGATTTAAAATGACCATAACTCGGAAACTATAAGGCGTAGGAATTTGAAGTGTCTTGCATGGTGATCGGGAGGTTTTGTAGAACCTCCTCCCTATGTGGTTCAAATGGGCGTGGCCTACGAAATAAAAGGGAGCCGTGCAACGCCGTGTAAATGCGGGCAGTAAGAAATAAAATCACACTTTTTAGAAGTGAAACCCACCAAAAATTTGGAAATAACAAATTTTTATTGTTCGGAATAGTTAAGGATTTCGTAGCAATTCTGAATCTCTGAACTTATAACAGTCGCAGTCGGAGTCACGTTCTGACATCGCTAAACTTCTCAGTGACAGAAACATCCAACCAAAAAAAAAAAAAAAAAAAGCACATTGCAAACAACATTAATACGAAGAACTCAAGCAACATGTAAGGTCGACAGGATGACATGGAGACAACATGACAACAACAAGATGGGAGAGGAAGATGAAGAAGAAGAAGAAGACGAAATGGTGTCATGATGGAGGATGATTTGAGAAGCGTCAGAAAGACAGATGTATGTATATATGTGGATAAGCCCACACATACTGACAGTCAACCGCAAACAACACAAACAACAACTGGTGCTGGGTGCTGCTGCAGCCACATAAAATTCGACCGCAGCAAAATTTATTGGCCAGAAAAGTGACCAAGCAAATAAAGGAATAAGTAAACAACAATAACAACAACAGCTGAGACGAAAACAACTGCAGAAAGACGTGCAATTCAGCTTTACACTGAAGAAAAATAATAATAATAATAATAAAAATGCTTTAGCTTCATATAAAATATGAACAGACGATGAACAGGAAAAAAGTTAAGACCTTAAATGAAAAAGAAAACAGATAAGATAATACATATATAAAAACTGTACCATAAAAGATGTGAACTTTTAATTTTAGTCGGTTGGTTGGATGGTTGGTTGGATGGTTGCTCGAATCGGAGCCAAGTCCTTAGGCGTTCTCTAGGTTGTTCTCTAGCTTTATGATTCTATATGTACTTATTTGTCTTTCATAGAAATAAACCACATTTATTTCTCGTATTTGTAGACTCCAGAAAAATGTTTGAATCTGTGAAAAAATTTAGGAATCTTCGCTGGCGTCCTCTTTAAATTTTGTATTCGAAAATATTCTCTCCCGCTTCCGTTTCTATTTGTTTGTATTTGTTCCACCCTCTCTCCGCTTTCGTTTATTAATTTATTGCTCACAAGAATGTCAAACATGCAGTTGAGTTTTGCATCGACGCTTTTGTACCATATTTAAACCCGTCCATTCGTTGCTCTGTCATCCGCGTTCTGTGCTGTTTTTATTGTTGTAAATAAATACGCCTCAAGTCAAGGATATGCGTGCGAATATGAGCTGTAATCCTGGTGAGAGGGAGAGCAAAAGAGGAAGAGAGACGGAGCGAGAAACAGAAAGTGAGAAAATACATATTCAGTGTGTTTGAAGAAGGGAGAAAAGAGGGAGAGAGAGAACAAGTAATTTACAACAATGCTGACAGGGCAAACATTTTAAAGGCGTTCGTGTAGTAGTTTTTAATGTTGTTGTTGTTGTTTTTTAATGCGTTCGTTGTTGCTGTATTCGTTGTTACTGCGTAGTTGTTGTTGTTGTTGTTGTTATATTGTTGTTGTTGTTGTTGTTGTTGTTGTCTTGTCACTGTTGTTGTCTTATTGTTCCTTTCATCGGTTTTCGCTGCGTATTTATAGAGAGCTCATTGTTATATCAAGTGATGTTGTTGTTGTTGTTGCGATCCTTGCAGTGATGATAGTTGTTGTAATGTTTGTTGCTGTTGGTCTTCTTCGGCTGCTGTTTCCACAGACATCATTGAAAGTTTAAGCTGAAAATTTATGATTGCATACTTTTTGGCACTTAATTTATTGATTCATTCGAGTGCATCGTTTAACATAATAAGCTTTAAGTAAGCTGTAAGTGAAATCAAAGCAAAGGAAAGAAAGACAAACACAAATAAATTGAAGAATCGAATTCATTAAAAATTACTTAAAAAGGAATAAATAAAGACCAATAAAATAAATGGAAATCAAATTAAAAAATAAAAGGTTAATTAAAATATGAAAATTCATAATATTTGAATAAGCATGAAATCAATGTAATTATGATGTATTTCTCGTGAATTGATAATAATCATGAATGAATGCTGAATTGAATTGTAATCAGGTATAAAAAAATCCACAAAGTCCACAAGAGTAATTAAATAAAAAAAAAAAAGAAAACTTAAATCAATAAATGTTGTTGTTGATATAATAAATAAATATTTACTCTGTATTTCTTTTTTATTGTTCTCTTGCGTACATTTTTTTCTATGCAACTCCACCTTATTTAATATTTATACATATTTTATGTGGTTATTTTTTTCGAATGAATACAAACACCAAAAAATTGTTAATTTTTCAATTTAGCCGATTATCGTGATGTCGATAAAATAAACAACATGAAAATATTTTCATTATATTGTATTAATGTTTATGCAAATATTCGTGCACTTTTTTTTGAAAAATTATTATTTTGTTTACTTTTTAACGTTGTGAAACACTTATGAAAATTAAATAAATTTAAGAAAGAAATTTAAATAAAATAAATCTAAGCACAGGCCTTTATTTGCTTTTCCCGATCTTTAACCCGATTACAGATTTAAATTTAATTACACAGATTCACTGAAAATACGGTACTTTATTTTTACGTTCCTTTGCTTTCTCGAGAATTGAAGCGATTCTCGGCAGGTCAGCGAGCGTTGGTTGTGGTTGTGGTTGTGGTCGAACTCCACCACATCGCAGCACCGTGACGCAGTACTTATTTAAGTTTCTGGCGTCTTTTTTCCATTACCGTGCTTTCATCATCCATTCATTCTGCATCACCTTCTTCTCGCCAGAGACCACAACCATTTCACTGCACTTTACAGTACAATGAAACGCAATAAATAAGACATTTTAGCCTGGAGCTCTTTTTGCGAGTAGATTACGAAAAAAGTGAGAAGGAGTAAAGAAGGAAATTGCAAAATCTGGCGAAGTAATTGCGATTTTCAATCGACTTGATGTGTGTCATCTGAAGAAAGAGAAGATGGAAAGAAGCAGACAGAGAGTGTGATAATAAGCTCGAAACATTTGTAGAACCGTGTTTAGTTTAGCCTTTAGTCTTGCAGAAACACGTCCTGAGTTGTACTTTTCAGCAAAGTTCAGGTTGATACAGTATACCATGGACCATCTAGTGTTTCATGTTGGTTTAACTCACCCTCTACTCCAGCCAGTGGTTCTAGTGGTTCATTCTATGATCAATCAGCCGTTCTTTCAATGGCCCATCCAGTGTTCCAGTCAGTGGTTCACATAGTGAACATCCACTCTCTGGCCCATTCAATGGCCCAGTTAGTTATCCATTCAGTGGCTATGTACTGGTTCATTGAGTGGCCAATATTGGGGATCACTCTGTATCCCATCTATTGTTAAAAGATTTTTCTAAGGAGCTTCATCCATCCTTCTGTCCCCAGTTATTCGGGATTCATCATCCATTGATTTAGTTTTGTTTTCTAAGTTTTTCGTTCTCTTCTTCTTTTCTTTTCTGTTTTTCTTGCGACATTTCATTTTTAATTAAATTCGTGCTTTATTATTATTATTTTCATTATTAAATTTTTGTTTACAATGTTGCAGTAAGAAATGATTTGGTATTATAAACAGTTACCAATCCCTCGGTATTTGTATCTCCTTCTCTCCCTCTCCCTCTCCCTCTCTCTCTCTCCCTCTCTCTCTCTTTCTTTCTTCCCTTCTCTGTTTTACTCCGTTGATTTCTCCGCCCGTTGGTAGTTTTTATAGCTTCTAATTGTGGATGGTAGTATTAAGAAAACTTTATGGAAAACGAAAACTAAAATCAACAGAACTTTTCAAATTGTTATTTATTTTAGCTGTTTGCTTTTGCTGCATTTTGTTTCGTTACTTTGTTATTTTTATTACCTGCTGCATTTGAAGAGAATTGGTTTTTCTTTTGATTATTATTATGGTTATCTTTTGCAGATTGGTTAACTTTTCATTCATTATTTTGATGCTATTCGTTTTTCATTTGATTTAAGTTCTGGTTACTGTGTTGTGTTAACTAAATGACAGTAAAATTTTTACTAAGCAATTAACCGTGTTATTCGAGGGATGCCTGTATTATGTCCTCAATGCGAAATAGTATTTTTAACGTCTTTTTTTCCCCTCTCCCATCATTCATATAATTTTCATTGCTTGATTCGGTATTAAGTATTAATGAACAAAAAAAAAACAACGGCAACAATGAACACTTAACTCTGTATTTTCTGTACTCTCTAAAATTCGTTGTTGGCTTTTCGAGTTTCCACAAAATTCAAATAAATAACAACAGAATAACTGCAACACACACAGAGCGCCAACTAATGGCGCCACAAAGTATGCAATTAAAAACGGAAAACCGCTAGCTACGATTACTGTAACAGTTAGAGCAACAACAATAAATAAACCGTGTAAATAAAACCGCTATTTAGTGCCAAACCATTACAGAGATACACACACACGTTCATACACTCACCCATTGTAACCAGAGTTTTATACACATCGACCGACATCAGTGCAAACAAGAGACTTCACGACTTCTGTGTTCAAAATACAGTGTGCTCCAAATCAAAATCGACAGAGTGTCGCACAGTCAGCGGCTTAAGCGGATGCGTTGTGACGCCAAGTGGACAGAAGCGGGGTGCTACGAGGCGGCATGGGCCGGTAGAGTGCTACAAAATCAGGCTACACAAATCACAGCAAAAGCAACCTGAGCACAACAGATTCTAACTGGAAAACAAATAAGAGAACAAATATTACTCTGATCCAGCAAGCGTCGTTGAGGTTTCAGCATTTTTCACAGCATGGATGCTATTTGGACCCGCCCGCGGAGATCCGGCGGGTTGTCCGGATAGAAGCGAATTGCGTAACGTCGAACATTGATTGAACATTTGTGCACGAGCTGCTATGGTTATTGTTGCAGGTGGCGGAAATTCTTCTCCAGATTATCAGGCAACGTAGCGTCTTCTAACGAATTGACTTTGTGGGGATGGTATTTTCGACTATAGAACATTCGCCAGCTATACCTCAAGCAGGTACTTCGGAGACTCCGCCCCTCCCCCTGGTATTTAAGCCTGAACTCAACGTGAACGAAACCGATTTGTATTGCTTACGGGGAAAAACGATCGTTAAAAGACCGTTTCTATGTACTGAGAGTATGAGTCTGTCCGGTGGCATTTACTGTCATAACGACCAACTGAAAGGAAGTCGAGATTGATGTGGTCATAGGTTCCCTCGGCCCAGGCCCTTACCAACCTACTGTTATTTGTTTTTAATAGACAAAATTTGAAAAGCATCTCCATTTAATATCGAATTTAAACGTAATTTTCTCACTTCATTTGTGTGGAGTTATGGCACAATGAGAACCCAAGCTGTTGTCTGATGAACTCTGAAGTTTGAAAGCATCTTCCATCCCTATCCCTATCTCTATTAAAGGACTCTGTCCATATCTCTATCCATAAGGGATTTATTCTGATCATTAGTGTTCGTACATCTGATGGAATTCCTAATCTGAGGTAGGTAATTTTTTATGGAACCACCTTTTTTATATTGTCTGTAGAACTCTGGGAAGTCGTAGAGAACACAATTACTGAAATGGTCTTTTCTTCATCATTTCAGCAACGTTTTCGGACAGAAAAAAAGATTTGAACTTGATTCAACAACGCAACGCAATGCCATGCGATACAATGAAGTCTAAAAGTATTCTTTCGGTCCCATCGAACACTTTATCACCAACCCATATAACGCAACGTCTCTCCCCCCCCCCGCCCCTCCCGCCCCTACCGCCACAGATATTCGTCACAGCTGCTGAAAAGTGCAACAAATATTTTTAATCCCTCCAAATTCAGCATCTCTGCCGCAAGGATGTCGCAAAATAGCGACGCCTTGTTTCACACACGCGTGGTTTTTCGCTGCTATTGCTGCTGTTACATGCTTGTAGTTTTTTCGCTTTCGGTTTATTTCTTTCGCTGGTTTTCTTGTTTTCCTTTTTTGCGTCTTTAAAATTGAGTTTTATTTTTCATTTTGTGCCAGCGCTGCAAACAATTGCTTGGAAAAGCTCAAGCCACAAACGTTGTTATTTTATTGTTGTTGTTATGGTGCTCGTTATCCGCAGCCGCAACTTCGCCGATTTATCAAACGTGATGCGGAATACTTTGACAGCGCTTCATTCGTGTCTGGTTGCACTTTATTGCGGTTTCTTCTGCAGGCAGTGTTGCAAGGTTCTTTGTTTAAAAAAATTACCATTAAAAATTGTTATTTTGCAGACGATAACATATTTTTTCCACAGATTCGTTCAAGCATTACATATTTGCATATACATCTTTATTTAGTGCTGTTTTAGTTTTCTAGTTCTAGACCAAAATCTGTTATACGTTTTTTAGTGTTCATAATTTGACAATTTTTCGCTGTTCATTTTGCGACTAATTAAAATAGTTGAAATTGTAATTGAAAATGACAAAAATCCATAAAAACGAACATCGAAAATGTGTAAATCTATGAGTTAAATGAATTTAGATTTCAATCGATGTGACTTGGTTCATCACCTTCACCCACCTTCACCATCACCCTCACTTTTACCCCTTCCTAGAACGTCCATTCAACGATACATTTTAATATACATACTTCATATATGTACATATGTACATATGTATATACATATGTATGTACATATGTATATAATAACTATAATGTATCATTCTGGACTAGTAAGTGGATGTAATTCTCGGCCCTTCTTTTGATATTCTTGCTTGTACAGCTCTAAAATTTGCTTAAATTGTGCTTCTTTACTTTAACTCTATTCACCAGATTTGGCGGGACTGGTTTCGGCTTCGGTTGGCCGATACTGCCTCTGGATCTCGATAGTGAGTTGCGTGCATTTTGAGAAGATCGATTTCTGTTAGCGTGCGCTGCTTCGTAAGGCACTGGCTGGTCTTGCATTCGGCCTTGATGTGGTGGCTTCGGATGGGCGCCCACTTGATGTTGGTTCGGTCTTGTATTTTGATATTGCGCTATGGCATGTACTGCTCTGACCACAATTCGATTGGGTAAGGCTGGATATGAGCTCGGCACTTGAGTTGGTTTACGTTGACCAATACTGCCTCTCGCTTTGCTCCCTTTCAATGAATTCAATTTCATCGAAGTTCCAAAAGATACGCTAGGCTTAACTTGGCTCCCACTCTGTTTCCCGTGATCCGGCCTGGCTTGATTTGGCGTGCCTTGAGTTTTGCCTTCAGTTTTTGGGTCTGCTTTTTGATTGGCTCTGAATTGCTTGCGATTTAATAAACCCGCTTGAATCGGATATTGGATGCCCTTCGTCATCTTCTGCGGAACTTTGATAAGTAACCATTTCACCGAAACCGGTTTCGGGAGACTGGGTTTGACTGGAGGTGTTTGGCTCTGATTTGTTCGCGCTGCAGTTGGCGCAACTTGACTAGTTCCCAAATTAGAACTTGGTCTGTCTGAGCTTGGCTGCTGTTGATCTACGTTAGCTGGTGGTTTCAGTTGAGTGGGACCGGTTTTTGGTTGACCGGTTTTTGGTTGACCGGTTGTTGGTTGACCGGTTTTTGTTTGACCGGTTTTTGGTTGGCCGGTTTTTGTTTCGCCGGTTTTTGGTTGGCCGGTTTTTGTTTCACTGGTTTTCGGTTGACCGGTTTTCGTTTCACCGGTTTTTGTTTGACCGGTTGTTGGTTGACCGGTTGTTGGTTGACCGGTTTTTGGTTGACCGGTTTTTGGTTGACCGGTTTTTGGTTGGGCGGTTTTCGTTTCACCGGTTTTTGTTTCACCGGTTTTTGTTTCACCGGTTTTTGTTTCACCGGTTTTTGATTGACCGGCTTTTGGTTGACCGGTTTTTGATTTACCGCTTTTTGATTTAGCGCTTTTTGATTGACCAGGTTTTGGTTGACCGGTTTTTGCTTGACCGGGTTGGAGGACGCCTGTGCTTGGTGGTATCGGTGTATTTGCTCTTGTTCGCAGGCTTCTTGGAGGCGAATTTGTTTGAGTGACGTTCGGTGGAGCGAGATGCGTTGGCCTAACAGTCTGACCCGATCTCATGTTGCGCAAATCGGGTCGAGTCGGTGTCGTAGTGAGTTCGAATCTCACGCTGCCTCTTGATTGCCCTGTTAATGCTCTAGATACTGCAATATTTCGCGCAACAGTCTGAATGGGCTTGAAAATCGGTTTTAGGCGATCTGGTGGGCGCGGCAAAAGTCTTTGCATAATAGGTCTCGCCCCCGCGAATGCTGCTTCTGGTGACTTCAAGTTGGCCTGTTTGAGCCTAGGCATCAGCCCAATTATAGGCGGAATATATTTTATTTTAGTGTTTTTCGATATATTTGTTGGAAGTGGAGGAATCAGTTTTTGAGATGTTGGGGCAAATACCGAATTGGGTTGTTTCCCCGGTTCCGATAAACTAGGCGGTTTCAATTGCATGGCTTTCTTTGAAGTCGTAGGTGATAGACTAGCGTTTTGTGCAGGCGGATTCAATGTGGTTGCTTTCGCTGTAGGCGGCGCTTTAATGGTTGGAATAGCTCTCGGTTTCGTTGTAGGCGGAGGCAACGGAATTGCTTTCGCTGTAGGCGGCGCTTTAATGGTTGGAATAGCTCTCGGTTTCGTTGTAGGCGGAGGCAACGGAATTGCTTTCGCTGTAGGCGGTGCTTTAATGGTTGGAATAGCTCTCGGTTTCGTTGTAGGCGGAGGCAACGGAATTGCTTTCGCTGGAGGCGCTTTAATGGTTGGAATGGCTCTCGGTTTCGTTGTAGGCGGAGGCAACGGAATTGCTTTCGCTGGAGGCGCTTTAATGGTTGGAATAGCTCTCGGTTTCGTTGTAGGCGGAGGCAACGGAATCGCTTTCGCTGGAGGCGCTTTAATGGTTGGAATAGCTCTCGGTTTCGTTGTAGGCGGAGGCAACGGAATTGCTTTCGCTGGAGGCGCTTTAATGGTTGGAATAGCTCTCGGTTTCATTGTAGCCCGAGGCAACGGAATTGCTTTCCCTGGAGGTGCTTTAGCTGGAATAGCTCTCGGTTTCGTTGTAGCCTGAGGCAACGGAATTGCTTTCCCTGGAGGTGCTTTAGTTGGAATGGCTTCCGGTTTCGCTGGAGACGTAGGCGCTGTAGCGACCTCTTTTGGAGGTGCTTTCGCTGGCGGTGGTTTTACTGGAGGTGTTTCACTAAGCAGACGTGGAACATTTTGTTCAAATTGCTTCAGCACATTTCCTGGTTTGTAGTAATTAGCAACCACAAACACCGTTCCATCTCTGAAAGTGCAGGTAAAACGTATTAGAATTTAAGGACTCCATTGTTTCCTTGTCACTTACCGGCTCGCGACGCCGACACCCATTTCAGTGGTATCTTTCCAAATAAGCTGAGTAAAATGACCTGTTTTCAATTCGAATTTCGCTTTATCGAAATCGTAGTCTTTGATTTCTTCGTACCAGGACTGGACAGGTTTTTCGGGGCTTATTACTTTCGGTGGAGAATGTTTGCATGAGTAGATGTTCTCGCCGTAATCAGAGTCGCTATGCTCCATGATGTTACGGTCCAGACACACCTAGGAAAATGTTGCCATAGATAATAGAGACAAAATTTAGTGAGGTTAAAGGACGTAAGAAGGAAGGAAAATTTTGAATGTGTATTCTTGGGCGTTGTGTACAAACCTTCGCCCACTTCTTTGCATGTTCAGTCAGTTTCGGGTTTAATTTTAGTGGTGGGACTCCATGTAGAGCACGATAGTTGTTGTGTGCCACAAGACTGGCCTCTTCGTAAGCTTTGTCCTCTGCAGTTGACATCGAAATATGTTCGAGTAAAACTTGTCATGTCCTGTGATAGCTGTGTTGAGGACAATACAGAAATTTGACAATAATACTGGAAAATTTTAAAACTAGAATTTTTTTATTTTTTTTTATTTTCTCCAATTATTTTTTTAGCCAAAAGACGTCCGAAATTTAAAATTTGAATAAGAAAACTGCTTTATTGAAATGAAGTATAGATCATAGCCAAAGTTGTTTAGACAACTTCTTATGATTGTTCGTATAATCAGCTAGTTGTTTTGAGTTGGAGAGACACCTTTTTATACTAATCTTTGAACACTAGTGCCACAGACCTTATTCACTCTTATAGATAGATAATTTAAAAATCGATTTCGTCCATTTTGAACAAAGAATGAGGAGAACATATTGTTTACCTAACGTTTTGTCCCTATAAAGTACACGTTTTCTCCCGAAATAAATAGACGACCATAATATTTCGAATTATCGGGATTTATTGGTGTAAATGAAGGCTATAGCCCCTACTCCGACCAGTACAGATAGCAATAATAGGACATTGAAAGGTGTAAAGAGTCTGTTTCCTTTATTTTCCTCTTCATCATCTTCTTGAATTTTGCTGTCAGTTTTATCTTCTTCATCAGTTTTAGTTCTTTCTTTGGACTTTTTTCTGTGGCCAGCTTTTAAACGTGCTTCAGTTCCTATATTTATTTCAGTGGTTGTTTCAGTTTCCTTATTTTCTTTGATTTTTTTAGCGTCTTCAATATCTGTACATTTTCTACCTTTCCTAGGTGAGGGCTTATATCGAGTTGTCAGACAATCTGCGCCCTTAATGTTCGGGTAATACAAATCGGGTAGAACATTACGTCTGAAGTCGCCCACAACATTACCGGGGGGATCATAATTGACGACAACAATCGTTGCTCTGCCTCTGAAATATAAATCATATATAAGATAAGCAAACTCATCTCAGAGGACACATCATCAGAAATGCCTACCTTTTGGCGAAACCGACACCTAATCTTCTGGTATTCCTCCAGATCATTTGCGTGAAATGAATCGCCTTAAAGTAATGTTTCGGTACGTCAAAGTTGTAGTATCGTATTTCGTCGTACCAGAAACTGACGGGGACATCGCCGGTTATTCTTCTCGCCCGCGTAACGTAGATATTCTCGCCAATGCAAGCATTAGGTGTGTGCTGCAGGTTATCGGATTCACTGAGTTCCTGTTGGAATTTAATCTTTAGAATTGGTCTCCTTAGCGTGTGCGACTGCGAATGTACAAACCATTGCCCAGGCATTGGCTTCATCTGTTAGTTCCTGGCATAGAATCAACGGTGGGCAACAATGCGCTAGCCGAAACTTATTGTGAGCTTGCAAACACTGACGTTCAAAAGTCCAATGAAACTCAGCCGACATTAAAGCTGATCTAAACTACAAAGCCTTGGATGCTCTGTAGGACTAAAGCATGCTAATCAGTGATCTTCTTGGTTTTGACTCTTGCACGGAAAATTTGTTCCTTTGGATAAACCAAAATAAATAAAAAGTAAAAAACAATTTTGAAGTCTCGACTACGAATTCAATCCGAATAAAATTTATTGAAATAAAAGACAGAGGCTGGTCAAAACTGTCATTTAATTTAAAAAGGAATACAGTTGTTTCGATCACTTTTCAGTTATTTGGTCTATGTTAGTGAATGGTAATCGAATAACTTCAGCGCTTTTTCAATTCTGGAAGCATCGAGAAAAAGGTTATCTTCAAATCATATATTTTTTCAGGCAGCTCGTCAAAAGGGGTCCAGAACATTTCTTGAACTTGGGAAAGTCAATGATATATAGCTTTATTTTTATATTAACTGGACATTTTGGGCACTGTCCGATTCTTAATTTTCCATTAATTATTTAGATTTGTCAGTTTTCTGAGTACCTCCATCTTTTGGTTTCTCAGCTTTTTTAGTTTTATCATCAGGTTCTTTGGTTTCAACAGTTTTTTCTTTACCGGCTTCTTTAGTTTTCGCTGCCTCTTTACTACTTCCCGCTTTTTCAGAATCTGCAGTTTTTTCGGATTCCCCTGCTTTGCCAGTTTTTGAAGACTCTCCCTCTTTTCCAGATTTATCGGCCTTCCCAGATTTTCCAGATTTTCCACTTTTTTCAGATTCAATGGTTTTTTGAGAGTCTCCGGATTTAATCGACGCTGTACTCCTTCTAGTTTTTCCAGAACTTTTAGTTTTTTCACGTTCCTTAGATTCGCGAGATTTTTTATTATCGACACTTTTGTTTCCACTTGTTTTAGATGTTCTAGATGATCTAGATATTTTGGATATCGAGTAATCAGTCGAAGTAAGATCATCTTCTGTATAATCACTTTCAAAGAAGATAAGTTCAGGTGGAATATTAAGTCTGTATTCTCCTAGAACATTCCCGGGCGGATGATAGCGGGCGACTACAATCGTTGTTCTTCCGCTGAAATGAAATATTCAAGAAAGTACCGAGTTTATTAGCGATCGAGTATGTCGCAGCCACGATGCTGTTTACCTCCTTGCGAAGCCCACGCCCATTCTCTTGGTGCACTTCCAGACGATCTGTGTAAAATGACCCGCCTTTAAGAATCCTCTAGTCGTTTCAAAGTCGTAGTTACAAACTTCGTCGTACCAGACGTTGACTGGCACATCACCGTTGAAACATATCGCCCGCGTCACATATATGTTTTCTCCAAGGCATGGATTTGTGGTGTGCCATGGAGTATCATATTCAGAGAGCTCCTATCAAAAAGAAAATAAGAATAAAGTTCGATATGGGATTGGAATAGGTCTCGAAAATATGCTAGAAATACGCTAGAACAAACCTCGGCCCATTCATTGGCTCCATCAATGAGGCGCTGATTCAATATCAGCGGTGGGCAACCGTGCAGAGCGCGATACCTGTTGTGTGCACGCAGACACTGCCGTTCGAAAGCTCTATGAATTAAACTATACGACATTAAATATATCTTCACTACAAATCGTTTTCTGCACTAAATGCTGTTATTCCCTCGCTATTCCCTCACAGCTGACTCTTGCACGGAAAATTTGTCCCTTTGTTGAGAAAAGTATAAATAAAAACTAAATGAAATTAAGATGTAATTTTGAAAGAATAAATTTTTGAAATAAAAAGCAGAGACTGGCCAAAATTGTCATTTAATTCAAATAGAATAAAATTGTATACAGGATATGGATGAGTCGATTCTACTTGTATATAAAAAAATAACATTCCTTTCGACATAGCCAATACATCGAATTCTTTTTTTTTGGTTTTGGATCAGCGAGATTATGCACGGAGTTTTCATGCTAGATTTATTGGACAAATTTTTGTATATTGAAGGGCTACCATCTTGTTCTAGATTTCCCATTGATTCTTCAGGTTTTTTACATTTGTCAGCATCTACACATTCTTTCCAAGTAGTTTTTTTAGTTCTTTCAGGTATTTTATTTTCTTTCTTTGTAATTTTGCCGCATCTACAGCTTTATCTTTAGATGTTTCACTTTTTTCAATTTGTCGGAATTCGTCAACTTCAGGAGGTTTTTAGTTTCTTTAGGTTCAGTCTTCACTTGATGATTATATTGTCGTCATGGGTCAGCAAATTTGCACTGTATATTCTCAAAATAGTTTTCGGATGGAGGATAATGTCCAGATGGAGGATAATACGCTCATCATAATAACCAATGTTATAGTAGATGAGTTTAGGTGGAACATTAATTCTGCATTATCCCAAAACATTTCCGGGTCGATAGCGGCCACAATCGCTGTTCTGTTTCTGGCGGTATAGAAAAGATGAGAAATTAAATTCGAGAGATTAGCATCGATCCAAAGTGATTTTTACCTTTTCGCAAATCCAACGCCCACCTTTGGGTACTCTTTCAGATGACTTGTGAATTTCAGTTAACTGACCTTCCAAAACTCTGTGAACAGCAGCCGACATTAGAAATGGATTTTACTAGTTTTCAAACAGCTTTGGAACCTGTTCAGGATAAAAGCATGGTATTCGTTAACTTATACGAAGAATTTATCTATTCGATTAATAATTTTCGAAATTTAGATTGCGAATTCAAAGAGAGCATATTTTATTAAACTAAAAAGCGCAGTCTGGAAAAAACTGTTTATATAAGAAAAAATTTTGGAAATAAGTCGAGGTCCTTAAGTAATAATAATAATAAAAAAATAAGTTGGTCCTTGATACTATACGATAAAAATCGTTAATTTGTTACTTTTAAAGCTTCTGTTTTGGATGAATAGAGTTCCAAACACAGCTAGAATTTCGACTAAGAAAAGTTGCCATGCAATTCAAGAAATTTAAAATACATATCAGGTCAAGATTTGTGTCAAGTTACTATCATTGAGTTATACTCCTTTATTTTAAGCAAGGGCAAAGCTTTGAAAATGTTCCACCTTTTTGTTTATCTTCATTTGGTGGTCCCTGTTTATCATCCTTTTTCCCTTTTCGGTCATTTTCTTTACTTTCGGTTGAATTATAAATGGTAACCACTAGCGTTGTATCGCCCCTGAAAGTGAATTTGAACATTGAACATTGATTAAGATTGCAAATGCAGTCGACACGAATCAATTATGCAGCAATTTACTTTTTTAAGACGCCTACACCGACCTCCTTGGTACCTTTTAAAATAACCTGAAAGCCATTCTTATCCAGGTCTTTGTACCACTCCTCGACTGGCTTGGCGCCGCTCACGTTGGGCTCTTGCGTTTTATATACATTCTGTCCCGCCTTGACATCTTGGTTGTTGCTGTTGTTATCGGCAAGAATCTGATGAAAAATTCTCAAGTAGACACTTGGGAATGGATAAGCTTTGGAGATATTCACTAACCTGCGCCCAATTCTGAGCCTGTTCAGAGAGCCGTTTGTTTACTTTCAACGGTTTCAACCCGTGAGAGACTCGAATCTTGTTGATGGCCTCTAGGACCTCAAATTCAAAACTTGTTCTATCCTTATTGGGACTCGTAGCGGTGTTCCGTTTTGAGCGTGAACCTGTCGGATGATGAAGCTTTAATGCAATTTTTCAAACAACGCAGAATTTTTACTTCGGTCTATTTAGACATTAGAGAATTCTTTTGAGAAGAAAAACATAGTATCGCAAAATTATTTAGGTAATTCAATTTCTACTGAGAACCAATTTGCTGATATATTTGTGGTTATTGTGGTTAATCTAAAGTTACAGAAACCTTTCGAACTCCCATAAAATAGGAAGATTGTCAGTCGAAGACTTTTAGTATCTCTTGATTTCTTAATTTTTATCCCATCTATTTTATACTACGAGTCGTAAAACCCTTTGTTTGATATTGAAGTATGTTAGAGTCCCGTTTAGACAAGATTGAGCATTAATTAAGAAGAAAACTTATGTCTAGTCAAAACAAATTCCAATGGATTCGAAAACAGTTTCCGTCAAGAGTCAGAAGAAATTGTTTTTTAGATTACTTGACTTTTCCCTATTTTATTTCCTCCAACCCGCGATTGATTTACTTCGAATTGACAACTGTTCATTCCAGTGAATTCTACCAAACTTCATTCTGCAATTGTCTTATTTGCCGAAGATAGACATATATATATTGTAGAAAAAGTTTCCTATACCAGAGAACATATCAGAGACTCTGGTATATACCCAGGGAGCAGGGCTTGATGATGCTCTAGACGAAGCAGCAGCACTTCCATTTTTTTGAGTTTTTTTTTCGGCAGAGGGACGCTTTCTTTCTGCGTTTTGAGATGATGTTGCTGCGGCTACCTCTGGCGGTGGAGTTCTTAGTTTGGGCGGAACATTTTCCTTAAATTTCCCCACGAAGTTTCCGGGTGGACTATAATTTGCAACCACAACCACCGTCAAATCCCTAAAGGTTAAGAAAAGCAGTTAGAAATGTGCTCTTGCTTGGCACTGCCGAACTTACTTCTTCGCGATGGCTATGCCCACCTCCTTGGTATCTTTCCAGATGACCTGAGTAAAATGGCCGGTGGCAGTGGAAAACTTGCCTGCTGAGAAGCTGTAGTCCTTTATTTCGTCGTACCAGGCCTTGACGGGTATTTCGCCGTTGACGTTCGCCGAGCCTTGCGACATGAAAAGATTCTCTCCGTAGTCCGAATCCGGGCTATGTTGCAGTGTGTGGCGATCGATAAGATTCTGAATGCGAGACGATAGAATTGGAGATGTGAGAGAAGAACTGCAGATATCTGAGGGCGTCGGGGTGAATGCAACTTTGAACAAACCTGCGCCCAGTTCTTGGCCTGTTTCGTCAGAGTCTTACTAATTTTCAACGGTGGGCAGCCGTGCAGTGCCCGAAACTTGTTGTGGGCCTCTAGGCTCTCTTGTTCAAAAGCTTTCTCTTCGGGAGTCGACATTGAAGAATCGTAAAGGATGTTCGATGGCGGATTTATTAACTAAAGATTTTTCTATGACAATTGCATGGATAATTTTGAATTTGATTGTTAAAAAAAAATCAAGACTAATTTTATTGCTTATTCGAAATATAAAATTTTATGACTCGTATACGATTAAAAATGATTTAATTGTCAAAGAAATAAATTCGATCCGGAACAGTGAGGAACAGTGAGCTCTTTGGTATTGAGATTTCACAGCGGTTTCCATGCTACAAAAGTGAAGACTGCAAAAAAGTAAGCAAGTACGAAAAATGTTGTTGATAATTTCGAGGAGTAACTAGCATATGCAGGTAATTAAAAGACCTCGGAAACAACCATGAAAGATGATTTTAAAACAGCGAACGAATTATTTTATTTACTAAATATTTTGTATACATATGAACATAATTTATGTACATATATGCAAATAAATGTGGCTTATTTCTATGAAAGTAAAATAAGTACATATAAAATAATAAAGCTATAGCAACAACGCTTCTCAAATCATCCTCCATTATGGCACAATTTCGCGTTCTTCTTCTCGCATCTTGTTGTTGTCATGTTGTCTCCACGTCATCCTGTCGACCTCACATGTTGCTGCTTGAGTGCTTCCTATTAATGTTGTTTGCAATGTGCTTATTTTTTTTTTTTTTATTTGCTTGGATGTTTCTGTCACTGAGAAGTTTAACGCTGTCAGAACGTGACTCCGACTGCGACCGCGACTCTGTTAAAAATACGCAGCTCAGAGTTGGTACGAAAGTTTTTACCAATAAAAAAACGTGTGCTTCAAAAACGTCCGTGGTTTTTTCTTCTCACGTTCCGTGTTGTTGTATTTATCTTAAATTTAATTTCTTTTTTGTGATGTGTTTATTATTATTTTTTTAAATGTAAATAGCTTTGTTTTCTGTTTGTAGAATTACATTTACTGGCTTTATTGAAATATCTTCTGACAACCTTTCTAATGGTTTCCTCTATTCATTTTAGCTTGTCTTTCGTTGAGCTTCTGTACATTGGACGCATAGATATTTACTGTATATTTTCAAGAGTTACACGAACAACACGTGAGCTCATAAGGTAACAAACACAATGGATTCGTATGCAAGGCCACAAATCCACAAATCCAAAAATGAAGAATTTTTTCCAACATATACTTCACATACTTTCTCTCCTTTCTCTTTTTTATATCGTCATCGCTCTCTCTCACTCTCTCCACAGGGTTAACTATTCTCTTGACACAATTTTAAATGCTGCAGACAAGAAACTTCTTTTTCGAAGGAGTTCCGATGTTAAACTCGATTCAGTGAGTCCAGAAAAAAATGCAGCTGTTTATAAATAAAGAGTTGAGCGGATGGAAGGGAAACGAATTAAAAATCCGACAGAAGTGAAGAAATGACAGGAGAAAATCTAAATTTGTGCCGCCGCTCTACTTAAGCAACAACATCAACGCTTTTGGTTTATTCAAGCGACAGCGTTGCTTGAGTTGCATACCTTCAGGGGTACTTGATGTAGGTCGATGTTGTTGTTGTTGTGTCCGTTCCAGTTTCCGTTCCTACTCGCATTGTTGTTGATCAACTTTATTACTAAAATATTTAACTTAATAAAAAGCCGTAAAACTATGAATTTAAAAAATTCTGAAATATTGTGATGAAATTAAAGAAGTTTTAAAATGTTCAATTTTTCATTCTAGAGAATTAAAACACCGAGGGACAAAAACGCTGCTTCTCTTAATTTGTGAACAATTATCCTTTCTGAATTCTTGTATCTACCTATGTCCTTAATTGGCTTTAATATGTCTATGAATGGCTATTAAATTAATTTAAGCCACTTAAAATTATTGTCAACTTTGTGCATTTTAAATCGAGTGGGTATCGAGAAGGACTCTGATTGAAAAAGTGAATCCAACCGAAAGATTTGTTGGCATTTCCTTTTACTCTGCGAGTATAAAACCCGGAAAATGTGAATAAAATTTTCAAAGTGCTTTTGTGTGTATCGAACAAAAAGTGACGGAAACTTTAAATGCTGATTAAATTTCGGGTTATCGATCAGTTGGATAATGTAGCTATCGATTATACTATATCATAGTTTTGAAGGAATTTATAGAATTCGATTCGATCTTCACGTTGTTTGCGAGCAATCTTTCACCTTGGTTCCGACTCCGATTCGAGTTTATTCTCAGTCCAATGCGTACCTACCACCTCAACGATTTCCTGGAATTTCCTTATCTGGCCTTCGGATTGGCCATGACGCAGCACCTCAACTGGAGCAGAGCACCGCCCAGCCGTCCGAGCCTCGCCAAGCGAGCGATCTCCGTAGTGGGAGCCTGCAACTTGATCTACCAGAATATCGGATTGGTTCTCCATCTGTTGAGACTGGCTACGCGACAAGAAAAGATGTACGATGACACACTCGAAGTTGTGCTCCAGGTCGTAGAGACCGGCGGCGTCCTGGGCTTAGCTGTAGTGGCTGCCTGTGAAATGTTCCTGTTCTTCGGCTACAGCGACAGGATCTCGCAACTGATTGAGGATTTCGATCGTCTCTTTCCCAGCGAGCAACTGCAGCGTGCCCAGTTCAGGGCCGGGAAAAATGCCGAACGACGTCAAGCTGGTGGTTAGTGTAGAGGGGCATGTAGGGGGAAGTATCGTATCTCTCTATTCACTGATCGCTTCGTCTTTTTCTTTTAGCTCTCGGATACTATTCGGTGCATCATTACGCACGCCAGTTTCGTGCCTCAATGAAGACGTCCACTATTTTTTTCATGTTCGCTTACCTTTGGTACCAAGTGTTTCCTCTGCTGGAGGCATTCAACGAGCTGAGCTCACCGTCGGGCGGCTTCAGTTACCGCTATCAGTCGAATACTTGGTACCCGTGGCAGACGGAGCGCAACGCGGAATCGATACCACTCTATGTACTCGCTTACCTTTGTCAGACACACTCGTCACTGACGGGCGTGGCTTACATAATGGGCGGCGAATTTATGCTGTCCTTCTTTATCACTCAGATGCAGCTGCACTTCGATTTCCTCGCAGATGCTCTGGAAAATCTGAACGCTGGCGATGATCAGGCTCCTGTTAAGCTAAAGTATATAATCAACTATCATAATAAGTTACTGAGGTGAGTAGAAGAGCAACAAGAAGGCGAAGGAGATTGTATTGGAAAAATGGTCTCTTCTTCTTCGTAGATTTTCCAGTGAAATCAACGACATCTTCAGCATATCTTTCCTCGTCAATTTAATTACGTCATCGATTGCCATTTGCTTGATAGGCTGTGCGATTGTGATTTTCAAAACCTTCAAATACTCACTCGGACTGCTAGCTTTTCTCTTCTTTACACTGATGATCTGTTACAATGGCAGCCAATTTACCAGTGCAGTGAGTACACCAGAAAAGTCTTTGCCTCTCTATCTTCAAAGAGTACAGAGCATTGTATTGTCTTCTTCTTCCTTTTCTGTTCTTCTCTTCCTTCACTTGTCGTTGTCCTTCTTTTGCCGACACTCCTCTAGAGTGCGAAATTGATGCCAGCTGCTTTCTACAATAATTGGTACGAAGGAAACGCATCGTATCGCAAAATGATCCATGTGTTCATCGTCCGATCTGTACAGCCGAATGTACTGCGAGCCCACAAATTTGCCGACGTCTCCATGCAAACTTATATGGCGGTGAGTTTTGATAGAGCTCGACTAATCTTCCTCGACTGATCTCCGCTCTTAAATAATATTCCACGCAAAAGATTGCATAGACACTTCATGGATATTCTTTCATTTTCATCATTTATTCATTCATCCGTTCTTGCAATCTATCAATTATTCCAACTACTCCATTTTACTGTACAGTATTTGAAATTTTCTTAATCGTCAGATGTTAAAATTCTCCTATCAGCTGTTTGCGTTATTTCAAACTATGGTTTAAGAATCCGATAGAGAAAGGTGAAGAAAATCAATGGACTATGGTTTAAGAATCCGATAGAAAGGTGAAGAAAATCTGATGCTGAAAAGAAAATTATGATGAAAGACTGATGAAAAACTGATGAAAAACTACTGGAAAACAACCGAACATATGCTGGATACTATACTCTAGCTTTAAGGCAACTAAATTTAAAGGCTAGAATATTTGTTAAATTTAATAAAAGTCCCTTGACAAAAGTCCAGTACTTGTATGTACAATAATTAAAGAACAAAAAAACCGAATCAATAACACTACTTACACAACTAGAGTCCTTTTTTGCACCCTACAAACCGAGGTCCATTCAAATCAATATCTACTTCAGTGAACACTCTAAAAATGGAACACAAAAAACGCACACAAAAAGCGATTTAGTTTTAGATTGGTTCATTTCCGAACTCGTTTTAATCTGCAGCGAAAAAAGCTCTCATAAATCAGACAACCCAAAAAAAGGTGAAATACAAAAACGACAAATAAACAAACAGGGAATCGATTTCAAATTAAGTGCAAGCTTTAGTTTATCTAGAAAAGAAATAAATTGAAATTAATTTGTATCAGTTTTTAATTGAAAAAATGTATTTTCGAACACATGAGACACGCTAAAATAAATACGAAATAATTTAGAGATAAAAATAACATTTCATTTAATCTAAAAAAAGCAACAACTAGAAAACCTAATTAATAAACAACACAACCATGTTGTACATGTGTAGCTACAGCAACAACAACACGAACGCTTCAGTGGAGAGTTCAAGTGCGTGTACACGCTCGTGTGCGCACGTGGGCCATGGGTGATTTTCACGTGCGCATGAGTTCACGCTAGAAATTGAAAACTTATTTAGAAAATTTATTTAAAATTGAAAATTACAAACTAAATAATAAATATTAAAAACATATTAACACTCAAAATTTAAAATTTACAAATCAATGCGAAAGTATAAAAAGCTTATAAACTATAAAAAGCTAAAATGGCGCAATACGTATTAACCAAATGAGCGGAAACTCGATGTAGTAAAATAATAACATTGACAAACTCATTTTAGCGATAATAAGCAACAATAACACGAGTGTAACTATTGGCTCAATCAATGCTCACTGATCCACGCGATATAATTAAAGCATTTCCAGAATTTCGAACAATATTTACCTCATGCTTCTCCTCTTCCCCTCTCGCCCCGGTTGCTTCCTCTTCTTCCTCTACACCGAATGTTTGCTGATGCCCGGGACATGAGCGCCACCGCATATCAACTGACCGCCATCACTTTTCTAATTCATTTTGTGTTTCGGTGGTCAAAAGTGCTGCATCAAGCTTCAGCCGTGTATCCATTCGGCGAACATGATGAAGGACACCGGAACATGTCCACCCGAACCAGCTGAATGGAAGCCAGCTTCAGGTCCTTGACTGCATGCATCCGATGAAATTGCGATGTCGTTAGTTGCTGCGGGAGAACAGAGCGCGTTCGACCACGAATATTGGGAGGCAAAACGGACATTTAGTCAGTTATACCATCAGATGTGGATATCGAGTTCATATGAACCGCGACTGATTTCAATTCCGGTTGACGAACTTTCAACTCAGTCGCATGAAATGTTTAACGAAAGCTTTTTAATAGAAGCTCTGACGAAATTCCGGGAAAATTCGGAAGAAAATCTCACAAACAAATAAAAACAGAGGACAAAAAACTGAAATCAACCAACTGAAATCCATCACCATGGATAAAAATCACAAATAAAGTGTCTCGAGTACTATCAACAAACATTTTGAAGGCTCTTTTGTCAGGATTGCATCTTCAGCATTATTTGTCCATCACGATTTGATGACCACATGATTGGATGGCCACATTATATGATATTCGATGTTATCGATGACATCGACTTTAGACACTTTAATGAGATCATGAGAAATGTTCTCCCATGAATAAAAATTTAGCGAGTCACCACAGTAAACATCGTCATCTGCTTCGGTCGGAGATTCTAAAGAGCAGCATCGCCTGCAGATATGACGTCAAGAGAAGTGTCAAATGTCACGTGCGTTCAATAAAATTTAAGGTGATGCTCGTGCGCCCACGAAACTCACACGAAACGCCTGCGACTTACACACGAGCACACGAAATGCAATCATATAACAACAACAACATCGGCATGCAATCGAAATGCAAAAGAATACTTCGGCTTCAGTGGAACTGAATAACGTCAACGTGTTCAAGATTCCATTCGACGAAATCGAAGATACAACAAAATAGATGAAATGTAGAACCACCAAAAAGACACAATATCTTTTTTTTATTTTACTTTACCGCATGACAGAGTTAATCTATCAACTAAATAAAATGCAATAACTTTTTAATTAAATATTTTCGTCCGAATTCCCTCAAAGTGAAGAAAATAACAATGAAATACAGCAAACCCAACTCTTGATCAACAATGTTGCTGAACACCAGCAAAGCACATGCAGAGAGTGAAATAGATGAAAGCGCTCATAGAAAGAGAGAGAGAGAAAGAGGGGGAGAGGGAGAGAGAGAAAGAGTCAGAGAAATACAGAGGAAAACAAATTAACCAGCAACAACGAACCCCAAACATTTGCAACTCTATTTATTTCAAATTGAGTTATGAAATAATAAACGAATTTTCGCAGATAGTATACACACTCACATGCAAGCATACACACACTCGTACACTTTTCTATATCCATCCATATAAAAACTTATGATCATTTTAACCAAAAGCAGCATCGAGCAGCATCGAAATGAAAGCGCAACACACTCACTCACTCACTCGTGCAGAGTATAAAATGCATGCGTGAAGAATGACGACTGCAGGAGGGCCATAAAAGGAAGTGGATTAAAAACAGTTTTCGAAATTTTCAGCTACTATACAGCAGCGTTACTTTGTAGATCTGGTTTAAAGTTTAACAGTTTGCCACGCCCACCCACTTATTTACACGCCACAAATACAACAAAATACTACAACAACAAGATAGGTGAGGAAGAAGTCAACGAAGAGGAAGATTTTGATACAAGTTTCCTTTGAACATATTAGAAAGAAAACTAAATGAGAATGGGAATGAGAATGAGAATATATACTGCATTATTTTCTTATTTTTGGAAATAGTGGTGCCCAAGGAAAGCCACAAAAGACGCTTTTGTTTAAATCAACAAGAACAAAGCAACGAAAACGCTTTAAATATGCACCCGATTATTGTTAATATACGAGTACAGTACGAACCCGCTTTGCACAACAGACTATAATAGGAACATCATCAGTTCCCCGAAAAATAGATGTCATTATTACGTTTCTCCCAGCGACATCATCGGCTTTGCCAAAACATCTCTTGGTCTTTGCCAAAACAAACACTGTTAAATTCCGCTCGTAATCATGTCTGTAGTTTGTAGTAATCCTGTTTATATTCTTCGTCTTCTTTGCCACCATCACTCAGATCATAATCATTATCATCTTTCTACTCGCTATCGTTATTTTCTTGGCACTCTTCATGTTACTACTATCAAAGCTGACAACAAAGCAAACAAACAAAAAATATCCGGGTACTTTTGCGGATGTTGAGGCGGATGAATTTAGTTTAAAAGCAGACGAGACCCGGCATATGATGGCTTTAAGGTCACGCTTCGAACTTCGCCGTCTTCCGAGAAACAAACAATCAAACCAGGGAATTCAACTCTTCTTCACTGTGAACAGCTGCGTGTAAACAGTTCAGTATAAACAGCTTCTACTAAGCTGCGGCGTTTTCTTCTCTGCTAAATGTTGGCAACTCTGTCCGCTGCGCTGTGTTGACTGTGACGTCACTTCATCATTCATGCCACTATCAGCGTCATCCATCCATCCATCAACAAAAAAGAGCTTCAACCGTTTGAATAACGGTTTCTGACTCTCCTTCTTCAAACTCTTCATATAAAAAACATGCTACTGTAACTCTTTTTTCCCCGTCCTCTTTCATGATTCGCATATGTTTTTTTTCTATTTGCATAGATTTGCAGCGTTGTTCGAAATAAATAATTTATGCAAATCGAAAAAAGCGGCTTCGGTGAAGTTACACTGAATCGATCGTACACAATGACGTAAGCGACGTATGCAACGTAAAAATATGTAACGTCAAGTGGGATACTCCAACATCGTTCGCTGATTTACCGTTAACGGGATTTGTTGCTGTTGTTGTTGTTGTAGCTGTTTTAGTTGGTTTCTGGGTTACGTGCATTTTAAGTGAATCGCTCGGATTTTAAAGAACGATTTAACGAAAGTGAGAACACTTAATTTTTTAAAGAATTTCACACAATTTCAGTAGAGGTAATGTTTAGAATGTTGATACGTTATGAAAATGTACTCAAATACTAACGTAGACAAAATAAACACCTGTCGAAATGCAAAATAAACCGTAAAATAAACAGCTGTGGAGCAGATTTGCAATCAACTCGTAAATAATAAATTTATATGCAAGTTCTACGAGAGCGAAACACTTGGCAATCGATACGATGGAGATTTCTGGCAACTAATCGGCAGTCGAGTCGTGGTGCGAGTGGATTAAAATTTGCATAGAATGCTACGGAAACATAAGCAGCTGGAAGAACTGCCACACATCCATATAACACACACATGCACACATTCTCAATCTCACATGAATAGAAAAATCCTTCTTCTCAGACGTCGTTAGATATCATTACACAATCTGCTGATTGCCGAACCAAGACCATGAAATCTGCAAATATTCGAATATCAACAAGATCCACAAATGGGAAATCAAAATCAAAACTATTGAACAATAACAATAAAAATAAATATAAGCTACGTACATACACCATAGAAGAGCAGAGAAGAAACAAAATCATCGTCTGAACTAAACACCAGAGAAGAAAACAAAAGATTTGCATTCGATTCAAGGAAAACAAATCGAAATCATAAGAAAACCGCTTAAATTAATGTTGGAAGAATCTGTTTATTTAAATAAGAAGAACTAATTTGAGACACACGAACCTCCTTCCTTAGGATCTCGTGATATGCTCTAGATAACTTCAAATGTTTAACTTGGATCAACGTTGCAAATGGATCATAGTTGCCATTGCCTCTTCTTTGTCAATCCTACACTTTTTAGTTGTGGATTGGCTATACTAAGTAAGAATATTTAATTAAAATCCTCTCCTGTCCACTGAAGTCTGCTTCCTTTCAGATTCTGTAAACGTTTAAAATAAAAAAACTTCTAATCCAAAAGGGGGAGATCATTAAATTTGGATCCCAATCTACAGAAAACATGTCACAACACGGGTTGCTTTGGTATCCAATCCGGGTTGTTCTCCCCCTCCCCCCTGCGCCTCACTGTTCATTTGTTTCATTGAAAGTCTTTAAATTTGTAGAAAATTGTATCATTTAAGCACTCGATTGAAAAAGCAGGTCGAGTTGGGTTGCTTTGAACTCCATATAAAGTATTTTCGCAGACTATTTATTCAGACGGTGCCCAGAATTACCAGGGAGTACCCAGAACTACAGATGCCCAGGGTGGCAGAGGGGTTCATGTCAGATGATGGTCTTGTTATTATTACCACTGCTGTTGTATTTGCTGTCTGGAGGTACTTCAACACAACAAATTAAAACGCGATGTGATGCGATGGCAACCCTTGCGACAGTCGTGGAACTGCAGAAGCAACTCAACAGTTTTGGTTGCGGTTCCTGCTGTTTTCGTGTTAATCAGGTTGACAAGCATGTGGAGTATTTATTTGATGTCGACTTGTTGTTGTCTTCAGTGAATGATTGCTGCTGCTTCTGGTGTTTGAGGCTTCTGCTGCTTCTGCTTGCGACGCTTAATTATGATGCGTTGTTGCTGTAGTGCATTCATACATCCTAAGCATCGGTGCTGTTGTTGTTGCCACTCAATTGTTGTGTCCTCAGCTTTGTTGTTGTTCCTGTTAAGTTTAATTGCTCTGCTGCTAGACTCCAATTCAACTGCTGTGACTCGGTTCTTCAAGTCGAGAAGTTGAAGTGTCGCATCGTCGTTTACGTGCTTCACGCATTCTATGCTGACTTTTACGGTCGTCTGCTTACGTTTCGTCAGCTCCCCACTCACCCGAAGTTCCTCCCCTTTCTCTTGTCTCGTGCCTTTTAATATCTGTTCTTAATCTCTGGTATCTGGATTTATTATCTGTTTATCTGCGGAGTTGTCGAAGGATTCAAAGCAATACAGGGTGCCTTTAATGCGATTTAATTACCAGGGAGAGGTGTAAATTAATTATTAAAACATGTGCAAAAACAAGGTTGAGATTGAAGAGCCGCAAAACGGAAGCGGAAGTGCTTAAAGGAGGACATAATGCAAAGTCTTCAGAACGGCTTTGAATTTATTGCTTCATGTGAACCGGAAGTAATTCTTTGGATTAAATATTCAATTAAAATAACGGTATATAGGACAACGTTGAGTACTGTAAATTATTTTCGATTTAAACTTCAATTCTTCTTCTTTTGTTCTGAATTTTATTTTATTTTCAACATATTCAAAACTTCGGTGATGAGTTCGACATGAAGTGAACTTTGACACTCGTCGAACTGCTTCAAAACTCAACGCAACTCAGCCGGCGTTCTTAACGATGGTACGCCTTCATTCATCCCCCCCCCCCCCCCCCATCATCACTACTCTGCATAAATCATTAAATTAAAATTACGCATTCATCATTTCTGCGGAACCACGAGCAAGCAACGAACACTGCAGCCAACGTAAACTAATTAAACAACCGTTAGGCACTCGAATCGGATGGAGAGGAGTGCAAAACGTAGTCGCCATTGTGGGCGACGGGGCGTGTCCAATCAGCTTGCAAATGATGCCACCTCATGCAGTATTTTTAGTGAGGCCGTAACACGCAATTTAAATTCGGAACCGAATGAATGAAGTCGAGTTCAATAGAAGTGCGAAAGAGGGGGAAAGGAGGGGGAGGGGGAGGAGGGAGATTGCGTACATCAGTGTGTGTGTGTGTGTGTGTGTGTGTGTGAGTGTGTCCGAGTGACCGGCTTTTATTCCTCTGCAGCTGATTTATTTTGGTGTTTATTGTTGCATTGCCTAAAAATGTGCACCTGCAGATGAATGAATGGCTGCAGCTCTTCAAGGTTCCGAGCCCAATAAAAGGGGCCCCGGAAATATAATTTGTGGATGTGGGTGGGTGGGTGGTTGAGTCAATGGGCCTCAAAGACAAGAGTAACCTCGAGCACACACACGCTATCAAACGTACTCGGACACACGCACTCTCTGGGCCACTCGTCACACGGTTGTTGCTGCCATTAAAAATAATTACAGGCGCACTCTGGGGGCGTGGTTGTCAAAGACTGACAATTTTGCAAACGTTTGAGTCACTGAGTTTGTTCACTTTTGCTTTATTTAAATTGAATCGTTAATGAATCCAGAGAATTCGATTTACTAACAAAAAACAAACTAAAATCGAAACGAAGCGATGAAAGAGAAAATAAAATAGCAGGAATCCTTTTTGATGAATTGTTTTTTTCACTTTAATTTTAATAGAGATTTAAATTTAATGTAGATTTAATATAAAAAATCTCCTGAAGCTTCTCTCATTTATCACTCGTCTCTATAATAAAAAAGACGGTATTTTTATCCATTTAAACTAATTAAAACTAATTAAAACTAAGTTACCATTAAATAGAGCTTCAAGAGTAACTTTAAAGTGCTTCAACCACATCAATATTTTATTCACATTTCGCTGGCTTCCGTAGATTCTTCAATAACTGCGACCACAACTTCGTGTTTTAAAGTGCACCCTGTAGAAAATAAGTTCCAGATAATATGAGAGTCCTTTGCCAAGATGAAACTATGATTTGACTAGTTTTCAGTGAAAACTGTGGAATCATAGGGCGCAAGTGATTAGATAAATCCAATTTGTATAAATTAAAAGCAAGTACACGGGACGGTGTACCTGCGTTCATCCACGCTAAGCTGTAGACTTCCACAAGAACGTGAAATCAACCTGACAGAACTTCCCGTACCTCTTGAAACGGGGTCTACTATCACATGTACTTCAATATACAATATAGTAATACTGTACTTTGGATTTCAACTCCTAATTTGTCGGATTTCTTAAAAAACTATCCAACAGAGTTCAGGTTAATTATTTTTCCGTTTTTCTGCTGCTTGTTGCAGCTCCATCATCATCGCAAATGTACATCAACTCGGCCACGCATGCAACTGAAAGCAGCACAAAGCTGACCGAACAGAGTAGTTATTTTGCAGGTCAAGGCGAGTATTCATACACATTCAGTGAATGAATGAATGAATGAATGAATGAATGAATGAATGATGCGGGTGTGCCCGCTGCTCTGTTCGCCTGCAGGTGGAATCAGATTTGGATCACTCAATGAAGGACTGCGCTGCAGATGAACCAATTTCAGCAATTTTACAAATTTTACCAATTTTACAAGTTTTCGCAATTTATCGGCTTTTGAAAATTGTTCTCGATGTTGAACAGTTTTCTAGTTACTCTGAATTAGATTTGCCCTAAATTAAGCCCCAAAAAGCACTTTAAACCATTTAATGAACTACAGAATTGTTGTTGGCAGCAATGCTTTGTTTTTTATGTGTGATCAACTGAAACTGTAGTGAGTGTTTGTGTATAGCACTGATATATTCATGCGTGTGTGTGTGCTTGTGTATTTTCATGTCCTCTTGCAGCTTAATTATTAATGCCAAAAAACGTGCGAACTGCAAATAAAAGCAATCTAAGCGAATTCATTCGATTTGTGCAACGATGCTTTAATCGTCAACGAAGTGTTAAATTTACAGATACTTTTATATATTGCAATTATTTAATAGCTAATATTTATGCAAAATACACAGCTAAATAGTTTTACTAGATTTTAAAGTGATCAGTGATCAGTTTTTAAAGTGATTTCAGTTTTTGTTCAGTTTTTTTTCGGGTTCAGTCTTTTAGATTAGGTTTGAGTCATTTTTGGTGAATGAAAAATTTCCCTGCAAATGTCATGTATGCATATATTATGTAATGCCTGCACATTCACGTCATTAGGACTGTGAAAACCTGTCCACCCTCCGTCATCACTCTGCACCCCGAAAACCCTCGAGTGAGCACAAGAAGCTTTCCATACACGCTACACGCTTTCCATGTTATGTCCACGATTATTATTTACTTTTTTATTTTATAATAAAATTAAATACTCAAGCATCATTCAACAGAAGAATTTCACGCTTGATTAACGTGTTGCAAGCATGCAACCAAACCACAAGGAAGAAGCACACAACCCAGTACAGAAAAACTGTTGGTTAGAAACACTTGGATACTCTGTTACGCTGTTGCGTAAATGAATTTAAAGCTACTCTCTCTCTCTCTCTCTCTCTCTCTCTCTCTTTCTCTCTCTCTTTCTCTCTCTCTTTCACACACGAGTGCGCGCTTAAATATGAACTCTCGCTAAGACGCAAGCTTGACTTTTCTTGAATTTTAATGCATTAACTATGGAAAAAAGTACAGCAGCTTTATGAAAAGTAAAATTTATTAAAAAGTATGTAAATCTTAACTTCAATTTAGATTTAAGTTCGTTTAATTTGGAATTTTTTTTAGAATTTCACGTTGTTCTGTGTGCGTGTGTGTTTGTATGTAAATATTTCAATGTTTTCGTGTGAATCTCACTTCTTTTATTATCATTAATTTTCTCCTTTCCTTTCTTGATCATTATTTTCTACCATTTCTTTTTCTATTGTCATTCTATTCATTCATTGACTCACAGCTTTTCATCATTCATTCTTGTCTTGTCATCGTGATTTAGTTGTTGTTGCTTTAATTGTTCTCTGCTTCGGTTTTGTTTTTTCTGTTTTTTGTTTACATAGTAGTTGTTATTAATTTTGTTGTTGTTTTTGTTGTTGGATTGCCTTCGTCTTCGTCTTCTTCTTTTTCTGATCTGTCTTTTGTATAGAAGACAGTGCTGTCTCTTGAAGTTGTTGTTATTGTTATTGTCATTGCTGTTGTTGTTGTTGTTGTTGTTGTGCCATTTTGTTGTGCAAAATTGTCACTCACTCACAACTCAAGTCTGCTGCGTCTTGGCGTATGTTTTGTCAACTTTTGTGATGTTTAATATTCTGTTTCCTTCTGCTTCCTCTTCTACTTTTCTTTATTCTGTGAGTGCTTCTTAATTTCCTGCAGTCATATCTTTGTTGTTGTTGTTGTAGTTTTTGACTTCTTTTTGCTTTTGACTTTTCTACTGTTTTCCCTTGCCTTTATTTTTTTTTTTCATCTTTCCATTCTCAAGTCTCTGAAACTTTAAAGTGTTTCCTTTCTTCTATCTTCATCCTTCATTGTTACTCTTTTCTCTCTCTCTCTCTCTCTCTCTCTCTCTCTGTCTCTCTCTCTCTCTCTCTCTCTCTCTCTCTCTCTGTCTGTCTTTCCAACTTAAATGTGAAGGATTCTTCTGTCTTCTTCTTTATGGCTTTCCTTATTATAAAACACCTTTACCAAACAATGCACGTTCTTCTTCTTCTTATTATTTTTCTTCTTCTTCTTCAACCAGTACTTATTCTTTAGCAGATTCTGCTGCTTCTTCTTCTTCTTTCATTTAGCATCAGTGGATACATTGTTGTTATCTTATTATTTAATTTTAAGATCCTCTTGCTTCCTTACTTTTGTTTTCTATTCCCTCTTCTCTTCTCTCTTGTTTCCTTTTCCCTTCCCTTCTCTTTTCTTTTGTCTATTCTCTTCTTCTTTCTCTTTTTCGGGACTTGTGTAGCTTCTTTAACCCTTTCACAACCTTTCAACCATCAAATGTTGACGAGATTCATCGTCGCCCTCGTTTCTTTGATTTCAAAAGTTGCTTGCCACAGACTACAGAGCTAGCGATTTATTGTAGAAACCTCATCAGAGAAGAACAACAACAAAAATATTAGCATTTATTACAGCTGCTCGTATTGTGGTTGTTCTCATTAAGAAAAACAACACGAAAGGGAATCTGTTCGGCCAGGCTGAAGTTTAGATACGCTACACCCTCAATCTAGATGGTATATGGAAAAGTGGGCGGACCACACCTATCTCTGAATGGATGTGTAGTATTGATATCAGATGCAGAGATGATATCAGAATGAGTCTTCTTAACTCAAAGTAAGCGCATTGTATTAGACATTACTATTTGTTGTTTGCTTTTCTCTACTAAAGTACTAAACAGATTGAAAGATTATTACTAAAGACACGAATACACTTGCTCAACATAATGATCGCCTTAATACTGATTTTAAGGCACTCCTTTCAATCTTTTCTCTCGTTTTTACTGTACTTAAGTGTACTCTTTCCCACTTATTCACCACGTTAGTCTCTATTGAATATAGAAGTGAGGGTACTTAACAGGTTACGAAAAGATAGTGTACAAAATAGTGTTCAGAAAACTGTGAAGAAATGTAGAAATTGTAAAAAGATTTCAAAGCAAAGTAGCGGAAAATATCGTATAAATGATGTGAAAAGCAATCACTAGAAAAGAGTGACACCAAATTGAAAAACGACAACAGCATGAAATGAGAAAAATAACAATAACAACAATCAGAAAGAGAATAAAAACATAAGAAAAAAACAACATCAACAAAAACAATAGAAGAGTCCACTTATACACATCCACTTGTATACATGAAAGTAAGGTTGAACGATACAAAGCAACAACAAAAACAACATATCAGTCGAGTAGCGGCACAACAGCAAGGATGACAACATAGAAATGATGATGGTAGATATGTTATCATATTCTTGCATGTACTTGTTGTTGTACTTTCAGTTCATTTTTAGTACAAAGGCTGTGGAAAAATACTATAACGAACATAATAATACTATATTGTTACATATATTGTTAATTTAAATATAGTCAAGTTATTTGTTGTTAAGAAGTTGTGGTTTTTTGTAGTTTCATAAGATTGTTTATCATTATAACATTATATCATCATATCGCTTATCGAAGGATCAAAAATACTCTTCTTCTTTTAATTTAGGATTTCTTTATAATCTAAAAGAACTTCAATATTAATCTAGTCTTTTAATAATCGAACTTAAAAACCCTCGATTTTAGCTATTTTTGTTTAAAACTTCTTAAGTAAGGTCCTTCTTCTTTATGAACCCATCAATTTTCTTTAGTAATCTATGAAAAATCCCTATGAAGAGATGAATCTAAGACAAGATGAAAGGGTTACGAAATATTCTAGAAAAATGTTCCTCGTAAAATATTAGATAAGTCTGAATACATACTTAGATGATATTGGATCTTTTACAGATTATGAAAATCTAAAGAAAATAGTCTGGTACACCAAAGAATGCATTCAAAAAAATGTTGCACGTTTTTAGAAGCGATTCCGAGTGTCTTCGGTGTGATAAAACTGAATGGTTTTGTTTCTGGTACGAGTATTGTTGCTGTTCTCTTCTTTTTTCATATAAGCAACTGTGTGAGGTTGTTGTCGTTGTTGTTATTGTCAGTAAAATTTGTTTCTTTCTGTCATTATTTATTGTTGTTGTTGTTGTTGTTGTTGTTGCTTTGTACGCTTTGCACCAGTCTGTTTTTTTTTCTCTCCTTATGCTCTCTCTCTCTGTAAAAATGGCGTGTTTGATATCATCTCACACGTGCTGTGTGTTTGTCTGCATGCCATTGTGTGTGTGTGTGTGTGTGTGTTTGTGTGTGTGTGTGTGTCTGTGTGTTTGTCTGTGTGTGTGTGTGTCTGTGTGTGTGTGTGTCTGTATGTGTCTGTGTGTGTGTGCCACGATGTCTGTGTGTGTGTGTGTCTGTGTGTGTGTGTGTCTGTGTGTGTGTGTGTGTCTGTATGTGTCTGTGTGTGTGTGCCACGATGGAGCATGCAAAACTAGCTTAACTTTAACCTCGTCTAAAGTAAATAATTTTTTGTTTCGGTCTAACAATTTTATGCGGTGTTAAATTCTTGTTTATTTTTGTGTTTCCGAGTGAAGAATTTCAGAGCATGTAGAGCGAGCTCAACATTATGATTATAGAGCTACGGATTGTTACCGCCCAATTAAATGGCTGCACGAGAAACAAGAAACGAGAAACGAGAAACATTCTGGCAGCTAAACTTGAGTAGAATTTTAAAAATGAAATTTTAATGAATGATAGTGTGGCTGTCGTGTTTCGAGCTCTTTTCTCCGCTTTGGATTTATAATGTGCTTATTTTTTCTTCTAACTCTTTTTCACTGCATTCATAACTTGTGCCATCGTCGTAGTTGAAGTGCTCAAAGTTTTCATCAACTTTCGACAATGCTAACCGAGAACAATTTAAAGCTGGACGAAGTGTCACGAGAACGATAAAGTTTTTGATGAGAATAATCAAATTTATAATATATTTTCTAGCCTTTTTTTTTTTTTGCTGTGGTATTTGCTGTTATTTATGCATTTTTCATTATAATTCAGAGTATCCACAATGTTTAAATACTCAACAGTTTTTTAAATGAGAAAACCGAAAACTATTATATATTAATTTAAAATCGAATCGAATAAAAAAAATACTCTCTTCTCTCAAGAGTTTAATTTAAACGTGTTTGTGTGCGTGTGTGTGTTGGCTTTAAATATACATCCATCACTCTGTTAGCAGCTTTAAACAATCATCAATAATGATCGGGAGGGAAGGAAGGAGGGAGGGAGAGAGGGAGGAACGACTCGGAACGGAGAAACATACAATAACATAAAAATATTGCTTAGTAGAGTGAAAATAATCCCCTTTTATAGCGGATGATTGAATTAACAAGCACAGAGCTCAAATGAAAAAGAGAACAATAAATAAAAAAAATACTTTGCTATTAATATTTATACACAAATAAAAAACATACAAACAAAGCACACACACACACACACACAGAGACCGACCTTAAAGCATGTAGGAATGGTTGGTGAGAAGGGGGAGTGGGGGGGGGGGGGGGAAGAGGAAAAAGAAAACCTGTGTTGTCAACATGGCGCGAAAATAAACATAAAGCAGTCAACAAGAGAAGCCGACGATCGAAGCCGGGCAACAGAACAAAAAACAGAACAAACTACATAAAATGCAATAAATTAAGTTTTATATCAGGACAACGCAATCAGCAGGAGATGCTTTCTTGGGTGCCAGAAGTGCTGCATTCGGTCGCTCCTGCTTTATATCGAGCACCGTTTTGCATACAAGGAAAGAGCGTATTTTGTTCATTACGTACGTGGATGTGAGTTGAATGGGAGGGTGGGATGGTGGCAGGTGTGTTGCTTTTATGGCACGATACGTGTTAAGCTTTTTTTGAATCATTGCGAGACTACGTGGAAACGAGTTCCTTGGCAATAACTTTGCTGCCAATGCAGCAAGTAGAAAGGAGCACCGCTGCACACACACACAAACACACACACATTGTTTGCCTTCAGACATTCAGTGAGTTACGTGCTCAGATAGCGAGCGCATAAGATTTCATTAAAATATTTACCTTAAATACGAAAAAAATAAATAAAAAGAAAAGCCGTAGTCTGTATGAAAGAAGTAACGAATTTCAATAAAGCAATAATTTTTTCACAGGTCTAAGCACACCTGATATTGAAAGAGTGTGTGTGAGTGTGGGTAAATCACACACACACACACACTCACATTCCATGCTCTGAACTAACGTCACAGTAGACAGGAATCGTAACGAGCTAATAGCAAATGAAGCTGTCTCTTTTGCGCAGCTGCTGGCTCCGTCATCCTTCGTAGCTGCTGTCTCCGTCATCCTTCGTAGCTGCTCTTAGTTACACTTATCTTTCTACCATGTTTAATGTAGAAAATGACATTATTTTATAAATAATTCATTCTCTATTTGGATCTCTAGTTTCTTATACATTTAGTTCTTTGGAAAGCTTCGTAATGGAGTACAGCTTATTCCTGCTTAAGCCAATTAAGCTGAAAATCTAGAAAAGGAAAAAAATAGCAGAAAATATAAAAGCAATATAAATTCTTAGTGCTTTAGTCGCAACCCAGAGGATTTCCTAGCTGACGAGCAACTGAGAAAACGTGATTGTAAATGACTCTATCTCTCTTCTTCTCTCTCTCTCTCTCTCTCTCTCTCTCTCTCTGACTTTTTCGCCTCTCTTCTTCTTCTCCACTGACTACTCACTGCTAATAATCTCCTAATTTTTACCAGTTTCCGAGTCTATTTTCATTATTTTCTCTTTCTTGTTCCTTCTTTGTTATCCTTAAGAAAAGCTGAACACAAATCCTCAATTAAAAATCTCATCACAGGAATGATTATTAAATTTTCTAGTAATTTTCTTAATAGTCTTAATTAAAGTGTCTTACTTTTATCCCAACAATAAATTGCTGTCATTATTTTAAATCCGAATTTTTTTTTTATCTTTTGTTGAATAGAATTTAATACTTGCATAGTTTCAGAGTTTTGAGAAATAGCATTCTGTCAGGAGAAGGAAAGGAAACGAGGACAGAAGATCACAAGACAATGGAACGATGAAAACAATCACGAGAACCTCATCAAATACTACATCTTCAGGACGTCGATTGTAAATCCGTGCTCAGTCATGGATTCACTCATCTCATCTCACTCTTCACTCTCTGCGCACTCCCTCTCTCTCATTCCATCCCTTTCTTTAGATATTCCTCGCAATTTCGCTATGAAGCTTAAGTAAATGTTAGTGCGGAAATGAATCCATTTTGTGTTGCTGCCGTCACTAGTTTCGGTCGCAACCATCGTCGTCGTTTATTTTAGAGCTGGCCAAATCGTTTGGCAGAGAATTCCTACCTATTTTCCTTGTAGGTCCACCCTGCCACCTCCTTCCATCTACCACTCCTCCCTGAAACTAAACCTGCTATCCTTGAATTCTATCCTTGCTCCGTACTACGCCTGTGTTCTTATCTCTGAGCCTGCTAAATTTTCTGCCTCCGTACGATGTCCATACTTCCATTCCCGGATCTAACCCGCTCTGTCTCGAATTTAGCCTCAGATCATACGCTTGGATTTTGGTTTCTGGCCAGGTTTTTATCGCTTATTCCTTTTCAAACTCTGTACCTGTTTCATTCGCCCCCTTCATTCCCCCCTCTTCCTTTTTGCTCTTGCTTCCAGGTGCTTAAAGGATTGCTTCTCTATTTACATATCTCATCCGCATTCTCCTCTACTATATCCTGCTTTCAATGATCATTTTCAGGATTTATTTCAAATCTCCGGCTCTGGCTTGCTGTATGTCTACCATCCTGTCTATCTGCCTGCCGGCCTGCCTGTCTTAATGACTGTCTGCACACTCGTCTGACTCCACTGATGATTGCGCAAAATATTCTCTTTAAAGCTCTTGATTTAAAGACGATTTTCCTTCACTTGACTTCAATTCAACTAACTTCCTTTATATCTGTTCCTTTGGGGAGTATCCGTTTCTTTTGTTTGTATTCCCCTCCTTGCACTCGTCTTCCTTGAACTCTTTCCGCCCCTTCTCTGTCGTTACAAGGATTTTAAATTCATGATTTTCAAATTTTCTAGGGTCGAGTTGAAAATCTGTCGCTGTCAAGTTTACAAAACCCGAATCCAATAGTAACTACAACAGTGAAAGGACCGCAAGAAAAAGAAGAACCAGAAAAGACAGAACAAGTTGAAGTACAACAACAATTACAATAACATAGTAAAGCGTATTTATTTACAATCAGCTTGTTGCCTTCCTTTCATCCTTGACACTCAACTGAAACCAAAATCTGTTTGTACTGTTGGCAGGATAAGATGCCAAATACACTGAACCTGAAGTGCAGAAAATGAGACAACACTTTGAGAAGGTGTCTAACAAGGATTGGAATTTCTTACAAGACGTCAAAGAAAGACAAAACCAAAGCAATTCCAAACTAAAAAAAAAATATACTCGTTTCCTTCAAAAACTTGACATATGATTTTTTCATTATATACTAGTATAAATTAAATATTGAGTTCTATATCTAAAAGTAAGGTCCATTTCCACTCCTTGTGTAAAAATGGATACTTTTCCGAAATCAAAGGCGGCTAAATAACCTCATAGTTATCAGTTGCTAACGAATTGCGATGCAATTCATGATGAAAGAATCCTTGCTAGTTTGTTTGTTCGTTTGTACAGAATGCTTAAAGTGCCAACAGGCAAGCAAACATGCTGGCTGAATGAATGCATTGGGTTGTACAGTCGAGCAAATGAAAGGATTCGCTGTGTTTTAACAAAGGACTTCATTGCAGGCTCTTTTAGAGAACTGAATAGAGTCCTGAGGTAAGTATGGCTGAGGCAGCGAGAGTGAGATAAGTTTATGGAATGCAATCTGGAAGGTCAGAGTGACTGTGACAACGACAAAATTTCCACATACGCTGTAGGCAGAATGCAGTTCAATTCGGAGAGAACACAAGGAAAACAATGAAAGTGATAAAACACAACAACAGCAACAACGAAAACCCAATAAAGCTGAAGCTGTAACAGAAATAAGATTGCACAATAAAGGAGTTGATGAAAGAATTAAGCCAAAAAAGTGAATGGAAAAGTAAATGAAGAAGAGGAGTATAGAATGTAGGAGAGGGAAAGCAACCAAAAGGAAGCAAGAAAGAAAAATATAAAGAAAAGAGAGAGAGAGAGTTGTTATGGATTTTAAGGACATAAATCTACTTTAATACTAATCATTTTTTAAACAACGAGCTTTAGAAAAATTTGATTTAGAAAAGAATTAAATTGTTGTCAAATTTCGTTCGAAGTTTCAGAAATATTTATCAATTTATTTAATGAAATACACTTTCTGAATCTTTCAATTCAGATATTTAGAAACAACGAAGAAAACACAAATAAAGTAAAAACTTTTCTCCGTTCGTCCTTACTTCCTTCCCTCCTTCGTTTCTTTCTTCCTTCTTTTATTTTCGACTTCGAATTTTTAATTTTTAATTAAAACTTTCGTGTTTTCATTCGCCGTCTTCTTGCTCTTCCTTCCTTCCTTCCTTCCGTTTTTCCTGCATTCCTGCTTTCCCAGAGTTGACCAGCCGCAAAGCCAGTTTGTTATAAATTTATAGATGAGAAAATGGCGTGTCCTTCGACATCGTTCGCATCGTTCACTTTGACAGCAGGAAATAATGACCCGTAGCGCCCCAAAGACCGCAGCGGTCAGGCCAGAAATTGTTTATGGCTTTCGATACGAACACGATATACAATAGAAAAGAAAAACTATTAATAAAGCACGAAAAAGAAGCACGAAAAGAAAGCACGAAAGCACGAAGAGAGGCCAAACGAGGACCAGCTGCTGCTGCTGCTGCTGTGCTGCTTTGTCGATAGTGGATCCCATTCAATTCAACGGACATCGTTATCGATTTTAATGCCATTCGCGAAAATTGTAATACGATGTTTCAATTTATGGTGAACGGTTGAAGACGAAGAAGCAATGAAAAGATACGAACAAAATATGAAAAATATATGAAAAGAAATGAGTACGAAGAGAAGAGAGTATCGTAAAAGAGGATTATTAAGAGACTATAAAATAATTACAGAAGAAGTAATACGATCAAATTAAAGCGATACCCAAAAGGACTAAGAACAGATTTAAAAGGAGTAAAAAAAGATTTAAAAGGACTACAAAAGGATTTAAGAAGTCTACAAAAAACTAGAAAAGGACTAAAATGAATAACTGGAACACGCGATTATGATGAATCCTTAATGCCGTCTTTTCTGTGATAACGCTGTAATCTTGAAACTGAAATAAAACACATTTTTAATTCATTTCATTCGTACTTACTTCCTTCAGTTTCGCGCTGGTTGGTTGGTTGTTGTTGTTGTTGTTGTTGTTGTTGGTTTATCTGTTGTAGCAGCATCCTTTTTTTCATGTTTTGAATTCACGATTTTTTGGTTCTTTTTCACGGTTCTTCTTTTAGATTCGTAGTGCCCGAGTAGAAAAATCCTCGGATTCTGCTCGGAATCCAATTGGGTTTCCCAGATTGTTATACATATCCAACAAAATCATCGAAATTGGGTATATGGAAAGCGGAAGAGTTTTCAGTAAAGCAACATATGTTTAATGCTGATTTAATAAAGCATAAATGCATTAAATTGATATTAAATGAATTTGGTAGAAGAAACATATTTATTTTGTGTTTATTACATTGACTTAAATTAAATAGATAATAATAAAAATACCTGTTTTCTATAATATTACAGTTTGATACATTCAGATATCCCAATTTTATCCCAATTTGGGATAAAATGGGATAACCCAGCCAGAATCCATTCAGACATCCCAATTTTATCCCAATTTGGGATAAAATGGGATAACCCAGCCAGAATCCATTCAGACATCCCAATTTTATCCCAATTTGGGATAAAATGGGTTAACCCAGTCAGATTCCAGTTAGATATCCCAATTTTCTCCCAATTTGGGATAAAATGGGATGATCCAGCCAGATTCCAATCAGAAGCTCCCAAACTGGGACATCTGATTGGAATCTGACTGGTAAATGGGACAAGTTCGGATTTTTTCTACTCGGGTGCTTTCATTTTTGTTAGTGCGCTTTTTCAACAGATTTTTTCCGGTTCTGGTGGCTACTTTTTTTCTACAGCAACGCGTTTCCTTTCTTCCTTTGAGTTGAAAGCGCGCACTTAAATTGATTGAGTTTTCGCTGACCTGGTTTTGGGCTTGAGAGTTGACAACTTTTTCTTAGGATTGCCAATTAGAAGGCATGCAAAAGTGAGCCCGCGCGAATTTGACGGCAGAGTTTGGGGACTTTTTCGATGTCCTTCCTTTTTCTTTAATCACAGAGTTAAGTTCATTAAAATCTCGAATAAATTAGTACAACTTTTTAGAATCTTATCGCAGTCGAAAGTAACCAATTATTTTACTTTAAGTAGACTTTAAAACTTCATTTAAATTTTTATATTATCATGGAAAGAAGTTTCTTTTATCATCTCTTGCAATCGAAAACAGAAACTATTTTCGGTTAACTAAATCACTAACCAAATTCAAACACTAATAAAATGAAAACAGAATCAAGGAAAATGAAGTCTAATTTTTGTTTTCTGAGGAATGTTCCATGTTTCTTGCTTTTTCCCCACACATCAGATGCGGGATTTCGGGCTGCGGGGAGTTCGAACTAAATACACATGCAAGCAACCTTCGTACAGCTGCTGAGTTGCTGCCTTTCCTCTGGCTTAATTAATTAATACATCCTTAAAATATCTAGATTTTGTACTTTGTAACTGAGCAACAAACTATAGTAGATTGTATAAATTTCTGCTTTCTATACCATCTGGTTTCTTAAATTTATATTCATTACTTCGTCCACTTGTATTTAGTTATTAATTGTGTTGTTAGTAGCGAGAAAGTTACTCGAACACAAGTAATTCCTGATTAATTATCAGAAAATTCAATTAATTATCAGAAAATTCAATTAATTATCAGAACATTCAATTAATATTGTATAAGTGAAAAAAATATAAAGTTTTCCGACGAATGCGAGGGGCGTTCAGGGTAATTTGGTAATTTGATTAAAATTAAGTTAGCTGAACTTAAATGAACTTTCAAAGTTGAAAACGAAGAAAGGAGTTACGAGTTAAAACGGAAGAAAGGAGCTACGAATGCGAGTTAAGAACGTTCATGGAAAGAATTCTGTGTTTATCATACGCCACGATGTACGCTCGGAGAAGGCAGCATAAAATGCAAACGAAAGACATGCAAAAGTGGGGAGTACTGAAGAAGCTTACACAAAAGAGAGACATACAAATTAGTCGCTGATTAATTGTCTGTTTCTTGAGTTCCGCCTTCTCAATATACTACTTAATGAACCAATGAATCATAAGGATCGAGGCTTGAATTCGTTCAGTGGTAAAATCCGTCACTGAAAATTGTCCATTTGCCGAAATTAATAAAATTTCTCTGGAACAGAAAATTCTAGAATAACAGAATGCTGAATCATGAGTGGCAAAGTATAAGCTACCAACTCGTACAAATTGACAGCAACAAACAAAGCCGTCCGTCCGTGACTCCTTTACTGTTGCGCATGGGAGTTCAGTGGGTTTTCACTGACTGTTTCCCCTCTTTTAATTTCCCCTCCGTCGCGCCCGTGCCCCGGACTCCGTTCGATTCTATGCGATTCTTTCGTTACTGGCGCTGAAATCTCTCCGATGTACAATATTTTTATGGATCAATCGTTCAACAAGAATTTTATGTGTTACGTGCTAAGAATTGACTGGCACGAAAAATGTGTTCCTTTTTCTCTTACATGTTCCCATGATGTTCTCAAAAACTTAGGAAATCGAAACAACACTTTATTCTAAGTGCGAAGAAGCTCTGCAGAATACACATGAAATCAAGTAAAAAATCAATAAGAAATGAGAAAAGAAACTCAACCTCTGGCAAAACGTAATGCTTACTATGTCACTATATTTTTACATAAAATACTCATAGAAAAGAAGGATATTTTACTTGAAGTCTTTTGAAAAATTATTTCAAAAATAATAAAGCCCACAAATACTGGATAATTATCATGATAACTAACATTAATTCAGTGAGGTGAGGTGTTCAGTAGTGATGCTTAATTGTGGACTCATCGAGCTCCTGGCTATTCTCGAAACCACTCATCTACCCATGCACACGTACGCACTCATGGCCACTTAGAAATACAAGCACGCATACAAATTCGAGTACAGCCCAAGCTATTTCTATGCCATGAAATCAGTTCCCGAGTCCTTGAATTCCAATGAACGCTGCATGTTTGTGAGTGCAGCTACTTATTTATGCATGAATGTATATAAAATATGTATGTATGTATGTATGTATATAGTAGGTGTGAAATTTTTTTTTTTTTTTTTTCAATATTTTTTTATTTTTTTTAAATGAATCGGCAGTTCTGTGAATAAATGAGTGAGAGTGTGTTGTGTGCGTATATTGAAGCATCAAACTATGCTTCAATTAACTTAATTGACACACTTCACAATATTAATCACTGATTTCTTCAGTTCTTGTTTTTTTTTGTTCAGCTTTAAATATCTCGCACTTTCGACATCAATATATTCGGTTATATAAACCACGTTCTGTTAATCACGACGATCCTAACCACTTCGATTTTAAACTCACATGAATGGAAAATTATATGTTCTATAAAAGGCTCGAACGCTTCTACAAATTGCGAGCATAGATATCACAATTTATAACTTTTCCATAGATAACTTTTCCAACTTAACTGGTCCACAGTACGAATGAGTGACTTTTGATTATTACTAGTAGACAGCTGATGCTTCTAGTGTTTTCTCTACAGTTTCAGAGTCAGAACATCGTCATTACACCCATTTTTTTTTTAATATTATACAATACAATTTGTGGTTTGATAAATTGAATACAATGCATACATATCAGTACAATATTTATCAGTACAACATGGAAAGAGAACTACAATATAAAAAGAAATCAACAAGAAATAAAAAACGCAGAAATAAAAAAGGAAAACTGAAGACATGGCTGACAGATGCTGAAACGAACACTTTGCGTCTACGGCATGCATTTAAAGGCGGAACTTCGAACTGACTGAGCACAAAGAAGAGAGACTGCGTGTACAGGTGCTGTTGTCTTCGAACATTTCGTCCTGTCTACGAGTACATCACTGACAGTTTGTTACCGGGATTGACAGAAGCGGGTTGTGTCGATGGGCGGCAGCCGCTGACGGCACTCGACTCGACTCGACTGCGACTGCGACTGCGACTGTCAGGCGCTAGCAAGAGCTCTAAAGCAGCTACCTTAAGCTGACTGGCATGAACACCTTCTGTCACCACCCTACACATGCACTCTATACACTACCCCGCCCCCCCCCCCCCTCTATAGACTACGCGCTTCATACTCAGGTTGTTCGGCTGTCTTGCGATATACGATATCCGGAGTTGTGACATGACAGCTTGACTGACTTGTTAGCTGTCTGCCGTGACACGCTGCGAGCATGCACTCGAATCGCCATGCATTTCCATTAAAATGTCGGCGTATAAACTGTGCAGTTTTTAATGCAGTACAGAGGAGGCGGTAAGTGAAAAATCCAGAGTGCAATCCAGATGCAAATAAAAACGATTCAACTAAAAACGATGCAAATAAAAACCATGCAAAATAAATAAGCTCTTAAATTTGTTGTAGGAATTTTATATCTATCATTAGTTTCCAGATTTTTGGAATCCTTTCCTTATATTTTAAAAATAACGTATGTAGTTACGAAAAGTAAAAACTTTTTCGTGTATTGAATGGACTTGAATATCTGACATTCACTTCAATTTTGATTTTATTGACCTGCTTTTAGAAACTCCAGAAAATATCTCCAGTTATTCAAGAAATTACAGTTTAATTCCTGGATAAATCATCTTATCAAAGATTTTTTTGAATTACCAAGCAAAAACTTTGAAATAGAAAACTTGTTGTTGAAGACAAAATTGATTGGAAAATAGAAATAGAAATAAGTTGGGGAAAGAGAAGATCAGCAGAGAGAAGAAGTGTGCTTCAGCACGAGCTCAGAAAATCATTTTGAATGGATTCAGAATTTTCACAATAACTGCAATAATAGCAATAATAAAAACCATAATAATATTGATAATAATAGCAATGATTTCTTTACTCTCTCTTGTAGAGATGAGACAAACACCCAGATACTCTCTTTCCTTCCTCGTGTGCTTCTGTTATGTTATGTTATTTATTTATTTATTTTATCACAAAAGTTGTTTGTATTGATTGGTAATTTTTATTCAAAATTTCAATACAATTTAGCTTCTAATTTCCCTTTCCTCCTCATACACTCCCCTTCGGGTCACAATAAACGAAGAACAGTAGAGTCATTGGAATATATTTGGAATATATTTGGAATATATTTCAAATATGAGAGAGATAATAAGAATTAATTAGCAATCTCAAGGATTTCAATATTTCCCCAACAATTTTAGTTATGTTTGTGCATAAAATTTTATGTTAGTTAGTTTATTAAATGAATAAATTTTCATGAGAAGCTTACTTTTAAACCCAACAGAAACCCAATAACCCTTTCGTTCTTCTCTTCAAATAAACATCTTTCGAAAGTGCGTTTTAAATTGCAAATGAATTCCTTAATTTGTAGCTTTGTTTGGAGTCTGTATTGCCGTCATCATTCGGAGACTTTTAAAAGAACGTTTATGCTTCTAAGAGGCGTGGCATTTATTTTACAAGAAAGAATGAGTGTCTGTGTGAGTGTGAGATACGTTTTCCGCCAGTTTGTGTCACTCATTTCTACAGTTTTTTGTTTTTTTTTTAATTTTTCCTTAAAAGCAATCAAGATACTCGCATCAACGACTGCGGTTTTGTTGGCAGTCTTTTCGCGTGTCTCCGTCTTCGCTTGTGTAGAAGCAGAAGACTGTAATGGTTGTTGCCGTACTGTTGTTGTAGTAGTAGTAGTAGTTGTAGCAATAGTAGTGGTAGCAATAGTAGTTGTTGTTGGTGATTTAGTTTTTTGCTGCAGTTGCTGATATGTTTCATGAGTCTGCATTTATTGCTTTTGCTTCTGCTTCGGCTTCTTCTATTTTATCTTCTTGTCAACTACCTGTTTCCATATCGTGTGTGTGTGTGTGTGTGTGTGTGTGTGTCAGTGAATGTGAGTGAATGGAATATCTTACAAATGCTGATCTAAGAAATGTAAGAATTTGTTCGAAATGAAAATCGTATTTTTCACTCCTTCGCTTCACTGATTTCAAGTCTGTCAGCATGCATTTTTTTGCGCTGTATAATAATGCAATAAAGATTTATATTGAAATCATTTCAATACAAAAATCTCATATTCTAACTGCGAAGGAAATCACAGAATACGTATAACGTTACTCCGAAATCGTTCGAATTCTTCGTGATTTAGTTTTTATCGTTAATCGCACTGCTATCGTTATCGGTCGATGACTAGTGATGTCTCTGTGTTGTCGAGAAACCACAGCCTTCACTCTTTTCCTAACCTTTTCTAAAAATCAGCAGCATAAAATACTGCAGACTGCTATTTTTATAGCGGAACTAAATTTAAGTCACGTTGAGTTCATGATCAAGTCGACCCGACGCTCAGGGGAAAAGAGCTCAAGCAGTTGAGGAGATTTGAAATCAGAAGCTTAGTTGATCGCATTTAGTAGAGTACTTGAAGTGTATTTGTAGCCGCCCTCAGAGGTTACATTTTATTGATACTAAAGCAGAGGACACTCGACTCAATTCGAGCTGCATTTAAATAAATTGCAAACGAGAGGCTTTTTCGGGGAGGATTAAAAGGATTGCGTAGATAATTTCTCTTCAAGTGTAGTTCTAAACTATGTATGTTTTTGTTGTTGTAGGATTTGTGGAATTGCGTTTTCTCCCTCTCTCTCTCTCTCTCTCTCTGCTCTACTCTCTTCCTGATCTGGCTGACCTTCTTATCTCCGACCTCCTCTAAACTGGTTTCCACCACTCTGCTTTCTTCAACACTACTCTCCCATATACTCTGGTCCTCTGTACTCTCCACGCACTCACTCTGCTCTCCTTCACTCTCCCCACCTCCGCCATCTTCTGCTCTCCCGTGGTCAATTTAATTCCTTTGCAGTTCGTTGAGTCTCTCGAATCCTCTGAATGAATTTATTATGCTCGTAGTTATTTTCTGGCTCTACACGGTTGCCAAATTCAGCAAAAGGATTTATTGCTCAACTTTACTCAGCATACGAAGCATGTGCGAAATAATGTTCATATAAAATGTTCACTCTGCCAGATGGTTTTCCTTTCTTTCGGAAGAATTCAAAAGGTTTCTCCCACACTTGACTCGGTTCCAATTTTCGGATGACCGAAGAGCAGGAAAACGTTGGCCATATGATGGAAAGAGAATTTAACTAGTTGGCTATGAGATTTTGTCTTATTGTAAATGATGGAGCCATAAATATAAATATTATTTCACATCCACTAGAGCGAAAATTAGAATCGAATTAAGATGGAATAAAAGAGCACCGAAATAATTTCTTTAAATACATAATGAATAAATAAATATACCAGAATATAGAAGTGATCTACAATACTTAAGAATGTCCAGGATTGCAATAACCGTATCACGGAGTATACGACAATTTTACAAAAATTTAAAAACGTGATATGACAGGAAACTTGATGAAATTCACCGGAGTTTAAAAACTTCAACTAAAGTTAAATATTTTTCGAGTTTTATAGAATTTTAAACAACAACGAAAACTTGAAACCGACTGCATTTTTTATCGAACTCAAGCATGCCACGCAAAAAGGAAACAGACAAAAAAAAAAAGGGGGTAAAGAATCTAAACAAAGTTCACAAAACAAAACAAAAAAAAAAAGCAAAAAAGCTTGCAATAAATAACAAAAGAACTGAAACTACAAACTTGATGCATGCAAGAAACTTCCAGTGAAACCGACTGCGACGGAGCCAGAGAAAAACGTGCCATCAAGAAAACCACAACAAAAGCAACAACAATAACTACAACAGCAATAACAACAACACAATAACAGCAACAACAACAACAACAACTACAACAAAATCGCTTCAATAAATGGAATAGAAACAAAACGAGAAATAAAAACCAGAGACCTTTAAAGAACTTTGCGCAAAAACCATGCAATAAAAAAACCGTTCGGCTTCCGAAATCGAAATGCGTTCAAAATTGCACTCAAACGAAATTCGTGCTCGAGGGCAACCCCATGCAATTCGCAGGGCAGCTCAGTTAAGACCAAGAAATGGCCACCTCAACCTCATCGTCTCGTCGTCAAAAGGCTAAACAATTCTTTATTTAGCTATCCTGGTGGAGCTGATTTTGGGTCACGAAGTGGTTAGCAACGCATAAACTGTGTTACAACCGGAGGGAGTTGCTTGGCATTGATGACGAAGATTAAAGCGTCATAACATTGAAGGAGAGTAGAAGGGAGAGAGGAAGAGTGGAGAGGAAACAGGAGAAAAAGAAAGAGCCGTTAGCTGCTGGCTGCTGAGCTGTCGAAATGTGTTTAGCACAAAAAGTCACACACACAGCTACACACCCTCAATCGCACTCATCATCATCACACAAACACAAACACACACACACACACACACACACACACACACACACACACACACACACACACACACACACAATGAAAACAATGAAAATGATGAAATGATGAAAATGGTGAAACGATGAATTCATTCTATTTTAATAGTGACTAAAGGTCAGTGTCGACATCTGCGACGAGATCTCTATTTTAATATGGAACCAACTGAGCAATGCTAGAGGTAGAGTGAAAATGTAGCAGTCTCACTATTTATGAATTTAAAAAAAAAAATAACTGCTTGTATTTATTATGTATTCTAAGGGCTTCATACCCATTGATAAGTCTTCATGAATTAAACTGTACGAGTTATTTATTAATATTATAGCTGTATTTCTATTATTTTATGTATTGTTTTATTTTATAGAAACGAAGAGAATACAGTACAGTACAGTATAGTTTAAACCTAACCTATCAATCTGGCAGCAATACAGTCCATGTGTAGCGTAAACACCAAACAGAGAAAGCAGAACGAGACATGGATTGAGTACTTCTGCCAGAACTACTACGAGTACTTTGGAGACCCAGTGATAGAGACTGAGATTTAGGATAAACAATTTCACGCTGATTGGAATCTTCCGGAGAATTCTTTGTTTCTTTTCATTGACTCGAAGACGTGGTCGTAGTCTGTTTGAGTACCACTCCTTTTTATCTCCCTCTACTTATTCTTTGATTTTGCTTCTAAATACTTTGCTGCATTCCCACGATCCAGCTGCAGCCGCTGACAGCGTAACGATTGAGATGTTTTTCTGAAGTCTTCCAGGTGTAAAAGCAGAGATAAATAAGAGCTTGAAACATGTGAATGTCTTCGTCTCTACTGTTTTCTGGAAGCTGTTCTTTTTTTTTTTTACTTTCTTCTTGAAATTGTTTTCCTCTTTATTTTGCCACCTAATTTTTTTCTGGGTAATTTTCACCAATACTTACTACAACACTTTCCTGATATTATGTTCCGCTGCATGTCCTAATACTTCATCCTGTCTCTTTCTCTCTCTGTCTATCTCCTTCCCTCTGTATACTTTTCTTTTATTACCTCTTTTGTTGCTCTACTTTCGTTCTCGTTCTTATCGTTTACCTGCTAAACAACTACGAGTATATATTCGAATTTCTCTTTTACGCCTTGCAGATTATTTCTTGTAATTCAGCGCTTCTTTTATTCGTGTTGCTGCCGACTCTTCCGGTTTTCCTGTAACTAAACCAAAGCCAAGTTATCGCCACTCCCGCTCCCGCTCCCGCTCTTAAAACTCTCCCCGCTTCTAGGAATCCATCTGTTTTGTGCATGTTGTCGGGGTGTACAATTTTATTGCCTGGCTCTCTGCTGCCATGAGCTGATTGGAAACAACAACAATAACAACAACAACAACAACAACAACACCACCATACAAACATATCTACTTCAATCTGTTCACTTAAAAATCGAGGTGTTCAAATTGAGCTCGCCATCAAGGATCGACAGGATATCAATTTATAGTTTAACTTTGTTAAGTTGAGCATTCTGCAAAAACAGTGATGTCAGTATGAGGAAGAAGGAAAACTAGAAGCTAGTAGAAGCAGGTTACCAGGAACAGGATTCCATTCATTCGCCGAGGCAGTTGATTACATGCTTTTAATTAAAATTACACTTTGCCATCTGAGTGTGTTTGTGTTTGTGTCTATATTGAGTGGTTTTAGCAAAATTGCTTTTTAATGTCATTTTATTTTTTAAAAAAAAAAATATCGAAAGAATTAAATGAATGATTATAAATTAAAAATTACGTAAAACTGAAAGCCACAGAAGAATTGTTGTTTTTTGTAACTTTCAACTTTTTAAACATATTTAAGTAGAAATTGTATTATTTATTACAGATTTCCTTTTAGAACACATGACATTTTTAATTTAATAAATTAATCGAAGTTCGAGTTCAGTTTTTAAACTCATGAAAAAATCGAATTTCTTTTTTAAGCGACAGCACTATAGTAATAATGCTATAAAGTGCTTTTGGCAAAAATAAGTGAGTGCTTTTTGGATACTTTCAACAGCTGCAGCCGATCAGACCAAAACTGAGATAGAAAAACAAATCGGAAAGAGAAACAAACAAATAAATCAACACTATCGATTACTCGGCTGATAGTTTTAAGTGTTGTAGTCTAACTTCTGGTCTGGTCTCAAATCAATAAACAATCTACGCACCGCCAACCACTCCACCAGCCTGCATTCACTACAAACTCACAACACGCACAACTGATTAAATTAAGTGAATGAAATACTGAAGTGTTTTTTTTATATCTGTCTCTCTTTCGTAAGTAAACAAGAGTGCTGGCGTAAATGTAAGCGGAAGTGGAAGTGTGCGTGCGTGTGCATGTGTGTGTGTGTGTGTGTGTGTATGTCTGTGTACTTGCTTGAGAGCGTTTATTTTATTGAAAATTAAAAGTTTCCGTCTGTGTTTTAAGTTTTAATAGTATTGCACAGTTCAATTGGCTGCATTTTCACAATAAATTAACAGTTTATTGTTCAGGGAATTTTTTATTACTTGTCCATCCTTTAGTTTAATTTTGCGCTTTAATTATTTGTACTATCAAATAAAGACAACTTAAAGTCAGTCAAAAAGGAACAACATTAAATGACAAGCAGAAGGAGGAGAAGAAAGACGAATTATGAAGTATTAAATGCAACAGAAAACAGAAAAAATAAATAGAGCGCCATTTATGAGCTGAAATTATCTACTCACAGTTCATTGCCACTTCAGTATTATTTCTTTGTACGAGTGACATATAAAATTCACTCACCACTGATTGCAAGTGTCAAATGTCATCGGAGCGAACGCAGTAACGCAATAATGCAGTGCAATTTAATGTCACATTGTAGCACGATGTGTATGGAGTGTGTACATTGTGGCGAGTTGTAGCAGTCTGAAAAACAAAAAGGAAAAAATGCAAAACAAAGAACAGAAAACGGAAAACGGAAACGAAATCGGACGGGAAAGGAAGAGAAGAGAAGAGAAGAGAGGAGAAAAAGCTGTTTCCACCCACACCTTGACAAGCATGGACAAGAGCTGTCATAACGGTAGCTCTACAAAAAATAACCACAACTACAACAACAGCACTATCAATGTTCTTTTTTCATATCCTCAAAGTTATACACTTTTATACAAAACATAATAGCAAATGTAAGTGTAACACAGTCCTTGTATTCCTTTCTTGTTTCTTGTTTCTTTCTACCACTTCCATTCTTCTCCTATTTTACTTTTATATAAATGACACACTTTAAGTTAATCTAGGCGTCGAAGGACGGAAGAGGACGCCAAAGGAAACCATGTTTCATTTGATTTCGTTTCACTTTGTTACGTTGTTACGTTGTTACGTTGAGTAACGATGTTTGCACGTATCCTCGTTTGTTTGTCGAGGACGAGCCGCAGACGACGAGAGGATCGAAAACGATTGCTTTAGCGTGTGTGGTGAACAATTTTTACTTGATTATGTTAAAGTCATTAAATTTGAATTTAAAACTCATTTAAGAACGACTTCCAGTGTCCTGGAACCTGGTTATTTTTATCATCACATTTAATGTGTTACTAAAAAATTAATTCTCCAGTTTTCCTACTAATATTCCTACTAATACTCCTACTACTATTCCTACTACAATTCATAGTATATACTAATATTCCTTCTCAACATATTAACTGTAATTTTTTCCATGAATGAAGTAAATATTAACCACAATTTGGTTGATCATATTTTGTATTCATTGTTTATTTATTTTTTTCTTTGTTTGTGGATCAACAGAAATTTCTTCTTTTTCCTATTTTCCCAGCAGTTCTGTCTGCTTCTGCTTCTCCTTCTCTCCTCTCCCTGCTCTCTCTGTATCTCTCTTTCTCTCTCTCTCTCGTCTCTTTCTAATCACAAAACTTTTGACAGTTTTATGAAAATGTCAAGCGGCATCGCCTTTAACTGGCTTCATTAAGCGTCGCCAACTTCTCAACGACTTCAGTTTTCGAACTGCGAACGAACGAACGAACTTATTTATCAGTTTTTGCTGTGAGGATTGCTGGAAGGTTCCATCGAATTCCAGAAGTTTTGCTGACTTTCAACTTCGAGAGCTACAAATTATGCGCACCATGAATTTTAATTGCAGTTTTTTTCCCTCAACCGGCACTAATTAAAAATTAAGAATAAAGGAAGGAAGGAAGGAGGAGAAAAGAATTGCTGAAGGGCCAAAACTAGAGGAAACTGTAAAGAGTTTCCGAACATGATTATTTTCTAGTCAAGTTCAAATAGAAATGAAGAAATTTTCAACGTTACTCGCACAAATAATTACTCTGGTAAAAATAAATAAATAACCGAATATAACGCAAGGATGCCAGGATTAAGTTTTTGCCGTAACTAGATTTTCTAGGAATAGCAGCAAAACTCGTATATTAAAATTCGGCGAAGCGTACCGTCCGGCCAAAAGTTTATCAGACTTTCTGAATATTAATCAGTTCACACATAATATTTTCGACCGATCTATCGCTATGATATATCGGCAGGATTATAATATAGAACTTAGTTACGTTTTCCATTTTGTTTTTGCCTGGTTGTAGTGTGTGACAGAAATAAAGAACTACATGAAGTTTCATTTAAAAATTCTTTCTGAACACGTTGCAGTGACGTCTTCTTCTTCTACCTTTAAAGGACTACAAACCTTTTGATGCAAAAATAAGTACACTCGTTCCCATCAAAAAGTTCGACACTTCAAGACTGTAAAGTTTTCATAAGAGAAAAAGTTAAGGAAAAAATACGAGGTTGCTGATGAGAGCAGAGAAGAGGTTTATCAATACAGAAGTTGTGAAAGTTTCTTGTTTGCCACCAGCGATGTGATAAAATTGTATAGCGAATCCATGAGACATCTAGGACCTCCCAACCTCTAGTTCATAGTACCGTCCTACCCAACCCCCCCCCCCCCCCCCCCCCCCCGTCATCCTTTCTGTCAACTAATATTGAAATTAAATTTTGGCGGCGCTCCATGAAACAGCCACTTCAAAACTTGCACAAACTACGCGCGAGTAAACAAAATTGAACCCTCGACAGTGACAGAGAGAGATGGAGAGAGAGCGAGAGATAGAGAGAGAGAGAGAGAGATAGAGAGAGAGGGTGAGAGACAAAGAGAGAAATAGAGTAAAATTCATTATGTTGAAGAAAGGAAACAGATTTGGGCGCCAGAAAAACCGAAGCAGTAAAAATAATTAGATTATATTAGAGTCTACTAAATTAACGAATAAGACACGAAAAGCATCGATTCCTTGAGGAAAATAAGGTGAAAATAAAAATTATATGGACAGATTTTAGTTGAATTGCTGAGAATATTATTATTTATTAAGAATTATTATATATTCTCTAGTCTATAATTATTATGATGATGATACATGAGTTTAAATATCTAAATACATCTGAATTCGTTAGAATCAAGTTTGTTTATGGATTTTAGTTTCAGTATCTTTTCTTCGAGCAATTTATTTTTCGCCATTACTGTACATAATATTGACGCCCTGAATAACTTGAACTGATACAGTATGTTATGTTTTCTCGTCCCATACTACTTCTAAAAATAATAAACAAGAACAAAAATTCAGTAAAAAAGTGACAGCAAAATTACTACATGACCCAATTTCACTTCCCGCTAACGGTACCTGGTAATGACGATGATGAAATAATAACAACGACAACAGCGACAACAAAATGAAAATGAAAATTCAAGTTTCATTTCTGTCGATTAACATCGAATTTAAAACATATAACAACAGAGATGCAAAAGTGGAAACAAGAGAGAGAACAACAAAATAGGAACAAAAACAAGAACGAAAGAACCACATAAAACCAAACATTGACAGACAGCAACACTGTTTAAAACTAAGCAACACTGTTTTAGAACTGAAACCTAGTTAAGGGCCAACGACACTTGAAGCACCTTAATTACAATACTCGTACATACAACCACATAATAAGGAAACCAACGATAGAAGATGATTGCTTTAATTTTGAAGGACAGGAAGAGACACAAAATATACAATATACAATCATTTAAAAGGAGGAAAAGATGTCAGAAAATCCTTTTTTCAATGATTATTGTTTTGAATATTTTTTCTATTTTACCCAAATGGTGGAGAAACTCCGAGACTCAATAAAGTTCGGTCACTAGAGACCGGAAGAGTGCCCCGAGTTTGTGAATCAGTATATTAAGTGGATGAATAGAAGATGTTCGGTTGGTTTCACAATTGGTTCAACTGAGCGGAGCTTCGGCAATCCTCTTGAAATGAATTCGTTCAACTACAAACCGTTAATTGAATTGTTTAACTAGCAAAAACAAAAGCATTCAACATCGGGGTGGTAAAGTAGGTTAACAGCTTCGACCGCAATTGGGACTGAACTGGTTCTACGACTAGATCTAAAGTGACAGAGATTCCGAACGGAACTGAAACTCAACTGGGAGAAAATTAAACTTGAACTGAGACTGAGACTGAGACTGAGATACTAAGCCAGTAGCTGACCTCTAGCGTGCATCCAGAACTCGGGAGGAACACCTGGGAAAAACTAATTAAGTCTCCTTAGAATGGCAGCATCTGCATTATTTAAGCCGCTCACCTGCATCAGGTGCAGCCTCGTAAACTATCCCCACATCCATCCAGCCGTCCTGCAGGCTTTCAGCCTGATAAAACTCCATTAATACAACGCAAAAACGAGGCTGTTTTTTGCAGTAGAACAAAATTTCATTTCCGCTGTAATTTATTTCGTTTCATTTCGTCCTCTTTCCACGCTACGCTTTCACTCTTTCTCTCTGCGGAACTCCACGCTTAGCGTGTAAATGCAACATGAAGTAACGAATATAAATTAAATCGGACGATCCTTTGCACACAAAATTGGGTTTTCTGCGTTTTTTTTTTTTTTTTGTTTTTACTGTTACATCAGGTTAGCAAATTCATTGGCCCGAAGAGAGTGCAAATGAAACTTTCAACAGAGGCTGGCGGAGGGCGCCAGAACTAGCAGCTGCCGATGTTTTAAGTTTCCTCAGTGAATTATGTGCTGACAGCGTTGGTTGTCCGATAGAACGGGCTCCTCGTTTGGGGCCTCTGATGGGGGGTCGCGAAGTGAAAATGGGGCCCACGAATTGATGCTGATCGCTGGTGAGGAGTGTATTTTTTAAGTAGTAGTAGCATATATTTTCTCTGGTTAGGATTCTATATTTATCTTCTTTCATGTTTTAATTCATTTACTTTACTTTTCTTACTTTTTTAAATACTTTTCAAAAATTTCTCAGCACTTAATAGTGAAGACTTTTATTCCGTACTTTATTACTGTCCACTGTAATATTTCGGTAAATCTTCCTTTCCTCCTTGTTTCTTCGTCCATACCATCAAACAAATCTCCAGTATAAATTAGAGTAAAATAAAAGTAATTCCTTCTAAATCCTTTCTTTGTTGGCTTCTTGGTTGGCTTTCCTTTGTTGTGGCTGACGTTGGTTTTACTCTTCGTCGTCTCGTTGTTCTTATTTTCATGTTGTTGTTGTTGTTGTTGTTGTTTTTCTTGGTTCTCTCTTGCTGTCAAGAAGATTAATGTCTCACGTCTTCGTTGCATGTTCTGCGGTGTATTTGATTGGCCAAAACCTTTCGGTTTGGCTCCACTCTTCAGGTCTCTCTGAGTTCGCAAGTGAATGTGAAATTCTGAATTGCAAATTTCAACTTTCTACACCGCATATTACTCAAGCTTCACTCCGTATTCTCCATCTTTCCATCTTAAGTAACAACAAAACCATAGAAAACTGTATGAAGAGCAGAGTGTATCATGATTATTCAAACTTTTAACACATTTTTTAGTTAAAAACTCACAAAAACAGTAAACTCGATGATTTAATCACGTAACTCAGTAAATTGCTGGGGTCATGTTCTTCAATTACACTCCGACCATCTGCACATATTCATTGAACAGAGCCAATCCGAAAGTAATCGAAACTGAACAATCATCATCCAGTGTTTAATGTATTCAATGTATTCAGTGAATCTGCACTCTTCTCACTTGCTTACTTGCAGCACTTCATTGTAAGGCTTGCTTCATTCGTTGAATAAATATTGTCACAAGAGATTTCCATTTAATCGCTTAACTTTTTAACGTATTATTATTACAACAGTATTCTTAAATCCTTCATAAATTGATAATTTCTGCCGTTAAAAAACATTGACCGACATTTTGCGACTTTAAACTTGTTTCCTAGAAGTACATTGAACTCATCCCATTCGATTCCATTCACAAATGACAGACTTAAGTGCAACTCAACACAAGCTATTTTACATGTCATGCACTAAATTAGACAGCGTCTTCCGAAAGTTTCATTCCATTGAATGTGTGCTTATGTAGAGTGCACGTGTGTTAGTGGTGCACGTGTGTTAGTGGTGCACGTGTGTAGGTGAATGACTAATCAATTTCGGTCGTTCACTCTTAAGAGATTAATTTTCGAAATGTCAGCAAAACATCTCTTGATCTGGAACTGAATCCGTAACCGCTTTCAATGAGGTGGCTTTTAAATGATTTAATATATAAACAACAGCTATTGTGTATGGACGTGTATGTATGTATATGAGATGTATATTGATGTGTTTGTATGTGTGTGTTTGTGGGTTGTCTTCATTTGGTTACCCAGGATTGCGGTGTGCTTTTTCGGTTTATATCCCAAAATATATTCGATACCAAACAGTATTCCTGCTGTAAGACTGCTGCTGCATTCCTTTCCTTCATCATCAAATTGAATATATTGATTAGTCTTTTGCTATGTAACCAACATTGTTGCTGAGAAATAGTATTTGTATAGAGAGAAACCTAAGAGAAACTCCATATAAGGTTTGTTGTATAGTTCCATATAGAGTAAACGATACCATCCAAGGACCACGCTATCTAATATATTAAATTTTGTTGCCGACTTTTATTGTGATTTTAATGAACGAGTACTTTAAGAGAAAAGAGTTTTCAAAAATCAAAGTCTTTCAGAATGGTAATTTATACTAATATTTGTAATTTTTCTTGGGTTTTTTGTTTATTTACAAAAAATTAAATTCTAACTAATCATGCAGAATTTATTATAGATATAAATTTCTATATTTATTTATGAATATAATAATTAATTCCTGTACGAAAAGAATTCTTTATTGATATTTGTTAATAAAACTTTTGCTTTAATAACAAACTTTTTCCTTATATCTCACATATATTTACTGTTTCACATGTTGGCCACTTTCACAGAGAATTCATTAAATCGGATCATCGGAAAACCCCTCGAGTAAATTTTGATATTTTATTAAAAGTAAAAAATTCCACTTATTTTAAGCTCAGAGACAAACAACCAGCAAAAGCACCACAAAAGATAAAAGATTTAATTAAACCAATTAACAGAACGTACGAGACACAAAGAAATGGAGAAAAAGAGCAAAAAATAGAAGGAGAGAGACAGGGAGAGAGAGGGAGAGAGAGAGAGAGAGGGAGAGAGAAAGAGAAGTTGTAGAAGAAAGTCAAACACACGATTTATCTGCTCTTTTCATAGCTGCAGAGAATATGTACATGAAATCTGTCTTAATTTAATCTTTATGAATATAAAAATGATTTCGCACTTCCGTCCATTGCTCATTATCCGTGGAACAGAGTATGTGCATGTATGTATGTGTGTGTCTGTGTGTATGTGTGTGTTTTCGTAAGGATCTCATTATTACTGTCACTGTTGTGTATTAGCAAACTTTGCAACTTCACTAAAACACGTTGCTCTAAACAAACCATGTGCACCATGGTACGTTTTTACAACATTTGATGAAATTACAATTCAAAAATAAAAAATGCTTTAAAATATTAATAAATTAAATGCTAAAAGCATCATGATCTCCTTAAAGACCCCTTTCGATATTTTCAAATTTCGAACTCGTATATAGTATGTATTAGAATAAGCAAAAACGGTTTTTCGAACCAATGAATTTGAAAACATACATACATATATATACATGGTATATAGAAAACATGGTATATAGAAATTCATTTGACGTTCTCTTATTTATTCATTTCTTTACTCTCTTATTTCATCATCTTAACCCATTGTGCACCACAGGATTAAAGAGCCCGAACATCGGCTGCCTGTCGACCGAAGTAACCCGAAAACACGATGTTGGAAAGAGTTTTGAGTGTACTCAAGACTTGTGTGCGTATGGGTGAGTATTTGCGTGTGCGTATGGGTGAGTATTTGCATCTTCACCTCCGTTCATTACAAGATGTTGTTTCACAGGTGCAGCAATTATTCGACAAGCGTAATGAAAACCTATTCTCTTTCGAATCGCTACGACTACCAGTAAGCGTTAAAGTAAGAGTGTGTGTGTGCATGTGGGTGTGTGTGTGTGTGCGTTATAGCTTGTACGCTTTTATGTGTGTCCATAGCAATGAGTGTGAAACTTGGTCGAATGTAATTAGTTCTTCTTCATTATTACGCATGATATTCCCAGCATTTGAATTGACCTGCCGAAGTACGATTCTATCCAGAGAACTAGTGTAGTTATAAATCCCCCCTCCCTCAGAAATCTGTCCGCAAAAAGTGCAGTCTTTTTTCACGCTATTTTCACGCTATATCAACACTATTTGCAGTGCTCAGAATATTCATGCTAACGAGACGGCTCACTGATTCCTGGATAGGAACGCCCCTAAAATAAAGACGACAACTCAGACTCAGAACACCCACTCAGGCCTTCCTTCTCTCTTCGGCTCCCCGTTGCACTCACACATGTCTCACCCAAAGGCGTCGTTCATTCAACCCGATGCGTCCACGTCGTCATCCAAGTCGTCGAGTGGATTTGCTTTGTGAGGCAGCAAAAATTATTTCATATTCATTGCGTTTTCCGTGTACTCAACTCTCGACCTTCGTGTTTGTTTTGCTTTTCTGTTGGCTGTTGTTGTTGACTATTGTCGCTATCCTTCCGTACTTGCTTCGACGTCGACTTACTAAAACTTTATTTAAATAAGTTTTCCTCTCCAGCGTTGCAAACGACGACGACGGACGTCGCATCAATGATGCAGGAGAAAGTAAATGAAATCGTGCATCAGAACAAGTTGCATACTTTTAGGCACCCGCACGAAAATCCGAAGCTTTTATTAAATACTTAAAAGCGATTACTTTTAAATGACGATTCAAGTATTAGAAACATACACAAGGTATAAATATATTTTTATTGTACTGAAAATTGTATTTTTAGAAGTGTTTTGTTTTTATATAACATTAAATTAACCAGAAAACGAAAAAAGGGAAGACATTTTATTAAGACTTTTTATTTTATTCTTATGTATTTTTTTATTTGGATTATAAGTAAACTCCTCGTAAAGGTCTTAAAATATTCATGCGTGTCTAAGCTTTTAAAACTATGCAAATATTTTATTGCTTCCTCAGGTCATACATACTTTACTCAACTTTACTCAGCTCCGTGCTTGAGATGCTTTCTTTGAGGTTTTTGCTTCTGTTTTCATGATGGTTCTTGTGAATGTAGTGAACTTTATATTTTATTAAAGTTTTTAATAATATTCAAAGGAATGCCTAAGAACAAGGAAAGATATTGAAATTAATATTTTCTTGGTTTAATTTTCTATTTAATATTTTTGCATTTTCCTCTTTAATACGAGTATTCGTTATTTTTTTTTTTTTTTTTTTTTAAATCGATATATTTTGTGTTTTCTCTTAAATTCTCATTTTTATTCAAGTTTTTCTTGAGAGTTCTATTTTTATTTTTTTCATAAATTCCCATAGAGAATTCTTCTTTTTCAGTTATTTTGTCCTCATTCTTCCATTTCGTTGTTTTCTTTATGTAGTAATTTTTTATTTAATTTATTTATTTTTTTTTTGTTAATTTATTTTATTGAAAAAGTTCAGGCATCGAGAACAGTTTTTATTGTTCCAGCGAGTATAGCAGAAAGCAACAACAACAGCAAGTTTCAAACAATGGAACAACAAGGAACGAACCATCGCAACCTCCAACCAGGATCCAGGAAGCGACCGAACAACTTTAAATTCGTCGCGGACTTGAAAAGAAACGAACGAGAAGAGAAGCAGAGGTGAAGAAAGCAAATGCAGAAATCCTACAATTTTTATTTTCAATTCTTTTCTATTTTTTTTTCTTTTAATTAATTTATTCCGTTTTTATTGAATTGTTTCCATTTTCAATTCTTTTCTTGTCATTTCTCTCTCTCGCAAATTCTTCATCAATAGAAAAATTGAAAATCATTTGCATGGTTCTATTTTATAAAAAAAAAAATAAAGTAAAAAACGGATCTAACAAAAAATTGCCGATAAGCATTCGTTTTGCATTCGTTCTTTTGTTCCCGTCTGAATGGAAAATAAAATTTTAACTAACCAACCATGAAGTTTCGATTTCAGTCTCTTCTTTTATTCACAATTCGTTTTTTTTTAGCCTACTCTTCATTCCTCTGTTTTATCAATTCTAAGCTTAAGCTTCGGCTAACCACAGAATAAATTTTCTCCAACTCCAACTATTGTACAATAACAACAACAATAATGTAAACTCATATATGTAGTTCAGTAGATTTTGTTCTCTCACTGAGGGAAAGAAAGATATAAAAAATGACTACGATGTCTCAAATAAATGTAATTTTAGATTTTACACACCACACATTACTTTTCTTCTTCCACTGAATGTGTTCTCATAGAAGTTCTATCATAGAAAATTTACTTTTCGTTTGGAAAAACTGAGTTGAACGGTACTTTCCTGCATGTCTTCTGTCAGAGACCATTTTTTATTAAGCACACCTGACTGACCTACTGGCCCACCCGCACAAGCTGGCCTGATTGAGGATGAGAGGAAGAGACCAGAAGATTTACACAAACCTGCAGGCACACATGACAGCAAACGATAAAAAATTGTGATTGTCAATCGGAGTGTCTTATAAAAGGACGAAGAAAGGAAACGCTCAATCAAACAGCCCGACAGATATTACATAAGATGGACAAATATTAGAAATGCAAAACTATTTATATTCTGATGATAGGTTGGTAAGCGATTAGGGTTGTATCTCTCTGGTCTGGTATATATGTACATATGGAGATATACGAGTATATATATTATATGGTGGCAGATTATTATGTCCCATAATGTCTCTTGATATCCGATTATGGCTCTTGATATCCTATGTCTCTTGATATCCGATTATGTCTCTTGATATCCGATTATGTCTCCTGATGTCTTTTATAGCTTTTACTATCGACTAATTTGAAGGGTTGTGATATCTATTGAAATTCTGGATATTTTTCGATTCGTAGTTTTAGCTTTCATTACCGGAAAATATCCGATTAAATTAGAAGACGCCAGAATGTCATGTGTACATGCTCATTCTGAGAATATCTTAAATTGAAGAGTCCTATAAGACTTTCAATTACCTTCACAGCTCAACTGAGAAAATCAAACAGAGAAATAGTATTTAAAGTAGAGCAAAGTTATTAAATCAACCGAATGTCTGAGTAACTACGATAGACAGACAAGAAGATAGAAAAGCAGATAGGAACCAAACAAAGCAGACAGACAGGCAGGCAGGAAGACGTACCGAAGCTATTGCGTATGAAGCTAATGCGAGGAAGATGGAAATCGAAGGAACTGCGTTCAACATTTCACACATTTCGAAGCGTAAAACTAAACTTCAATGGATAAACCGGACCGCATGAAGTTTGTTCAAGGGTTCTATGAGTTTGACGTTATAAATCGCGCCAACGACTTGGAAGTCGGCCACGAAAAGATGCAGTTCATCCTAATTCTTAAAATTAGCCACAAATTTACATATATTCTAAGGACAAGTTTTCTAATAGTAAAGAAGTTATAAGATTTATAGTTTTTTTTTTTATGAAACAAAATATTAAGTTAGAAAAAAGTTTTACCGTTCAAACGAAAGTTGAATTTTTCAATCTTCCTTCCGTTGAGTGTAGGAAATTAAGAAATAAAAGTTAAGAATGGAATGGAATGGAAAACAGAAGAGCCGCTCCGTTGAAAGTAGTATCGTTTTATTATACTCTACGCCAGCTTAAAGCAACAGCAACGGAAATCTTCTTCTTCTTCTTCTTCTTCTTCTTCTTCTTGTCTCCCTCCTTCTGCTGTTGTTTTAGCTGCTACTTCCTCTCGTGTTACAGAGTGGTACTCGCTGGTAATTTGCTGCAAGCCATTTTAACTTCCGCTTGTGGAAATTTCAGCAAATTTTGAAGATTTTCGGAGCTTTGCTGCAATCATGCAAACTTCGAACGCGAAGAAGAAGCAAATTGAACAGGATTTCAGTGTCCGTGAGTGCAATTTAATGCCTGCTTTTTCGCGCACTACTTCGATGTCGATGCCGTTCTCGCTGCTGCTGCTGCTCCACGAAGCGGAAGTGTTTTTCTTTTCCTTACTTAAAACCGCGACGACTTCGACGGCCGGAAGCTTTAACTTGCTTTCGTTATTTCTGTTATTTTTTCTTATTCACCTCTTTGTCTTCTCTGCTCTTGTTTTCCAGGAAGCGTTGTTTTCTTGCCTTCCTTTTTCAGCATAAACATTAGAAGAAAGAAATAAAAAAGTCCGTAATTTATATCGTTAACATTTCAGATCATTCTGCGGTCAGAACGAAGAACTGAGGCGAAGGACGAAGGAACTGAAGTAGAAGAAAAAGAAAAGGAAGAAGCAACTAGCAAGTGTCGACTGATGTTAAAAAAAAAAGGGGGTTATCAAAAATTTATTTTAAATTAATGGCCAAGCTTCCGATGAGGTTTGGTTAAGCGAGCAGGTCGCGATATCGAGCGCCGGTTTTTAATGCTTTCTCTCACTCAAAAAAAATCCCAATTTTTCTTTTCTTTCTCCCTCACACAGAGCTTTCGTCGTATTTTCGTTTCATTTCTGATGGATGGCTTGCTTTCCTGTCCGTATCTATATCGGTATCTGTATGTGTCTCTGTATCTGTATGTGTCTCTGTATCTGTATGTGTCTCTGTATCTGTATGTGTCTCTGTATCTGTATGTGTCTCTGTATCTGTATGTGTCTCTGTATCTGTATGTGTCTCTGTATCTGTATGTGTTTCTGTGTCAATCCAGCTCAGTTTAACTTCAACGCAATTTCATCGCCTTCGTTTTGTCTGCTTTTCTTCTTCGTCTTCTACCACTTCGGCTCTTTCTTCTTCTGCTTGCATCCGGTTCAGCTTCCGTTTCGGCTGCAATTTGGCACATGAGCACATATTCACACAAACAAACTCACCCACACAATCTCATAAATATTCCACTTCCGTCGCTTGTGCTTCACCACATTTTTTCCAAGACTCCTTCAAATTTTGGCCAACATTTATTTTGTGCTTCACTTCATTTATCCCGATCTCAGATACAAGCTGACCAGAACTGAATTTGTTCCAAACGAAATTTAATTGAATCTTATGATTGTAACGTTGATCGTTGAAATGGATTAATTAATGTGTGTATATGTGTAAACTTTTCTATTTTGTGTTAATTTATAGTCGATTCGCGATTTAGATATCAATGTATTGCTGTTTATAAATGACTTCTCTCAGGCAAAATTCAACAAAACTCCGTCTGGGAAGATGTCAATATATGTATAATAGATGCAAACAATACCTACATACTTTCAATATATAATATAATAAGGACCTTGATAATATACCAAAGAATTGTGGAATAGATCCCTTGTTTTTTTATCGTTTTTCAATTTTATTTTATTCTGCTCTAATGATCTAGAATTTTTCTGATTTACCTCCCTGTATCTCTCTCCCTCTCTCTCTCTCTCACTCTCTTTCTCTCTGTTTAAATTTCGGCAAATACTTATTTTTCCATTAATTTCATTTGGTTTCTGGTTTTTTTTTTTTTACACTCACCGGAAGCACTCGCTGCGTGCCGAAGTCTCTATAATTCATGAACGTTCATCGGCGTTTCTGCTCTGAAAGCAGAAATAAATTAATATTCATTTGACCTCGTTGCATCACGCGGTGAATGAATAAAGTGAAAGAGAATGTAATTTATCTTCAAAATTTGTGTTCAAATGAAAATTCAATATTAAAAAAAAAAGAGTAAATACCCTTTATCTCAAAAAGGAAAAAGCAAAATTTAAAAATTTCAAATTAAATTTAAATTTTAACTTTACTTCACTTTTAACAGAACTTTATAACAGATTTTTTTATGTGAGAAGCATTCATTGTTGTATTTCAAATAAAAATATCTTTCGTCTTCTCGGTAGCCCATACATCATGGCGACCTACAATTATTTCCTCTTCTCTCACATTTTCTAATGCATCTGACACCAACAATTTAAACCATGCCAAGGAGCTGTCAAGAGCGTGCAGTTATGCGCAACGCTGGCAGGATGCAAATAAAGTCATTTGAAGAGAAGGGCCGACGAGGGGGCTGAGATGGGTGAAGAGATGAAAGAAGGCAAAAGAGAGGTAGAAGAAGACAAAACAGGCAGATAAGCTCAGGCAAAATGATGCGTATGAGTGGCATAAATAATGTGACAGCAGTAAAGCGACTTAAATACGCATACTTGTGCTATTTCACACATACACACTGACAAACACTCGCACACACACAGCACACTCCTCAACACATGACTTGTTGACGTTCGTCCTTCTTCACCAGCTTACTTTAAACTGCACGCAGAGAATTTATTTGGATTAGTTAAAGCTAGCGACGCCGCGACTTTGTTAGTTTTCGCACCTGCATTTATATCCAAGTATGTAATTGTTTGCCTCAAAAACTTTGTGCTGCATCGCTTTTTAAATGACTGAAAAACTTTGAGAAAACGTTCACTGCAAGTTCTCTTTTACAGACTGCGAACTGACTGCGAATGCCAGCTGAGCAGTTGTTGCAACCTTCCGTATCTCGATCTGTTGAACTCTCAGCTTCATACTTCATCTTCTTCCAAAATGAATTGAAACCAGAAAAAGTGCAACATTCGGCCATCCGGATCTGACTTTAAATAATCATGCCATGAATCCATGAGGTCCACTTTAAATATGGTACATACATACATAGGTTGGATTGTGTTAAAGTGGACGTACCACACCCATTTTTGGATGAGAATATACTTAGTACTGGCAATTTTATTGGTAATCTTTTATAGGGTATATGGTGGAATACGTTCTTTTCAGGTACTGATACTAAAAGTACTTATTTTAACTTTTGTTAGAAGAATTTATTAGGAAAAACTGATCACCGATCACGCCCATAATTGGCAGGGTATTTAATACTAATGTATGTGGATTAGAGAGTGTGATATTAGTTCATATTCAAAAGTATCTTTTTTTCATCTATTCATCATATTTTCATCATTAATTGAAATCTCTTTAGAACCGAAAAATTTTCTCTTTTGTCTTATTCTCGGTTCATGCACTATTTTCACCTAAGTTCTGTTTTTATTATTGTTATATTATTTTATTGTTACTATTCTTCTCCCCTTTTGAAGTTTTTTTTAAAAAGCGAAGTCACCCTTGCAGTTGGAAAACAAAAAAAAACACAAGACACAACAACAAAATGGCTAGTGAAATGATTCCGAACTGCTTGGTTATTAGCTGCAAGTGTAAGGAAAGCAAAAAGCGGAGAAGGAGAAAAAGCAAAATGAAGCAGAAGTACTCGGAAAAGGAAGGGAAGGGAATTTTTCTTACAACCACAAAAATAAAATCCCCGAGAGCAGCACCATGAGCAGCAAGAAAAAAGAGCAACAACAAAAACGTTGGCAAAATTAAGATGAAATAAAAAATTATTTTCTATTCATTCCACCCACTCTTCTATGATATGCTTAATCTGAGTCTTTTTTAAAGCCAGCAGTCAAAAAAGTTAAACTGATTAACCTGTAATTCCTTCAAATTGTTGAAACACTCTGCTTTCAAACACTCAACAAAAAAATAGTACTGGAAAGATATTTAATAAAAATTTTAAATAATTCCCTCAATCCATATATCTATCAATCTCTCATTATTTTCATTTATCAATATATGCTATATCATTATTACGTTACGTAAATTGTACATAAATAACAAATGTTGTAAATATTGTATAACATTACTTTCAAAAGTAAGTACGATGATTCTCTTTAAAGAATTGTTATTAAGTTCGCCACTAAATTCAACAAATTTAAATTTAAGATCATTAAAGCTACTTTCTTACATTTTTACCGTTCCAAACTTTTGCTTTTCTTGTGAATTTGATTGACAGTTTTTATTTGAATAGCGAATATTTCTCTTCGGCTTTTATTTAAATCCTTATGTATTTTTGTTGTTGCTTCTCGTTTCACCAGAAAACCCGCGAAGCCAAAGTGTTACTTTTTGGCACCACAGCCAGAGGGCAGCACTGTATGCTTTTCACACACAGATGGCAAGCGTCAGCGACCACAATTAAACCCAAACCAACTCGACGAATGCGAGAGCGAAACCACTTGAATAAAATTCAAGCAGCCAAAAAAATACTGGAATTCATTCAAATTTAACGCACACACACATATACAGTTGCAGCCTTATTTTTCTGAATATATGAAGTGGCTGCTTTGGCCCGTTTGTGATAACTAATATTATTTTTTTTTTTAATGCCTAAAAATGATTCCCTTTTTTGCATATTTCATGATTTTATTATGAGAAGTTCATGTTTTAGCCACCACTGTTGTAGTTGTAGCTGTTGGGTTACTGAAGCAGATGCAGATTCAGGTTTTATTTATGTAGATTTTTTCGGAATGAATTTATAGAGAGTGTGAAAAACTGGCATTTAAAAACATTAATTTGCACTTTTTACCGTTTGAAGTCACGACTGTGTTATACGAGATGAACACAGACGAACATGAAAACAGAAAAAACCGACTACTCAGCAACTAATTTGAAGATAACGCATTGCAATGAATTTATATAAAATATGAGTATGTATATGTATTAGGCTTAAGTGCGCTAAATGAGAAATGGACTCGAAAATAAAACTAACAACAACAAAGAACTGCAGAAGTCATAACAACCATTATAAAGAGTTTTCCAATAAGAGGTGTAATTTTAAATAGCTATGGTCCTGTAAGCGTGGTTGTGGTGGCCATTTGGCTGATGTTGTTTTTCATTATTAACGGCATACCTTCCTCTTTATTACGAAATAAACATGCGATAATTTATCTCAAAAAATGGCTAAAAATTATCTATTTTTCTTTGAATATCAAAATTACACCTCTTATTGGAAAACCCTTTAGTACCATTTATTTTACCTTCACATGGTCATATCTACAAGATGACTTACCAGCCCCCGAAAAAAGTGGCCACTCCCATTTCTAGTGGGCAAAAATAATAATATGTCCTACATATAGCGCATTTGTTCCATTTTTTTAGTACTAAAAACCGACGCATAGTAACCGGTTACTCGTAAATCTTGCACGACAATCATTTTGCTTACACTACGTTGCACGCCACATTTCTAGATTTTGTGCACTCCAATTATTTGGTCACGTTTTGAATTATGCACTACTTTGCATTTTTTGTTAAGATGCACTTAACCCCCGCACGTTTTTCTTCCCCACCCATAATAATATGTTTATATGTACCATGCTTATCAGGCTGATTTTGCTCAATTTGCATTTTACAGCGTCACTGCGCTGGTGCTGCATCTTATAATACCTTCTCTGTCTCTGCCATGGTCACTGTCGCTGCCGCTGCCATCGAGTCTGCTTCCTCAACAACGATATTTTTTTACGGAATTTGTTTTTGTTGTTCGCTGCATTTTATTTTGTGTAATTTTTCTTCCTATTTACCAATTTAAGACCAAAAAAACTACAGTTATACTTCTACACAATTTCCTTTTTTGTATTTGCTCTTTTTCATACGAAATTGGCCTAGAATTTGCATTTGAAACATGACCCGGCAATGCGCTCACTCCGTCGCGTATTGAAAGCAACATCGCTGCTTTAGAAAATGTGCAAAAATCGCAAAAAATACAAAATAAAAGTCAGCAAATATTCAATTTAACAATATAAAAATACCTTTAACAAATACCGGATTATAAGAAAACTTTTCTTACTCTTGTTACATTAGTTGCGTTTATTTGTTCACATTACGAGTACACTAAAACCTAAGTAATATACTATACAGTTTATATTTTGTTTTTTAACTTAAATTATTTTAATTCACGAATCCTCTAACATATGGAATATTATATATGTACATGTACGTGTGCACACAAGTCTAGACTATAATGAATATATGTATAATGATTATATATAAATTATATACATTTTATTTACTAAATATTTGCCATGTATGCTGTTGTTTTCCTCTTGCAATCGGTCCAGAAATGATTGGATCGCTATCCTCATAAAACCAGTGAAATGTTGAAAGCTCTTCTCGGCATTGCATTGGAAAATTCACAACTGGCAAAATTTACGGGTCGTGATGCTTCTGCCGTGATTACATAAGTTCCCAAATTGTATCCTTTACCTTCATTACCTTAAGAAGAAAGTGTAAAGTTATATGTATTTATGAACCTGTTATTGCTCATAGCCTATACCAATCTCCTATAGTTTAGGAGATATAGACGGTTAAATTTCAAAGTTCAAAGAGCTTTAAACCCGGGACCGGAAGAGAACACCCAGTTTTTTAATTCAGGGAACATGATGGAGACGGCTTCCAAGCTCCGATTTTTTTGTTGTTGCTGTTGTTTTTCACGGAGACACCAACAAACAAATCAGATGCAGATGCTCTCATCTGGTTTCCGAGTTATAGCCATTTGAAGTTGTAAAATTTCAGACCTATATGTATCTCCGAAACTATACGAGGTAACTATGTATTGTACATATTATGTGTAGCGTAACATTTTATCGAGAAACTATTGCTTTTCACGAAAAATTTAATTTAAAAGCCCAAACTATAATTGTTATATTGCTGAGATTGAATCGGTCCAAAAACAATTCCTACTTTTTTGTCTTCGGAACCTCCATTGGGATGAATCTGTAAGCTTGCCCCATATGAATCCCGGCTTATTGTGATCACTCTCACTACAACTAAGTTGGTTCTTGGACAGGGAGCGGGCTGTCTTAGAGTTTTTCTAGTTCCGCTCCAGCATAGTGAGCGACATGTAACACTATCAGATCTATTTTTCCAGATGTGGTTGGTTAAGTTCATCACTACGGTCTCAATTAGTTTTTCCTGGTTAGATATAGGTGTCTTCACAGAGCGTTCCGCCTCTTCGACGCCTAATGAAGATCCAGTTCTCGCCAGAGGTACACCCGTTAGTTGCCCTTGATATTCGAGTGGCTCGAAACTCAGCAGAATCTGACGGAATGGGTTCTCTTCAGGTCTCTTAGCTTTCCTCTACACTTCGAGGCACTTTTCTGATATCACCTCCGTCGAGCGCAGTGCTTTGATGGCTGCCTGACTGTCCACGAAGAAGTTTCGTACTGGTCTCGAATATTTTTCCTTCCTGAACGTAGTTTGCGGTTTCGATACCATACCCCTTGAAGTACTCTGCAATCGTCTGGCAATCTGTAAGTCGATTCTCAGAAGAATGTAGTCCGTCTCGGCTGACAGGTTACCCCAGAGTTTGAGCTCCGTTCTTTTAGAACCTGCAGCCCATCGGCGTGTCCAAATTGTTTCTCACTGCAGAGATTGATCAATCTTAGTCTGAGGAAGCTTTTTTCTGCCGAGCTCCAGATGATCCAGGGGTAGGAATTAAATCAGCGTTTACAGTCCTGCCTGCGGTGTGCTCCTGTGATGTCCATAGTAGCACATCTTTGACATTATAGAGAACTTCAAGGTTGCTGGTGCCATGGATTACCACCCACCATACCAGCTTTCATAGGTGAGGATTGGGTGAACAACGGCCGTGTACAATCATTGGTAAATGTAAGGCGGCGAGCACCATCTCCCGCCCGATATCCTTTTTGCTGGTGTAAAAGGCGTTCAATTCATTCATTCATTTTTCATGCTCTCGGCTATGTTCTTCTTTCAGGAATGCTTGCTTTCCATAATGATGCCGAGGTATTTCACATGATCAGACAGAGGAAAACTTTGGCCGTACAGGCTGGGACTTCTAAAGTCTGGTATTTTGTGCTTTCTGGTGAAGTGAATAAGCTAGGTCTCTGATGCAATTGTGCTAAGACCATGAACTTCCGCGGTACTAAAATAGCTACGTCGTTTAAAGAAGTTTGCTCAGTAATTCGTCCACCACAATGAGACCCAGAGAGAGAACCCACTTGATGGTTGCATGGATGTGGCACTCATGGCTGCACTGAAGACTTTGCTTTTCAGCATTTCAATGATGACGCGGGGGAGCATTTAAGGTCTTCGTTTATTGCTTCCGGTTTGACACTGTTAAATGCCCCTTCTATACCTTAGAAGGCATCTAAGGTATATTCTTCTATCACGGTGTTTCGTGCGAACAGTTCTATGTATTGTCTTCGATTACAGACAGAGTTGTTGATAGCGGTTTCAACCGACTACGTAGTCGGTATAACCTGGGAAGTATGTGTTGCATATTTGTTCCACGGTATGGAGGCTGGACTGAGTCCATGAGCCGTCCTGTTCTGTATGCAGTTTGATACTGCCATTTCCCGAGTCAACATTTTGCGTAGTCTTGAGACTTCGCATATTGAATTGTTGACCTCGCATATTAAATTGCAGTATGCAATTCAGGAGTCACTCTAGGCTATCCTGGTTCTGCTTTTGTAGCTTTTGACACAGCCTTGTAAAGGGCCTAGTCTATCTCCTTGCTGGTACGGTTTGCTTTGTTGAATAGTGACTTAGTTCATTTCCTTAGTGCCTGGAATGAATTGAAAAGACACCTTAGATGAATACTCTCCAGACCTCAATTGTAATCGGGGTACCGGTTAATTCGTGCGGTTTTCTAAAAATGGCGCAACTTGACTTTTATTCCAGTGATTCACCTTTCCAAATATGTATTGGAAAGTTACTGTCATATAGTTTCAGAATCAGTATGTGTCATTTAGCTGAAGCGTAAACAACAATCCTTTTTTTTACTCTGAAAATGTCGAATTTCGTGACGAATAAAGTGTTTTTGCGGGGAGTACTTCTTCATTACTTCAATATGAAGAAAAAGGCTGCCGAAAATCACCGTATTTTGGTGGAACAGCGTACGTGCCAGAAGTGGTATGCACGGTTTAAAAGTGGCAATTTTGACTTGGAGGACGATGAACGGCCCGGACAGCCAAAAAAGTTTGAAGATCACGAATTGGAGACATTTCTCGACCAAGATCCATCCCAAACACAAGAAGAACTTGCAAATTCACTTGGCGTCGCGAATATTAAATTTGTAACAATTTTTTCACAATAAAGCTTCAATTTTCGAAAGAAACCGCACGAATTAACCGGTACCCCTATTAATGTCCCGATTACTCCTCAGGGTTATGTCTATTACTTCTGACCTAAACTTTTTGCTAAAATGGGGTGTATCTCACGTATTACATATAATATTGTCGTTGTTTAGGATAAACTGAAAGATCGACTCACCTCTTTCGTTGATGTCCCGACTCCCGCATTGTGTATGATGACCATTCGCATTACATCCCATAACCAACCTCAACTTGCTTGTGTTCGAATGGCTCGTTAGCCCACAGACCAGATGACAGATGCTATGGGGGCACATGTTCTTTGTATGGGAAGTATGCAGACGTGATCTCGAATGAGCCATCCTTCTTAGTCTCACATACCACCTATTTCTATGGAGTTTTAACAGAGGAAGAAGAAACGCATTAATGTTCTTAACTAGTATACATGGTCTTACCTTCAGTGTGGTTTTTGGAAGATTTGATATCGACATGACTTTAGTCCTGCAACCTCTCATCCAGATTTTTAATACTAAATCACACACAACCGTATCAATATCTTCCTTCTCTGGCCCTAGACCAGATTTCACCTAGGCCGGCAATTGCGGCGGTCAAGAAGTCCAAGAACTTTTTGTTGCCATAACTGATGACCTTAATCCCCCTCTGCAGCGTGCCCCAAATACACCTGCTCTTCACTGCTTTCATCATTTAAGTCAGTAGCTTTGCTTCTACAAGTAGCCAGTTTACCTGTGAGATCTTGCCGCCTGGGTCTGATCTGTCGACGTCTGGATCTGATCTGACTGTGACCTTTTGAAAGGTCAAGAAAAGCAGACTGTTCCTTGATCTGGCATCCCCAGCGATATGGGGGCGGGTTTGGAAATTTATTTCTGCCCCGTACTAGATCCGGCAAATGTCGCATAATATCTTAATTCGAGGAAGAAGGATAATGTCAGAAAGAGGACAGACGAAAGTAGAGTATAAGCAGAATAGCAGGGAAGAAAGAGAAATAGTGTGATGTGGTGGGGGGATACCGCACCCCGTCGGTCAACAGAGTCTCGTTAGTGAGAACATGGAAAACCACAGAAAGGCTATGAATGCCTCATACTCGATGAGTGGAACTTCTTTTGTGTATTACAACGCGTATTAGCTGAAGGATCTCTTCCATTCTCGAAACCCCGACGATTAGACCCACTAAATTTAAGATAGCAAAAACCGAAATTTAAATTTTAGTAAAATCTGGCATTTGCAGACCATCTAATTCCTCAGTTTCGTCTTCACTACACTTAGTGCCCAAAAAGGACCCAAACCCGTCGTGACAAGTATAAAGTTGATGTGCCCATTCATATAAACCATATTGGATGCTGGAATTGTATCCAAGAATGTTACCAGTACAATGTGCATTTTGTGTACAAGTTATGTTATCAGTGGTGGCCACATACCTCTTATTTACTGTTCCAAATGTTAAGTCAGTGGCCATGAACGCGGGTGTATAATCTCTGATGTGACCAGAACATAGCAGCTCGTGAGCAGCTGAGGTTGGAATGACGGGTGAAGATAGGTCCACCTCTGGACGTAGGAATGGGTAGGGGGAACATCCCAACATGAATTTTTTGCCATGAACGAGACGAAGATATCGACATGCATTGCTATCACCAGGTAGCTTGATTCGTCTAGAGAGATGTTTTCAATCTCTACTGATATCAGCGCAACATCGATGTTTCGGACAGGCTTGGAAGAAGTGGGGTCAAGCCAGATGGCTATAGTGCATGTACCATTAGGGCAACGTGGGTCATGGGGGCGATGTCAGGCGGCTCTTCAAGTGGTGGTTTAACTCAAAGGATGAGGTGGTGTTAGAATATAATGTGTGTACTGGATCTGTTTTATCATATCTGTGACTATACGACGCTGGTAGGTTTCGCAGCAATTAATTCTTTCCGCCTCTTATGGCTATCAGCTTGTACATACTCATGAATCCCCCTGGTTGCGTGTCTGCCAAGGCCCGCTTTTCGAACGCTGTCAGTTTAGTGAGATGGCATTAAAATAAAAAGTCAAATTAATAATGGTTGGATCAACAAAAATTGTTCATAAAGCCTTTCTTCCGATGCTAAACTTATGACAAATATTAACAACTTAAAAACAAAGAAAAAACAGTTATTTTCCTACAAAATCAGTGGGTTTCGTGCAAATCGCATAACTAACTCGACATATCCAAGCACTTCATAAGAAAATGTACTTGAATAATATGACAGCTTCTTCGTGTCAGATATGACATTAATATATTCTTCTTCCGCATATAAATTCTGCATAAGAACGCTACCATCGACTCGTAAATCGCTTTTGCTTCGAATAATCCCAAAGCTCTATGAAGGCATGCAAGAACATAGAACAACTCAGCACCAGCCAAACCTAAAGGTATTTTTATACCCTACACACGAAGTGATGAGGGTATATTCACTTTGAGCTTCCGTTTGTAACGCATTAAAGGAGGCCTGGCAGGTATACAAAATATATATGTATATTCTTGATCAGCGTCACCTCCTGAGTCCATTTAGCCCTGTCCTTCCGTCCGTTCGTCTGTCTGTCTTTCTATTGAAATCACCATCTGATGTCTCCTTCAACGAGTAGCTTGCGTTTAAATCTCTTTTTAATATATGTATACTCGTTGGTTTTAGTCTCATTTTAAGACCAATAGAACTTCAAATGGTAAAAAAGAACAAAAAAAATTTAATTTTAATAAAATTGTTTTATTTGCTCGAAAGATCAAGACATGGCATTAACATTTGAAAACAATTTCGGGCATATGGCCACCGCGGCTGTTCTTGACGTATGTCACAAACAACACGGATAATGTTGGCCTCCAAGGCGTCAATTGTTGCTGGTTTATCAGCATAAACCAGTGAATTCACGTGACCCTACAGGAAATAGTCGAGTGTTGTCAAATCGCACAAACTTGGAGGCCAATTGGCAGGTCCATTTCCCAAAATCAACTTATCGCCAAATTTTGATTTCAAGAAGTCGATGGTTGCCGTCGCGCCATCCTGTTGGAACCACATTTCGTCTGGATCAATTGCATCCATATTATCAAACAAAAAATCATTGATCATGGTGCGGTAACGATCTCCATTGACTGTAACGCGAGCTTCGGCCTCATTTTTGAAAAAAAAGGTTCAATGATGCCACCAGTATGTAAACTGCACCAAACGGAGAATTTTTCTGGATGCAATGGAATCTTTAGAGTCTCTTGTGGATTCGTCTCACTCCATATAAGCCAAAAATGAGCCTCATCGCTAAACACAATTTTGCGATAAAACAACGGGTCCGTTTCCAACTGCTCTAGAGCCCAATCGTCGAAAGAACGATTGAAGATGGTCTCGTGGCTTTAATTCCTGTACCAGCTGGATCTTATACGGATGTAGGCCAAGATCTTTGCGCAAAATTTTCCACATGGTGGACGGACAGAGCCCCGATTCCGCACCTCGACGACGAATTATACATTTTACTTAGGCCCAGTTTTTCAGTGCTCGTTTAAACGGCGATTAGTTAAACGCCAAACAAAAATTAACTGAGATTTGAGTTTTACAGTGCGAGTTTAACTTATCTATGTTAAACGTATCTTATCTATATTTCATACAGAATTTATCTAAATTCAATGAATATTTAGCGTACACCTAAACCTTTTTTGTCAGCACTTGTCAATATTTTCATTTTTACAAAGAGGTGCAAATAAACAAAATTATTAGCATAGTTTTGAACAAAGGTCTGTACTCGAAGAAACAGCTGTTTCTTTATCTATTAAAAAGATAAATTTACCGGAGTTTAACTCACCAATATTGGCCGGTTAAACTACGGTTAAATGAGCACTGAAAAACACAATGTGTCGTTTAAACGGAGGTTAACTGAGAAACGACGATAACAGAGCACTGAAAAACTGGCCCTTAGAAAAAAAATTAATGAATGAAAAAATGTTACTAAAAATTTTAAACTTAATTCTTAATTAAACTCTTCGAAACGACGCGGTTTTCAATAAAATATTATTTTATATAAATGAGAGACAATTCGAATACCTTTCTAACTATATCAATAACATTTTCGACTTCCAGCGGGCCATAACTCGAAAGCCCAACGAAAACGACTGCAAATAATGTTTTTGTTGGAGTCCCCACAGCATACACCAACAAACGAAAAAAAAATTGGGGCTGCGTCAATAAAGTAAAATTATACTCAAAAATATATCACACTACCGACACACTTCTAATTTCTGTCTTGTTTATCGATCGTATGAAGGATTGTGGCGGGACAAGCTTTCTACAACTGTAATTTGGTTTATAGCTTAATATGTCAGTTTGGAAGAAAAAAATTGTTTTTTCAAGGTCAACTTGTCACATTTTTCTAAAAATATATATAACTCCTTAACAACTCTTATATAACTCTTATGTATAAAAATGTATATTACATAAATTAAGGTATTTAAAATACCTTTCCAACAGTACTTTGTTTGTTTAGCTAGCTCACTCGGTTTATGAGATAAGTGACCTTTATTAAACAAATTATTTGACTTTCAAACGGTCATAAATCCAAGATGGCTAACTAGCCCCCGATAAAAACCAGCTACTGCCGTTCCTGATGGTGAATGGTAAAAAAAAAGATGAACAAAATCTGAACATGGCAGCTATTCTGCATTTATGCCCTTTATTTTTGTAATATAGTACTACAGCAAACAACAACAAACTCAAGAAAAAATAGTTCACACTGTGAGACTACAGACTACTATTTTCTGTGTTGTTTATCGATCGTGTGAACGATTGTGGCGGTCGTAGCTACGATTTTTTTAACTTTGTTTTTGTGATATCGTGCCGCGGAAAGCATGGTTTATAAAATCAGAAACAACCTTGTGCTTAAAGTAGGTGTACGTTTTTAGCGGCCGATATTGAGAAATATTTATAAAACCGTGTAAAAGCATTATTGTACAACAAGTAATACTATTTATATTAATAAATCTGGTAATATAATCTATGAAAATTAAAATTTTTTTAATTTTAAAATTTCAATTCCTTCTAAAGCATCCACGTGGCCGGAAAGAATGAGATGTGCTGTGATTTTCAGCTCAGTATCAATAATCACTTTTCCTGGCTAATAATGAAAATACTAAACCTTTCTTTAAACCTTATGATTTAAAGGCGCGTACAAACAAGTATGTATATAAAATAAGAACATATAATTAAAAAATCTGCAGTTTCTATAGCTATAAATTTATGTTATGATATTCCCTTGCTTTTATACATATACATATTATATTTCAAATTTATGATGCTATTACGCGTCGAGTTTTCTTTTATTTTATCTTGAAATTTCAAATAATTAAATAGCTTTTATTATAATTATATTTATAATAACCAAAATGAAATTCCGGTGAATTTCGTGGTTCCCACTAAAAAGCGCAGCATTTTCACTCTGTTAAATTTTGAACACTAAAAGTCGTTAACTGCATCTTGACAACAACGCACGAGGGGCGGACTGTACAGCAAGACAAACATGTCTTAAAATGTCGTGCTTTTCTGAAGCGGATGACTCAAATTTCAAAATCGAACACTTTAAATTTGTTGAGAATTGTACTTCAACAATTAAACACAGCCTGTTAAAATTAATCTGCAAATATGTTCCCATAAAAATGCTTCTACAAAATTTTCTTTCTCTTCCAATCACATTTCAATCCACTCATTTGTGTTTGGAATTGCTGTAGCAACCTATGAAAATTCGAGCTCTATAGGAGAAAATCCTCAATTTGTGTTTATTTTATTTATGAATAAAGTAATTCTAAAATGACTGCTCCAATCCTGCATCGATTCTATTGACATATCTCTAAGCTAACAAGATTTTACTTTAAAAAAGTGAATTTATGGACAAAATATGTTACTAAAAATCGAAAATGCAATTTTTTCCCCAAAAATATACGTTTGTCGATAAAATATTGTTTAACGTAAATGGAAGACAATTTTCACGCCTTTCCAACAATATCAATAACAAGTACATACCTCGCCTAGCTTGGAAGATATCTGGAATTTGAATATCTTTGAATTTTTAAATTTCATAGGGCTATAACTCTGAAACCAGATGAGAGCAGCCAACATTTTTGTTGTGGTTGGAGTTACCGTAAGAAACAAAACTAAATCGGAGCGTTTGGGTAATATTGAATTTAAGCCTTAATTTTTCATAAATTGTTAATAAATTATAACTACATATTTTAAATTTGGATTTACATCAATTCAATTAAATTAATTAAAAACTTTTAAAATAAAATAAACCACTCTGTATAAAGACACAGTTAACACATACAAGAAATTTTTAAAAGTGGTCAATAAATACTTCATTATATGTTAATGAACAAATATCTATATCAATTGATTGGAAAGTATTTACAGGAACTCTCTGACGCCATCTTTATTATATCAAAAATTTGTGAGCGTCTCTAATTTGCTACGAGAAAAGTAATCAAATCGTCTTTTGTTCTTGACTTAACTTTTCGTTGTAGGACCACTCTTGTTTTGTTGTTATTTGAGTTTTTTATGCTTACTACGACAACCGTTTTTTCTCTCGTATAGTTATCGAGTTAAAGCGCATCGAAAATTAAAGTTTTTATCACTATATCCGGTATCCATCCTATCCGGATATCTTATCTAATAGTTTATGAGATATAGTAATAAGAATTTTCATTTTCGATCCGCTTTAACTCGATAACTGTACGAGGACAAAGAAGTTGTTGTTGTAATCAGCATATAAAATTTAAAAAAACACAAAATTGGAGTGGTTCCAGCCGTAAACTTGTTCCAAAAAATTTTTTATAAGAGATTTATATATTGTTTATGTATACTATATATATTCAATATATATCCAATATTTACCATTTGATATTTGTGGCCTTGTGCTCTTTTATTATGAGCAGCTTCTCGCATAAATTTGCCCAATTAAACTATTTTTTGAAATCCCATTGAATTCATTGGAAGTGCTGGCAAACTGGATCTTTCATTGTAACAAACCAAACGTGGATCTGGCAACGTTTTTTAGGTGTCACTTTATTTGAATTTCAGCAAATCTGAAAATGGAATTGATATTTTCCAAATATTCACAGTATGGCTGGATTTTAACAGGGCTTTTAAGAAATAAACCGGCGAAAATAGCCGCTAAAAAACTTTACAGTCTTGCATTGCATAACTAGTATACGATAAAAAAGCAATAAGTAAAGAAATCAAACAACAAAACGTAATACACAAATATTGTAAATGTAATAAGATTTGGTACAATTTTCGTACTAATTTATCAATAATTAAATTTAAAATAGTTTCTTTTACGGTAGAAATTCGCAGTCCGGTCGGTCAATCATGTCGCTTTCGTATCTATCGGGAATTGTCTTAATAATCAATAATAAAACAAATCGTGGCGGTGCTGATTTGGACAACTTGCTCCTGAAAACAATACTCAAAACAATACTCCTGAAAACAATACTCAAGATGAACGTTAAAGTCGAGACACACAATCTAACTGAAGACGCATCAAGTGTGGAAGATGTAATAAAAGATTGTAAGTGGAACATCAGTGCGTGTGGCGGGGTATTGATTCGAACTTTAAAAAGGTGTCTATTTCAATAATTCTTTTAGCAGTCATCGAGCGCACCGACTTCACAAACTACGACTACGTTGCGGTGGCTTTTTTCTCGCAGGGACTGCATGATGGCCAAGTCTTGCAGAATAAAGAATGTGTCGCGTTGCAAAATAAGCTGTTAAATCCCCTGTACAAAGTCTCAAATTTGCATGCAAAACTCAAGTGGTTGATTGTGCAAGCTTGTGCGTGGATGTATGACTGTCTTCTCGCCCGACCAGATGGGGTCAAGGACGAGGACATCAAGGAAAGCCAACGACTCTTCCTCAAATCGTTCTCATCTCATTAAGGTTTGTTCAGCATTCATTCTAAATGTTTTTAAAATTGTCTTCAAGATTTTCGTTGACAGGATATAAATCTTATCGCCTCTTTAATGAGCATAACCAACTAAAGGGATCCATATATATTCGGTGTTTGTGCGATAATCTTATCCAGGTATGCTGCCGAAAAGGACATCATGTCCACTATAAGTTCTACTGGGGCAAGCATTGAAGATTACTACAGAACTGCAGATCCGAACGGAGCAGAACCACTGACGCAGGAGTCTAGAAACCAGTGCAAGTTTGGGCAGTTTTTCTACTTCACAAGAGATTTTGTAGAACGTAAGAGTTTACCAAGCTTTTATATCTATTATTAGTAGATTATTAGAAACGAAATCGGTGACTGTGTTTTGTGCTTTTCGTCGACATTAGCATTTTGCAATATCTTTGTTTTCATAATCCCGGAAAAGCACAAGAGTCGCCGATTTCGATTCGGTGACTATACGGAACATGGGCCTAAGTTTTCTATGAATTGGGCAGCTTGAACAATCCAGGTGTTTATGGCGCCATCGAAATAGTTAATAGAACACAGTCAAATTAGGATTAAGAACAAGGAATTATATAATGTTAAGAAAACAACAAATGGATTACCTGCGAAAGAAGAGAATTACATTGAAGTAAACTTGACAGTACAAAAAACGAATACGACCAAAAATTCCAATAGTCGAAGATGATTTAAAACTTAATGTCTGCCGATAACAGTTTGTGAGTGATTCTAAAACCTAGAGATCTATAGAAATTAGCACTTAATATAAATTGTTGTACATACAAAAAAAAAGGAAAATGCGTTCTGAGCAAGACAATGGTTTGCATCGTCCACCCGATTGCATCTAGAACAGGTGTTTTCTCGCTCAATTCCTATTTTAAAGAGATATCGTTTGCAATAATACCTCGCGTTCATGCGCCGGATAGTGCTGCAGCTCTGGCAAATTAGTCTACATTAGTCTACAATTAGTCTCATTGAAATAAAGTCTTGTGTGAAGGGCCACATTATAATTAGTTAGTTTACGACCAGAAAATTTAGTTGGAAACATGATTCCTAGTACAAATACACTAATAATTCAGATGTTAAAATTATTCCTTTAACCACTTGAACTTGAATGAGCAGTTATATAAGATTTATTCGTGTTTTAATAAATGAATCTTCAAGCACTTGGGTTTGATAGCAGGTGCTCGTAAAGTTACTAAAAGGAATTTAAATGAAAACAAAACCCTTGACGTTTGTTTTATTAATACTATTTTTTTTTAAACCTTAGACTATTTATTTTTAATACTTCTTGCTGCATATTTGTGGTAAAAAATACCATACAGCGGTGCATAATTTAGGTGACGCTGCAAAGGTGTCAGTGGTCAGTAATGCTCTTATTAGGTTAACACAAACGCTTAACACTGACTATTGGGTTTTGGAATATTACTAATATTCATAAAAATATTCATTTAATATTTACCTTAATAGTTAATAAATATTTTTTTCGATATTGATGATCGTGCAACCTTGACTGTTCTTAAACATCCTCTCCCGTGTTTATGGAGTCAAACGGGTGTCCTAAAATTCATTTCTGTGGTGTGCTATCGGGGTGTTTTTATGGGTATGAAGCGTTTCGCATGTTGAAGGTTCAACATAACGATAATTAGGGTTAACGCTGCAAGCCAACTGTATATTGTGTGTCATTTGTGGTAACTTGAGATGCTAATTCAAACAGTCTTTCTTTCAACCTCTCTCGTAGCATTGGAAGCTCTTTCTGCGTGTGCTTTCATTGGTTCTAATGTTTTTGAGTCAATAATTTTGGTGATTCCTTGAAAGTTAGTTAGTAAATTGAATCTGAATATATAAATTTGCTTTAATAGGTTATATATTTTATTCTTTACAGTTCAATTGGTATGAAGATAATGAAAATATGTATAACGATAATTTTATTCAAGATCTAAGAGACCATAGTGAAGAAATAAATTATAAAGAGTGCAAAACATAGATCCTGTACAAAGTGGAGGAACCATATTTTACACTTTAGTATATTATGCGGTTAAGTTATTTGATCATCTTTTGTAACCACAAAGTGTAAAAATTCATAATTTAATTTATGATTTCTTTTTCTTTTGAAAAATATTGTTTGTTTTTGAAAAATATGAACAACCACTTATTTGACATAATAGTACATATTTTAAAATTAAAGAAATTTTCCACAATTAAATTTTCATGATTAAGATGAATCAGAATGTATCTTGTTATAACTGGTCTTATATGTGTGTACTATGGAAGTTAGATAGACTGCATTTTTGTTGTGGTGATGTACTCATTATTTTGGCCAGGGGTGTATATGATTTAGAAGTCAACTAAATCGATTAATCGAAAAGAACTGACTAATATAAATATTATGAAGATCAGGACTTGAGCTATAATAATCTCTGTAATTGGGTAATGGTTTTATTCCCATCACAAAATTTAAACCTAAGAATGTGTTAATTTCTAATATATCTGTAAGATTGAACGATTTCCCCGTTTGTTGCTGCTCTTGTGTAGCATACAGTTTAGTTTGATAAACAATTTTAGCTTCTTATGCTTTGCTGTCAAAACGAGTCGTTACTTCGATGTTTGTTTTCTTTATTACAAATGCAGCTCCAAGTAGTAAAAGTGTTTGCTACGACGGTTATCTTCACGCTGCAAAGGGTACCCACTGCTTTCACAATAAAGTTCTGATTACGCGTTTTCTGGCGATATCTCCTGTATTATTTCCTGAAACGCTTCTTCCACTACTTGAGGTTGCACTATTTTGGAATTTAGTTCTGGACGTTTCGTCGATGGTGCAGCTAGTGTCGCTTCCTGCCTCCTAATAGCTTTTCCTCCCACACCGTAGGAGGGTCCAGATGGAGAAGCTGGCAGTTGCAAACATAATATGTTGGATGGATATGTTGGATACGGATGGCACCAGACTAGTAAGAATACTTTGGTTGTTGGGTCCACCTCCCGTGCCCCGCGGCTATGCCAAATTTTGTGACATTTTCTTCTTTGTCCTGGCTTTAATATCGGACCAAATCTATTGAAGTAAATGAAAACTAATTTTCATTGTAACGTTTTAAATAATATATGTATATGTAATAAGTCTCACTTTTTTCCACTCCACCGCGCTTCTCATTGGAGGACCGTCGGAATTTAGCTTGCCACTAATTATTTCCCACACCATATCCTACGTATTGCGTTTGGAACCAAACACTGGCGCCCCTCTCGCTAAATCGGGAAGTTTTTCATTTCGTCTATTAACAGTTTACACTGCATCGAATTCGACAATTTTAGGCTATATTGTATATTTATATTGTAAAATATAGTCATTTGAAGAAACCAGTAAACAATATATAAGTTAACAAAAAACAGGGTCTTAGTTTTTTGTGAGTCTTTTTATTGAAAATAAAATTATACAAAATTGAACCTTATTCTTTTACTTCCAAATATGATCTGATCTTCGCTTACAAACAATACTTCATTTCAACCAACATTGTACCCCAAAAACGCTGAGTCTGCGTCAGGTGTTTTCTTTGTCATTTTAGTTTCTTATCATTCTTTTGCAATTGTAGAATAAATAGCTGACGCAGCTGGTTGTTGACTTTTCTGTATTTCAACATTCGTATTGAAATTCTGAGTTGTGCTAACTTATACACAATATATAATAAATTGATCCTTTAAATTTAAATTTATAACTTTTCTTCTGGGGAACCTGCTAAATTTTTTACTATTTTAATATATTTTTTGCTATACAACACACTGCAGACGATACGAAATTATTATAAATTATAATTACAATTTCAAACTTTCAAAAGAATTTAATTTTTTTCGCTACCTACATTCTGTATATATAAAAAAATGGATAAAAACATACCTGACGACAGCTTGCTATCTACCGTCCAACTTGACATATGCGATTGTCTGCTATCGTTTCTTGGAATACACATTTTTACGGCAAAATCTATCAAATTTTATTTTATTAACAAGTTTAACGTTTTACGGAATCCATTAATAAGTTCAAACTTCTCTCGTTCTAAAAGCAATGGCATCAGATAAAATTTCCCACCTTGAGGAAGGAATCCCTAATGTTGTTGGTTCTAATCTTAATACTCAATCGAACGCATTTAGAAGGTAAAGTGGAAATGACTTCATTAAGAAGTACAATCTTTTCTAAAACCAACTTCGCATATTGTACATAATCAACATATTCACCTCTTACATCCCAAAATACATCAAAGTATTCATTCAACAGAGGTGAAATTTAATTCATATCCCAACCAAAATAATATTTCTGAACAAAAACTATATTACTCATAGTCAGCAGTGGCGTAGTGTGAATTTCTGCCACCCGGGACCGGTTAGAAATATTCCGCCCCGCACACACAACTCCTCGGCCGACCCCGACAGCTCTGAGGCCCCTAATAGCCCACGCTATCCCACTGTTAGTCAAAACATTTTTGTCAACATTTAAAGGTCTTTCCAAATTTGTATCGTCTTAAGATCAAAAAAGGCAATTAAATTCCATTCCGCTCTTACTAATTTGATTGTTCCAAGCACTTTGAAATGAATCCCAGGGGTTTCGTTGTAGCTGATCACTGTCACTGGTGTTGCTATAACGATTGGTAGCAAGAAAACTATACAAAGAAGGGTAGCTATCGTATTGCCTCGCGCCAATTTGCTTCTTTTTGTCTCGATTCTTGTCCCTTAAACTTTCATCTTTATTTTCTATTATGTGAGTTAAAAACACTAGCATGCGTCTGTTTTTTCGACACTTGATATTTCTCCTAGAGCTCCTATTCTAGTTTTTATTAACGCTAAATACTCTTTATTGGAAACGGTATTTTTTAAAATGTTCCAAATTTTTGTTGCAAATTCTCCTGTCTCTTCAAATCCTTATGGTATTTTTCTATGGTCTAAATATACTTGTTCTTACAGGGGTTCTGCCATTAATTATCTTTCTAAATATTTACTCATCATTCTAAATATTTATTTTGGATTTTTTTATAATTAATTGCTTCTATACAAGCAATTAACTTTTGCTTATTCAGCTTTAATTTGGTAATACGGCTCACTGACACTCTTTTGGTTGAACACGTTATAAACATTCGCTGTATATTCGTCTGCTTATTTTTTATATAAATTAAACTTTTTAAAGTTTATTTTGGTTTTTAAAAAACCAGTCGGACTAATGTCCGACTTCTTTATTGTGAGTCTAAATAAAAACTGATTTTACAAAATGTTATCTTAAGCCTAGGAACTAAAATATTGCTGCTTCTCTGCTGCGGCCAATCTGCTGCGTTGAACAATGCTGCTTCTCCGCTGCTGACAATCTGCTGCGTTGGCGTTTTGCTGGGAACGGAATTTATCAGACGTGTCGAATCTGACTCCTTCGCTGCGGCGCAGGTGATATGGTGGACTTAGGCGGAAATTCGCTAGACCTGTTGTCAGCAAATAGCTAGGTTTGTTATAATTTATCTTGTGTTAACTTATATAAGCACTGTCTGCACTGCACCGGTTGGCGCAGCCGGGCGCGGCATGTTCAAGTGCGTATCTCGACATCTTTGTCACGGTGAAAAAGAAAAAACTTGACTGAATAACTTACGATAACCAACGAGCGTACTTATAATAGGGACCACCGCCGTATTGACAGGTAATAGTATGTATTATGTCATTAAGAGACACTCCTGATGACCCTTTGCAGATGCGTCAAATACGACGCGCAACTTCGTAGTACTGCTATCCTGTTTGAACACACAATGATGGTACAAAAATATGGTATTAGGATGGATTCTTTGTGGATTTTGGTCATGTGGTCCAATGCTTCTTTCATGAATGCCACATACTGTTGCCTTAGGTCCTCATTTTATGACAACCGTCGTTCAAGAGCCAGGAATTGTATACTGTAGTTTTTGATTTTCTGACTGCCTCCGGGCTACCGGCAAATGGGAGTTTTACTATAAAATTTGTGTTATTGAATCTGGAGGTATTTTGAACAAACTGTAATTCACATTGGTGATCTCCCTTGGACTATCTTTGTTTCGTTGCTTCTATTTCATCCAACTTCCATAGTCGTTCAATCATTTCTTCCAAGCTGTTTTCGTCAACGGAACAAATTCCGCATTTCATGAACTCTTTTTGTTCAAAAATTGTGGACATGTAAATAAGGGATGTGTCCATTGTTGTGTTTCTCAAAGTTGATAATTCCTACTAGCGCATGAATTTGTAGGAATTTGCAGAGATAACTTGGTTTTCGAACAAGCACTTGAACTTGTTCCAAATTTTGGTGTTGTTTGAATCCTTGAACGTCCCTTTCTTTGGGTTAAGAGGTCACTTCAAGTACTTAAACTTGAAGGGACAATCTTCCGCTGGAGATTGGATACTTGAGCACTAAATGATCTGTCCTAACGAAAAAAAAGAACATCTTCTCCATCGTGTGTTGCTGAGGAACAATACTTCTTTATTGATTGACTAGAGTATTTTATACAGGTTAAGAAGAAGATAAATTAAAAGTTCATAATTTAAGTTCCCTTGGTGTGTCAATTCTGTTCAATTCAGCCGTGGCTGCTTCTCCGCTGCGCTGCCCGACGTTGACATGTGAGTTCTGCTGGGATGGCAGCGATTGCGCGGCGTCTGCTGCAGTTTGACGCTCAGGAATGTCGGAACCATATAGAAAAAATTAATTTTAAAAGTTGATGGTTGAAACGATTCTTGAATATCCCTCTTTTACATGCAATGCATCTACTTGTTCCTGGTAGTATAACAGCTCCCAGTGTGCAATTTTTTGTTGCTATATGCGTTTTCCTTGTGGGTGAATGCTTCAAGTGAGTAGAATCGTTTTTCTAAGAACGTCGAAAATTCCATCATTGTTGGTAACTCTCTTGGATTGCTTAAGGATTGCCTGAATGCCATATACGTAGCTCTATCCATTTTCTTCATCAGCAAAAGCAGAAAGAGTGGATTCCATGGATGGATGGATGGATGTTGTAGCAAAGCCAAAATTGGTTAACGCTAGTAGACATTCTTGAGTGGTGTCATGAAGTGATTTAATTGACGCAGCTGAGGACATACTGTTGGGTTGGTCCAATAGCCTGTAGTGTACCACACAAGTCACCACGACTGCTTCATAAGCGACAGTCAAATTGACCCACGATAGGGTACACGCAGCGCATAAAAATTGCAGCGCTAGCGTTTCCTGTAGGAGCGTTGACCGCGCTAAGTTCAGCTGCGCGTGCATTGACGACTTTTTTTCTCTGCCGACGTCTTCTGTCGAGACTGCGACAGAAATAGTGCAGTCAACAATTATTCACAATAATTTATAAACAATGTATTATTGATTGGATCAGCAGAGTCCGCTGACCAATCACAAAGTAATTTTAAGAAATGTGTTTATATTAGTTTTAAGTCCGCCCATCAAAATTGGCTATAAAAGGGCAAGATTTTCCAAAATAAAATCAGAATATTATCAGAGCCTAAAACCGGCAGTCTTCTAATTTTCTCAAGCCCTGGCAGATAATCTGCCGGCTTTATCAATTATACAAATAGCATTCTAAGCTGAGGCCCATGGCATACTCTGCCGGCCAAGCCTATGAATCTATAATAATATAGAATATAAACCAGCATAATTTTTGAAGTCAGGACCAGAGGTCCTTCAACATATTACAAGCCTTTTAATTAGTGTTGAAGCCAATATTCGTACATTGTTGTATCTGTCCTTTAGCATCACACATTTTCTGTATTGTTGGTAGTGGTTGGTTGCGACCCTTTTGGTTGAATAAATCATAGAATTGATACCACTTTAAATAATCGCCGTTGAACGTTGGAATGTTTACTTTGGGCAATTGCACTGAGCACATTGAATTAGGTATTGTGGAATTAGATGTTAACTGAAGTGATGTTTGTTCTGCCTTTACTGATAGTTCCACCAATGCTTGTTTAACCTGAACCTTTACCTTGATAAATTCTGCATTGTCATATCCCATCGCCTCTGGATCCTCGTACGCTTCGAAAATATTCAGGTTGAGAGTTTCTGCTTAATGCACATGTGTGTTAAAGTCTCACTCTTCACCTGGTTGTAATGCTGTGGATGATTCACTGTATCATCCCGTAATCTTGCGAACATTCTGCGCAGAGCTGTTAATGATGCAGCTTGTCTTCTGAAAAATGCTGTTGCAAGAACCGCTCCTTTTTCAGCTTCTTCAGTTTTTCTGAATATTGTTGAACCAGTTGGGCTCTGCTACCTCCTTTGCCATATTCGATCGTAGAGCTACGAGAGCAGATTCAAACTCGCCTTTGTATTTGGTTGCCACAGACATGACCTCTGTATAATATTTCTTGGTGAAATAACTGTGGTCAATTGGTGGCTGTGGTAATCCTCTTATGTCGGACTCAGAACTTCAACTCTATAATTACAACTGCCACTTTAACTGCTTAATTACAACTGCCTTCTTTCAATCCGAAAGATGGGTTTATATCTCTTCTGAGATTCGTTGTTGGCCAGAATCATTTCCGCATCGTTTTGCAATTGTTGTGTTTTTTGGTTGTATTTATTTTTGCTGTTTATTTATTTATTAAAATTATTAAACATCAGTTCTAGCGCAGCAACTCCCTTAAGCAAGGGTATAGTACGGGCAGCTCCGGCCAGGCTCGGCGCAACGTCTGGAGGGTCCTAACGAGAAACAGGAGCCACTCCTCCGTGGGATGAGCCTCAAAGTATCCTCCAGTAGGACACCAGAACAAACGTAATGTTGTAGATCCTCCCTCGAGAAGGATCACTGACAATGATAGGGGTTGTTGTCGTTAGTCCTTCGATGTGAAGGACCACGGACGCTTGTGCCACGGGCAAGGATCTGCCGACTTTGTGGTCTTACCATTGGGATCCGGCAACCTGCCGTAGTGGATCCCCTCGCCTAGTTACCACGGGCACCAAGGTGCCGCCCTTGTGGTCCTTTAACCTGTCGGGCAATACTGCCGTCTTTCGACAGGTGCTGAAAATAAAGCCTTGGGTTAATTTTCTTACGTTTATTTATTCGGGGGGATGTCCTTCCTCGACTTCTGGTTGTATTTGACAATGTTTTGTTTAACTGTTCACAATTACTGCCACTTGATCTGTTCTCTTTAACGGCTTAATTACAACTTTTGACTTTTACTCTATACTTTGCCTGCTTAGCTTTTGCTGCTAAATTACAACTGCCTCATTACAACTCGAAAGATGGGTTTATATCTCTTCCGAGATTCGTTGTTGGACAGAATCATTTCCGCGTCGTTTTTGCAACTATCTCAAGAATTATTTTTGACAATAATTCTTGACAACAAGTTGCGACTTTTGCTCTTCTGAATTGAGCGCGCTGTTCCACTTATTGGAATGCGATCAAGTTCGGCTTTTATCTAGGCCACAGTGGTGTGTGATTCACCTGTACTTTCGAGCTCCACAATTAAAGTGCAGCCTAGAAGTATGTGTTACCACAAGTTAAGCATTGTTAACTACTGGGCCGAAAGGTATGTGTTCATAACAACGTTAAGCGTTGTTATTACCAAAGCAATGATTCTGACCTACAACACAATTCTCTCAAGAATTAATTTTGACACTCATTGCAAATTTGGAATGCGATCCAGTTCGCGCGCTGTTCCACTTATTGGAATGCGATCAAGTTCTGCTTTTATCTAGGCCACCGTGGTGTGTGATTCACTTTTACTTTCGAGCTTCACAATTAAGGTGTAGCCTAGAAGTATGCATTTTGTGCATTGTTAACTACTGGGCCGAAAAGTATGTGGTGATAGCAACGGTAAGCGTTGTTATTACCAGATAACATAATAAACACTAACCCAACTACACTTAACGGATTGCAGAGGAATCAGCCGAACAGAGCAAACCAAACGTTATGTCATTGGTGTAATAGACCAGGACATATGATAAAAAATTGCGAGGCAAAAAAGAATTGGGAATCGTTACAAAGTAATAGTCCGGGAAACTGCCAAGGGCCCAGAATAGGCCAATAATCTGGGGACCCAAAAATATTAGTAACTTAAGGCCAAATGAAGGAGTAACAGTAATTCATACATCCGAACCGGTTGTGGATACGTTACCAACTTTAACGAATAAAGTGGTAACCGTAAGTCCGACATCGGAAGCGATTGTTGAAACGTTACCAACTTCAAGAGACTTAAAAATTAATATCAAGTTAAGGAAGACGGATAATAATGAAAACAATGTAACGGAGAGAAATCATACGTTGGGAGAAGCAGTTGATTCAGAAATGCCAATTAAGTTAAAAAAAACCCAAAAGCTAAATCCAAAAATACCGTGCTCAATGAATAAGTTAGCAAATAACAATAGAAATACAGAAACAGGAGTATCTAAGTGCAATCAAACCCAGCTAAATGACGTGTTCATTGAATTACCTTGCGAAGAGGCGAATAATGGAAAACTCATTTTACTGGTAGATACAGGGGCAGATACAAGCCTGATAAAGAAGTGTGCGATAAAAGATAGCACAATAATAGACAAGTCGAATAGGAAAGACTTAAGCGGAGCATTTGGAGGTTGTGTGACCACAGAAGGATCAACTACTATATGTCATAATGAGGTACAGTCCTTACGTTTAACGCTACACGTTGTGTCACTTAAACAAGGAGTACCAGCAGACGGCATATTAGGAAGAGATAATTTGTGGAACAACTCCATTATAAATACAATGGAAAAGATTTTAACACTCTTCAATGAAAAGAAAGAGGTTATTTTAGAATTACCGATAAAAACTATCGAGCAGATAGAGGAGGGAACTAAACAACACCGTGGAAGAGCAAAATAAAGTAAACGACATGGCAAGAAAGGAGCTGGGAAATATCGAATTAGGACTGAGGATGGTGCAGGTACAGTCAGCGGTAAAGGCGAGCCTCATCGAAATACAGGGGCAACAGCTGATAGAGATGGCAATAATAGATGACCTATATAGCGGCAAGCTGCATCCAGCTGTGATAAGCGACGAAAAACTAAAAGAGGCAGCGAAAACTTTAGACTTGACGAACAAAGCGGTATGGGTACTGGAAGATAATCTCGACATCCATCAAATGGCCACGGTCAAAGCATTTCGAGGCGCGGAAGGTCTCATAGTAGCAGTGAGGATTCCGCTACCGAAAGATGAACGATATAACGTGCTAAAAGCGTACCCCATTTTTCTGAACGATAAGTGGGATATAACGACACAGGTAACTTATGATTACTTAGCGGAATCAAAAATGCAGTGGAAGTTTATCGGGATATCACAGAGTAGTCTAAATGAATGCCATTCAGTACAGAAGGCTGAAGGGAAAATGGACCAAGAGGTAATAAGAGTATGCAAAACACAAGGAAAGTCCCTAACAGGGAACAGCGATGTTTGTGAGATAACGCTATTACATCATAACAACTTGAAGAAAGAGGTCTGCAAGCAAGTGGCCATACCAGCGAGTGAAGGGCTAATAGTAAAATTGAACGCTCCAAACGCATGGCTGTTCAGCCTCCGGAGAGAACAAAACTTTGATATTAAATGTAAAAATGGCACCACCGCAGTAACGGTCTCAGGATTTGGTCGTATTGAAATAAAAGAGAATTGCGAAGTCCATGGGATGGACATAGTTCTAAATTACGAAGACAACGCAAAATCTACAATAGGCGGGGTGCACAAGACTCAGAACCACACAATACTGATCAACGCTCTCCGGGGCAACTGGTCAGAAACCATTAAAACGGATATCTCCGAATACAGGCTCAAACCGGTCAGTCTAACGGAGACCATGGAGGTAAAAGCGACAATAGCAGCGGGAGGAAAAATGATCGAGGAATTAAAAAAGGAAATTACGCTGGAACAAAGTATTATCCACTTGAGTAGCAAACAGACAGTATTGGAAACCACAGGTGTCATTGGGACAGGAACACTCTTGTTATTAATAGGAATAGGAATACTACTAATGATTTATAGAAGCAGGAGAAATAACGCAGGGAACAACTACAGATCACACCAAGTATTGACACCACCAAAACCATCAATATCGCTGCCATTTCCATCAATATCACTGCCAATGCAGCAAATAAGCATACCACCGTTTGATCCTCCAAAACCACCAAACCAAATAGCACAAGACAAACAACATGTGGGCATTTACGAACAACCGATCGAAGACCACACCTTCAGGGCCCATATTATTCATAAAATACAATACATCGGCTAATCAATCAGCTCTTGCAGACAGGGGTATAGCGCGGGCAGCTCCGGCCAGGCTCGGCGCAACATCTGAAGTGTTCCAACGAAGAACAGGAGCCACTCCTCAGTATGGTTAGCCCCAAAGACGTCCTCAAGATCACTCAGCACGGGGATGATAGGCTCCAAATCCCATGCATCAGTCCTGATGAAGGCTACCAACTCCTTGATGTACAGTCCAACCGGAAACTGGTAATGGGGGGTAGCGCGGCATCCTACCGGCTGCGCCAAAATGTTGTATCTAGTATCCTAGGATACCAGAACAAACGTAATGTCGTAGATCCTTCCTAAAGAAAGATCACTAACAGTGCTTTTATGGGGTGGGGTTGTCGTCGTTGGTCCTTCGACGTGAAGGGCCACGGACGCTTGTGCCACGGGCAAGGATGTGCCGACCGTGTGGACTTACTGTTGGGATCCGGCAAAGGTGCCGCAGGTGGATCCCTTGGACGACGGTGCCACGGGCATGATTGTGCCGACTGTGTGGACTTTCCTATCGGGATCCGGCAAAATGCCGCAGGTGGATCCTCTCGCCTAGTTACCACGGGCACCAAGGTGCCGCCTTTGTGGTCCTTTAGCCTGTCGGGCAATGCTGCCGACTTTCGACAGGTGCTGAAAATAAAGACTTGAGTTAATTTTCCTTACGTTAATTTCAATGCTTCTTCTCGGGAATTCTTGGTCCTTTTTCAATGTTATGTACGTCAACTGTGTAACTTAAACTGTGTAACTGCAACTTCAGAACTTCAACTCTATAATTACAACTGCCACTGTTGCGTTTCTCAAGTTGGTAATTCCTACAAGTGCATAAACTTGTAGGAATTGGCAGAGAGAACTGGATTTGAAACAAGCACTTGAGCTTGTTCCAAATTGCTGGGTGGATGGAACCCTTGAAAACGTCCTTTTCGGGATGGGTTGAAGTCACTTCAAGCACTTGAGCTTGAAGGGACAATCCGCTGGATACGTCACTGGAGCACTGAATGAACTTGAAAATGAAAAGACTTCTTCACTGGACAATCTTCACTGACAATGAAAAGACTTCTTCTTGTGGGTTCTACTGTTGCTGATGAACAACTCCATTTTATTGATTGACTAGAGTTTATATACAAGTGAAGAAGAAGAAGAATTAATAATTTTGGGTTTCCTTGATCCACTCCTTGGTGTCCACTCTGCTGGCAGACGCTGCTATCGCTGACCGCTGTGGATGCGTCTCAGCTGCGCTGCCTGACTTCTCACGGCGACATCTGAGCTCTGCAGCGGTCACGACGCTGTTGTCCCTGACTGCGTTTCAGCTGCATTATCGCCGTGGCTGCGTCTCAGCTGCGCTGCATGACTTCTCACGGTGACATCTGAGCTCTGCAGCGGTCACGACGCTGTTATTGCTGACTGCGTTCAAGTTGCTATATCGCCGTGGCTGCATCTTAGCTGCGCTGCCGGACTTCTCACGGTGATATGTGAGTTCTGCTCGGATACGCAGCGAATGCGCGGTGTCAGCAGCAGTTTTGACACTCAGGAATGTCGGACCCATAGATAGAGTATTTAATATTTTTATAAACTGTTATTATTAATAAAATAGATATTTAAAGATTGATGAAACGATGTTCTTGAACAGCCACTTTAACTGCTTAATTACAACTGCCTTCTTTCAATCCGAAAGATGGGTTTATATCTCTTCTGAGATTCGTTGTTGGCCAGAATCATTTCCGGATCGTTTTGCAATTCTCTCAAGAATTAATTTTGACACTCATTGCAAATTTGGAATGCGATCCAGTTCGCGCGCTGTTCCACTTATTGAAATGCGATCAAGTTCTGCTTTTATCTAGGCCACCGTGGTGTGTGATTCACTTGTACTTTCGAGCTTCACAATTAAGGTGTAGCCTAGAAGTATGCATTTTGTGCATTGTTAACTACTGGGCCGAAAAGTATGTGGTGATAGCAACGGTAAGCGTTGTTATTACCAGAGCAATGATTCTGACCTACAACAAGCTCCTCAAATGTTGGCATGATTATTGTTGCGTTTCTCAAGTTGATAATTCCTACAAGTGCATAAAGTTGTAGGAATTGGTAGAGATAACTGGGTTTTGAAACAAGCACTTGAGCTTGTTCCAAATTGCTGTGTTGATTGAACCCTTGAAAACGTCCTTTGGGTATGGGTTGAAGTCACTTCAAGCACTTGAACTTGAAGGGACAATCCGCTGGGGACTTCACTGGAGCACTGGATGAAATTAAAATGAAAAGAATTCTCCTTATGGTTTTCACTGTTGCTGAGGAACAATGCCCTTTATTATTGACTAGAAGGTTTATATACAAGTTGAAGAAGATAAAATTTGATAATAGAAGTTCCCTTTGGTGTGTCCATTCTGCTGGCAGACGCTGCTATCGCTGACCGCTGTGGATGCGTCTCAGCTGCGCTGCATGACTTCTCACGGCGACATCTAAACTCTGCAGCGGTCACTAGGCTGTTATTGCTGACTGCGTTTTAGCTGCATTATCGCCGTGGCTGCGTCTCAGCTGCATTATCGCCGTGGCTGCGTCTCAGCTGCGCTGCCTGACTTCTCACGGCGACCTCTGAGCTCTGCAGCGGTCACGACGCTGTTATTGCTGACTGTGTTTAAGTTGCGATATCGCCGTGGCTGCATCTTAGCTGCGCTGCCGGACTTCTCACGGTGATATGTAAGTTCTGCTCGGATACGCAGCGAATGCGCTGCGTCAGCAGCAGTTTTGACACTCAGGAATGTCGGAACCATATATATAAAGAAAAACTAAGTTTAAAGGTGAAACGATGTTCTTGAACATTCTCCCCCCGTTGAATAATTATTCAATTATATGTTGATGCTGAATTGATCAGGGTTTCTCGGCGCAGGTTGTGGTATGCCCCGGCTCCTTTCCTTAGCACCTTTGCTTCTCTCACGCTGTTTGATGAGGACGAGGGTGATGATAACAAGGATCAGAATCAGACTTGCGTATCCCAAAGTGTAGTGATGGATGTCGTGGGGACGTACTTCATTGTGGACATTGTGTTTCAAAGTCATCAGTTCACGCTGCAGAGAGTGTAGTTCATGATCCTCAGACTGATATGTCTTGTGGTACTGCATGGGGATTGTGTTCGTTATTTCTTCTGGGGGAAAATTGAGGTGAATCACGCTGAGTGGAGATTCATAGGAGACGTGCTTCTCTGTTTCCAACTGGTGATAACTTTGAATGGTTAAATACGGCACTCGGATTGTGCAGCCTTCACTAATTGTCAGGATCCCCACATTCTTCAGGGTGATGTAAGTATGGTTGCCCTTGCAGACTGCGTTCAACACGACTTCTCGAGATAGGGCGAGTATCCATCGATTCGGATCATGTAGCTGTATCCAAAGTGGCCCGGGTCCAGCATCGTGGACACCACATGACGCGGGTGATTTTTTCTTGGGGTGGAGCACACTTATTTCGCACTCACCGAGTGGTGAACCTTTTTGGGAGACTGGACGAATCTGATGACACAGATAACTGTGATGGTCGTACTTGATGCAAGTGTGTTGCTCCGACTCCGTGATTGGAACGTATTGATCCCGATGTAGGTTGATGATTAGAAAGTCAAATGCTGCTGTTATCATGGTGAAGGTGTCGTTTGACTGCCACGGAATTGGGGTGAGTTTGAGCATTTCAAAAGCTTATGTGGCGATTAATGGTAGATTAATCTTAAAGATGAAGTCTTTTTCGGTTATTCTTCCCTCTATTGTCATGAGGGTGTACAGTTTTAGTAAGTCGGTGAGTGGTACTGGCAGCCTTAGTGTTGTGGGGAGGTTAATTTTGATTTTTAGGAGTTCTATTTTTAGCTGCTCTGGAGAAATTATCAATGGATTAATAGCTCCGTGATGTGTGTCTGAAAGAATATTGATTAGAGTATCTAGAATGCGTCTGACATTCTGGTGTTTCCGCCCGGATCGTCGGGGTCACCAAATGTTGCGTTTCTCAAGTTGATAATTCCTACAAGTGCATAAACTTGTAGCGTGGCGGTCCGCTTTCTGTAGCTAATCCGTCTAGCCGGCGGAATGTAAACAGTGGCGACGGCAAAGTGCAAGCTAAGCATTGCTGTATCGTTTACAGCAATGAAGCGGGTTTGCTTTGGCTCGTCGATCGTTCGACCAGCCAAGTAGCGTAAACTAACTTCAAAGTGGAGTGCAACAAAATGTCGCGTCGTTAAGGATACGATATCCGAACGACTCCACCTAATTAAAGTTTAATGATCGGACGTGTGTGGTATGTATGATCGCTGGTCAACGAACACACACACCCACACGTGCACGCCTCAAGGTCAACCGACCGGTCGCTTTTCCGTAAGGAATAACTTGGAGAGAACACTGGCAATTACATGTAATTGCAATTCCATTCGAAGGAATTAATATAATTAGTATAATTCACTAGAAGGGATAATAATTTTAGAATATAATCTAATATAATATTGAATGGGTAGGGAGTTGCACAGCCTGATGGAGAAAATAAAAAAATTTCGCTCAGAAATCAACTACGAGCGTCTAAAAGGCACTGCCATATAAAAGAGATGGCAGGAGATATGTCTTTGCCAGCAAAAGTCTAATTTTAAAGGGGGTAAATTGAATATTCCATGGAGCTCGAAGATTCGTATAGGTAATCCCCACACATGATTAATATGATCACTCTCAAAACAGCGAACTGTTCATGATTCGAGTTTCGCGACGGCTATAACAAATTTGAAGAACAGGCGAAAGTTGTTTAATTGCAGGTCATCCATTTTTGATGTATCTCCTAACTTCTAAAAAAGTTGTGCCTTCTGCCGTTTCGTTGCGTATCATATTTAGTGTTACTGAAATATTTCTGATGTTCTCCCGTAAGATATATTTACAGTCTGGTCCTTTCGGATGCGAACACTGAAATCGGCTTCGTAACGAGATGCATACGCGGCGCTCATGACGAAATACATCTCTTTCTGACTACGATCGGACGACAACTGACCCTTTATCGATCCGAAGATCGCTAATAGCGGTTTGTGGTCAGTCAAAAGCGTAAAAGATCTGCTTTAAACCATTTTATGGAATTCTGTGCAAGCAACACAAGAGCAAAGGCTTTCTTTTCTATTTGACTGTATTGTCATTATGCACCGTTGAGTGCTCTCACAACGTAATACACGACTTTCTGCCTTCCATCTGGCATTTTATGGTATATTTTTACCCCGATTCCGACAATGAATGCATCCGCTACTATAAAAATAGGAAGTTTTGGATTATAATGAGTGAATAGCAAATCAGACTTAAGTATTTTCTTGAATTTTTGAAATGACAATTCGGGCTTGTCTTTCCACTCTCTTTTAGAATTTTGAATATGGGAATGATTAATTTTTGCATAACGGAAGAAGTCGTCCTTGGGAATAGTTCTATGGGAATTAAAATTATTTTAGAAGGTGCAAGTTCAGGTGAACCTGGCTATGTGTGATTAGATGACATGTAGGGGGTGGTGCTTAATTATCAACGTAATATTATTTTGTAGAAGCAAATAAGAAAGCGCATGTAGTTTTTCCATTGAGTTTTTACTTACTAACTATAAATAGACAGGGATGTACGCACGACAGGGATGTACGCAACAGGGGGTTTACTATGAAACCAAACCGCACATAATTATACACACATTATAAAAATTTTTCTATCAAATCGATGCATCAATCAAATCAATGATATTACAATGGTTCGCAAAATGGACTAATTTCATCTGCAACTCTTCATTGTTCTCTTCCACAACAATTCTCGGCGGTTTTGGCCAACTGTCCGGCGCACTATGAAGGAATTCAGGGCCTCTCCACCAATCAGCTGAGTGGTTCCATTCAACGTTGGAAGTTGAGCGTGTGGCTTTGTCCGTAACATAATCTTTCGTTGCCACCCATCTCCACTTCGATTGACTAGTAACAGCCAGGATCTCGGCGATACGATGTGCGACGAATGGTTTATAGCGCTGATGATAGAACAGTAGTGGAATCACTCCAAGGATAACAATTGTCAAGTTGATGCGTGTGGGTAGCACGTATTGCCTGTAGAAGACGAACTCCCAGCACAGCTGCTTGCAGCTCGAGTCGTGGTATGGTGATAGGTTTCGTTGGTGCGCATTTTTTTTTTTAGCACACCAGCGCGGTTCTAATGCCCACCTCAGCATTTTCTTATCTCCAGTACGCAACAGCCGCGAACGCGTCCTGGCTAGCGTCAACGAATACGTGTAGTGGCACTCGTCTCGGCATCGTACCTTCAAAGTAGTGACGAAGGGCACGAACTTCAGTAGCCTTTAGCATGACTAGCCAATTTGCCACAAGTTGTCGATACCAACAGGCAGACGTGTGTCCCATGCGACGGTCCGTTGCCAAACTTCACGCATAATCAATTTTCCAGTGAGCACCATCGGTCCTAGGAAGCCTAGGGAATCGCAGATTGACATGACAACACTTAACAATTGTGTTTTGGTTGGAACCTTGCTGCCATTCATTACAGTCAGATCTATATGAAAAAATTTAAACTCATACCTGAATGTATCGTCTCTCGGTTTCCAAACCATACCCAAAACCTTTTCACTCATCGATTTCTCGTTGTCCAAACATTCTTTTTTCTCAACGTCTACTGGATTCCCTTCCAAAGTCTTTGACACTTGTTCGAAGTTTGACACAAACCCATACATTTGGAAACCAGCAGCTGCGTGAATGGTGCGCACTTGATCCGCAACCTCGATCGCCTCCTCGATTGTGTGAAAACTGTCCACAAAATCGTCGACGTAATGATGCTTCTTAATGGCTTCGACAGCGCGTGGCCACATTTCTTGGTACTCAGATGCAGTGGATCTTTGTCAGTGTTGTAGTTACAAGTAGTTAATAGGAGAGTCAGTCTTTTGCACTAGTCGTATCAGCACGTACTCTTTTTGCTCCTCGTGATTTTTAGTTACAATGCCGTGTGTGTGTAATCTCAAAGTTGACCGCGGTCAAGACAAAATAAATTGCGTGGACTGCAATGAATTCTTTCACTGCAAATGTGTAAATATTTTGCCAGCTGATATTGCGTTTATGGAATTGTCGAAAAATCATTTTTCCCCTCTCCGTTTTTCCTTTCTCCGTTCTAATACCGTTGCGCGTGAAGCGGAGGCTTCTCCCACAGAGCGTAACCCTGATCAGAAGCAGGAGCAACAACAATCTCTGCATTTATCTAAAGGCAGAACTACATCAAAGGCAGTGCGGTCACATGAAAAAGACGTACAAAAAGCTGACGCTGCTGTTTGCAGCAATAACACATCTTCTAATTTGTGCACTGATGCTTCAGTCAATCTTGAAGGTCAAAGAGTACAATGCAGCTCTCAGCCTGCTCTATTAGAAGCTGAAACTCTTGAGACTCTTTATCGTGAAATTTTATCTCTCAAAAGTTTAAATACTAATGTTCTCCAGCTTATCGAGTCTTCAAAAAGATAAAACGGTACTGCAAACACAGGTGCTGGCTCTCCAGAAACAAGTTGATTATTTGACTGAGAAGAGAACAGAAAAATGCGTTGAAATTAGTGGTGTACCAAGAGAGCATTGCAAACAAAACGGACTTGAAGCTGCTCTCAAAATTTTTTCTGAAGGTGTTAAGCTGAATATCGGTCCGGAGATGATTGATGATTGCTTCGTTAGATCAATAAATAAACAGGGTGATTCCTCTGTTAAAAATATTATTACAATTAAGTTTGTGTCTAAACATGTAAAAAATGCTGTGTTAAGAAATAAGTATGAGAATAGATTAGGTCTTACTATGCGTCTCTTCGGTTGCGACAACAATAAAAAAATCTATATTAATAATTGTCTGTCACCTACAACTAGGAATATTTTTAAAGCTGCACAAAATGTTAAAAGTGATCTAAACTATAAATACCTATGGGTTGGAAATGGTAAAGTCTTAGTGAGAAAAAGGGATGGTGATAAGGCAGTGGTCATTTCATCTTTAGATGATCTACAAAAACTAACTTAAACTAGCGGACCCGGCGAACTTCGCCTCGCCCCAATTTTAAGCCTTCAGACAAACTTTAGAGTAATAATACAACACAAATATTTAAATTTTCAATGTAATTTATTTGAATGGAATCAGTAGAGAGCGATTTGATGAACAAAGTTTTTCGATTTGTTTTCCGGCGCAAAAACAAATAACGAAGACGGTTTCCCAACACGCGAACATTCAACGTACAGCTGACCGTGCGAAAAACAGGGAAATTCGAGATTAATCCCACAGACTTCGATTTGTTGATTGTCATCGCAAATGCCAATCGAACGGGGAACTGAATCTTGCTTGAATTGGAATGGAAGGTCAGTTGGAATAATGGGAATTCGTGGGATAAGGACTTCCTCTCCTTTGAGTTTGCCCTTGATGATTGTCGCCTGAATCACATTGTTCATTAGCTTTTTGACGAACAACCGCGTACCATTGCACAATTTTGGAGGATTGAGATTCCGCAACATGATTATCGATCGATCTATCGATCCCACCTTCATCTGTAAATTATGCGGCAGAGTTCCTGGTACATCAAGCGACTTCAAAATTCCGTCGGGTAGTTGGTCGCTTCATTTTCGTCGGTCACGCAGTCAACAGATTTGTAGGTATGCAGTTGTCCTGCGATTTGACTTTGAATAATTAAGTTTAAGCTATCGACGTCCTTATTCTTCGCTGATAGTATTGCCCGTTCACCAATCGAATCGAGATTTTTGTAATTTTGTGCAATGCCGGGGAACACTGCTGATGAGTTCCTCCTTGGACGATGTGAATTCAAAAAAATTTTCAGGGAACGAAATCAATCCAGTTAAAGCATCAACAGGAATTTGGCCGTTGCCAAGCTCCAGCAGTTGTCTCGAGAATTCAGCAGCCGATGGGTCGTTCTGCAACGCGACTCTCATGTTTGTGGTCAATTACAACTTCTGGACATGCCGCTACAAAGACGACGATTTCAGGCACGCGTTAAGTTCATCCGCAGCAGAAGATTTGGGGATGACGGGAAGTGTTTGACGAAAATCTCCGGGGAGCAATATCAAAGCCTCACCAAATCGTCTTAAATCACCTCGTAAATCCTTCATTGTTCGGTCAACTGCCTCCAAAGCTTGTTTATGCGCCATCGTGCATTCATCCCAAATTATGATTTTGCATTCGCGCATCAATTTGCGCGAAGTCTAAGTCAACGTATAACGCCATCTATCGGATTTTTGCTGAGAACTTTCTTTTTTTTCATTTGAAAAGCCATTAAGGAAATATTTCACACAAAATTTCATACAAAAACTCGATTTTCCAATTTTCCGACTTTTCCGGAGGGATTTTCCAAAATTTTCTTCCGTAAGAACCTTCTCCTCGAAAATACGAACAACTGACAAAAAATTTTACAGAAATCGGCCCAGCCGTTCTCATTTTATGAATTACTATACATTTTTTACACCATTTTTATATATATAGATTTGAATGGTTAGTACTATTAATTCCAACTGTTTGTACATCCCACCTCGCCTTTGTGAGTTCACTTCGTTTGAAAGTATCCGCTAAAATGCATTTCACACAACTGGCAACACATCTCATCAGGCGTCGGTCAAGTTCAGGTATAAAGAATTCTCGCGACAACTTCTCCTTCATTTTCGATACGCTGAAATGGCCTTGCTCATGTGCTTCTCTAATAATGATTGATCTCATAGCTTCTGGAACGACATACAACATATTATTATTAACTACTTTACATAACAAGCCATGATGAATAGTGAAGTCTTTGTACGGTCCGCTCTTAAGTACGTCAATAATAGCGTTCAAACTTTCATCGTTCCGCTGTGCTTCAAGCAACCTTCTTAACATATGGCTGTCATCCTTCAAACACATGACTTCTGGGTTACGGCTTAAGGCGTCAACATGTTTCACGATGCTCTATCCAATAGTCAAATTCCTCAAGAAGGAGTGCCCATCGCGCTACTCTAGTTGTGAGATCCTTTTTTTTTCATCGTACATTCAAAAGCTTTACAATCTGATACTATTTTGAATCGCTGACCCAGGAGATAAATGCGGAACTTTTTCACAGCTTCAATCACGCATCCGTCGTACTTTTGCTTATATAAAAAACAGGGTGTAGAGCGCCATCTCCTTCGTTTCGCTGCAACAATACTGTACCATAACCTTGTCTGTTATCAGCGCATTCTTCAAGTCGTTTAGAGCCGTTAGCTCAGCTTCGGTTAACTTAACTCGTGCTCCAGCTTTAATTAATTCTGTTAGTGGCTTTGCTCTCAATGCAAACTGCGGAATGTACTTCCTAAAATATCAAGCTAGTCCTAGGAAACTCTGAAGCTGCTTTGTTTTACTAGGTATCGGGAAGTTGGCCACTGCTTTCGTCTTTGCATTAGATGGTGATACGTTTCTGCTGCAAATGTGGTGTCCTAAGTACTCTATTTCCGGCAGAAGAACTTGACATTTTTTCCACTTTATTTTCAAACCATGTTTTGATGATACGTCGATTACTTTTTTTAAATTAGTCAGGCCTTCGTTAATAGTTCTGGATGGAATCACAATATCGTCGATATATATTATAGTAACTTCTTCTTTTATAAGATCTCTAAATATAAAATTTATGTACTTTTGAAAAACCGCAGGAGAGTTGCATAAACCAAAAGGAGCTCTCAGAAATTCAAATTGCCCATCTTGCGTCACGAAAGATGTATATTTCCTGCTTTTCTCTTCGATTCCAACATGAAAGAATCCGTTTTCTAAATCCAACGTCGTGAACCATTGGGCATTTTGCAGCCGATCAAGTTGATGTTCGATCACCGGCTGTGTTAATCGGTCCATATGAATCAGTTTGTTCACTGCTCGAAAATCTATGCACAGTCGGTGCGTACCATCTTTCTTTTTAAAAAGTACTACTTGGCTAGCGTAATCTGACACGCTCTCGCGTACTATGCCATCTCGAATCCATTGCTCAACTTGCGTCTGAATTGTTTCCCTTTTTACTGATGGAAATCGTCTTGGAGTCCTGAACACTGGCTTATCGTCGATTGGTACAATTTTCATCGTTATTGGTGATTCCTTGGGCTCTGCTGGTACGTAATTCATTACTAGGTTTTCCACATCACGACGCACGTCGACATCTTCTATATGAGACAATTCAACAGTTTTATGGTCGCCCTGAAATAATGGCATATCCTTTTTGGCTAGAAAACAATTTGCTTCATCATTATTTCCACACGCTTCCTTCGTAAACTCCTCTTTTGAAACACTTATCTTTTCTTTCACAATCTTGACCACAGCTCTGTCGAGCAGACTCATTCCAATTATAACATTGGGCCCAGCAAGTCGATCACTCACAATACAAAATTCTATTCCGTCGAATACAGCACCAGCTATACTAACATTTGCTCTACATAAACCTTCGGTAACGATGTTGGCTCCAATACCTGTCAACGATAGACGAGAATCCATTGAGACAAATTGTGGATGAATGTTATTTACTTGACACTTTTTTAATAGGCAAACATCGCTTCCAGTATCTATCAGTCCACCAAGTGCAACTCCATTTATGATAACTGAGTGCAGATTATTAGCAATTTGCACCATGTTTGAGGACGGTTTCTTGCTAGCTGGACAGTCTGGTCGTCTGTCCAAAATTGTTGCATCCAAAGCACTCTGGTCCTCTAAACTTTTCTGGACAAGCGTATGACTCATGTTCTGAAGCTCCACAATTAAAACAATAGCGGTTTCGGTTGTTGTTGTTGCTGTTGTTATTCTTTCGGTCATTTTTTCGCGAATATGACGTCGACTCGTCGTGTTTAACCTTGCTAATATTGTTGCGTTCACTTCCACTCTTTATTTGTTCGTAAATCAACATTTTTTCTTTAAATTCTGAAACTGTACGAGCACCATATAAAACTGTCTTGTTGGCTGCCGTGTCTTTAATACCATCGATCACATAACAGAACACCGAACCGTTATCGACGTTGCCTTGGCTTGCTATTTCTAGCATGCGGAATAAAAATTCACGAAGATTCTCATCAGCCCTTTTCATGGCTTCTCGGAGAGTTTTATGAATTTCTGCAATGGAAAATTCTTTTCCAAATTCACCCAACAGTGCACTTTTAAGCTGGTTATATGATACCGACTTTGCTTCACATTCAACGAATAATTTTGCTATTTCCGTTAATGATTGTTTGGAAAACACGCAGCGTTGAACATTGTTCCAACGAAATGCGTTCGCATATGTTTCGAATTCATCAATCCACGTTTTTATATTTATTGTACGATCGCCTGAATATTTTCACACGATATTTTCAACGTCACTTAATTTAAAATCTGCATTAGGATCATGCAATTCCATCGTACTCGGCGGTAAACTCATCTCCACGGCTGAATCACTTTTTTCGATTTCGCGAACCCCGCAAACCCCGAGTAGAAACCATTGCTGAGGTACAAAACGAACGAGTGGAAGCCAATGCTGAGTGTCAATTCAACGCAAATGCCTGAAACCGGAGACAAACTGAGCAGCTCAAGCATCCAATAGATGAATTTCAGAATTTTTTTTGTAACATAGACACTAAATAAATAAATAAATACGTTTAAACACCAAACACAAGTTTCCGTGTTGATTTATTAAACGGTAGACAATCAGTCACGATAGTGAATAATTTCAGAAATTAATAATTTTGGTAATTTTGGGATTGTTATGTGTTTATTTGCAGCACAGTCAATTTGCTTGTTCACTTTTTTTTTGTTTTTGAGTATTTCCTTTTATTGTTTAATCGTAAATTTAACACATTTTAATAAATTTAATAATGAAACCAGAAAATAACTCCGATTGTTCACTCTGATTTACAATAGATTATCCACAATGGATTATCATCTACAATACAATGAAAGAAAAATAAGCTCTTAACTTGAATAACTCAGGTTTGGTAATAAATGTTGTCTATGATTTTGTTTGGCTTTGTAGTTTGTTCGCAAAGATTCGTCCGGCGATGATCACTGATGGCGCAAGAATGTCGGCTCCAATCCTACCACCAAGGCTGGAGCAGAAGAGCTCGCAGTCAAGCTTTAAAGCTTGCCTCTCCTGAGCGGCCGAAGTCCGCGCTCTGAGAGGACACGGCTTCGGACGATCAGGAGAGGCAGCCTGGCGAGCGGTGTGCTTTGGCGTAAACATCCCGCCCGCCTTGCAGGACTGCAAAGCTCCCCGACCCTCAGCCCTGGGGTGGATCGGACGCTTACCAGTGGAGAGCGGTGTGGTGCGCTTCGCCACAGGCCGTGCAGCGGCGCGTGCTGGTGCAGCGCTGCGTGGTATGGGAGCACGCAAGACAGTTCACGCATACGTGGCGTCCCGCGAGTGCCCTCCACCGGCCCTCGACTGGCAGGTCGAGGAAGGGGCCGCACTGCCGGAGCGGATGCTCTCCACGGCAGAGCGGGCAGCATCCTCGGCGGCGTGATGGGCATGCTCTTCGTTACCGCCAAACGTTGCGTGAGCGGCTGCGATGACCACGCGGCTCTAGCGCGTACCCATCTCCCTGGTCGATTGGGGGGGCGCGTCGCCTAATAGCTGCGGCTGCAGGCTCGTCGAGCAGCTGACGCCGGCCACGTGCCCATGCCACTTCCACATGCGCCCTGGGCGATGGCGTCCTTCTGCCTGCGGGCGACGGGAGTCGTGGTGGTGTTGGGCGTCGGTGCGTCCGCGACGCGCCGGAATATTTGGCGCTGGAAGGCCCAGCTCCAGGCGGCGGAGTATGTATCCCTGTCCGTGCTGGCATCGCCGGGGGCGATGGTGGAGCCTCAGCGTGATGGGGCTCGAGTGAGCGTCGCGTCTCACCGGTTGGAGGCTCGAGGGAGCGCGGCGGAGCAATGTCGTCTTCCTCGGACTGGGAGGACGCACTCAGACTGAGCACGTCTTCGGGTTGGTGCTCCTCGCACTGCGGCATCTCGGGGCCGGGATTTGGAGTAGGGGGCGCCGTTTGCACGGCGGCTGGCGGAGCCAGCATACGGCCCAGCCGGTAAAGGGCGCCGCGGCGGCGAACGCGTTTCATCTTGAATCTGTGGAGAAAAAAGGCGTTAATAACTACTCGAGACATGCACCATAAAGATACTAATTTAGAAATTGAACGCCTTAAACCTTTCGTGTGATATATGTACATATTTCTCCTTATAAAAATGGTGGACTGCAAAATTTATAAGAATATTGCATAGCAATAAAAAAACAAAAGAACAGAACAGAACTTTTCTTAGAAATTGTGAAAAATTACGCTGGCACTTTAGGTACCATATTTGTCGGCTTTATGGAGTCCAATAATTGGTGCACTGTCAGAGACATTTTTCAAAACTTATTTTTCATGTTTTGACCCACAGCAGTGGTGACAAGATTCCCCCTTGCGGGGTCCCCTGTAGCACCCTCCCTCTAACCTTTATGTTACATTGTTCACACCTTATTTACCTATAGCTCAGCCAGTGTTTTATCCATCTCAGAATGGATTGGCTTACGTTGTATGACCCTAAGGATTATCAGGGTTTCTGTGGTGACATTACGTTCACAAAGGTCGCGAGAGCGTATTCTTTAAAGTCCAGAGACTTTTCGATACCGTACACCGATTTGTCCTTGACGTAAGCGTGTTGCTTATACGTTAGTGCTTCCCTTGGAATGGTCTCTTTGATCATGTCGTTGCAAATGCGTTTCATGATCTTGAGCAAGAACGATGTCAGACTTATTAGTCTGTTACTGTTGACTTATTAGATCTTGGTGAGCTGTAATCCTCTTTTCCCGGGATGTAATCCTCATTGCCGGAAAGATGCCATCCGCTTCTGCAGCCCTGAACGGTTTAAAGCTGTTTATGGCTTTTCTTACCATGTGACGCGTTATCGTCACTCCATCTTTGCGATCCTGCATTTCTGTCCTGTTTGTTTTCGTATATACGCCAAGACAGTTTGGGAAGTGCTCGTTTATTAGTGTCTGTTAGCTAAAGGGGATCTAAATTCGGTACTTGAACCGACTTTAGGCCTTTTTGATTTGCTTCGACTCGGTACTTGAACCGATTCGATGAGTTAATATTTGATTTAAGTTCCTTGCAGGTTCGACTCGGTACTTGAACCGATTTGATGAGTTAATATTTGATTTAAGTTCCTTGCAGATTCGACTCGGTACTTGAACCGATTCGATGATCAAACTGTAGGTAGTTGAAGAGCCACGAAATGAATTAGAACACCGTGAAGGTTTTGATAGTTCTCTTTTTATTGATAACAATCGCAGTCTTTTATACTGCTAAATTGTTTATGTAACATGTAATATGTTATGTATCACACTGTTGGGGCCGTACATACTAATTATGTATACTACACAAAATAGACAATCTTGCGATGGCCTTTCGATTACATGCTACCTAACAGATGAAGTTTTGGACGATATGGATGGTCCAAACATGTCACTTGACTCGAGATTAGCGAAACTTTTAAAAATGTAAAATAGATTGTCTATTGTAACATTAATACGCGAACCTATTTCTTCTGACCACACATGGCGTGTATCAGCATCAAGTTTGTTCAACAGCAGAGATATCAACCATGGATTTCGGTCATTCATAGCAATGGCAATCAGGCCACGTAAGCTATCCATCTGCTCCATTCAATATCTTTCGCTGCGACTTTGAATTAGAACATTGGGTAACTTAATAAATGCGTAATGTACTTTCAATGCCTTTAACGTAGACATATCGTGTTCAATATCTAATTGACACTAGTTGAACAAGAAATAATAGTAAAATTAACACTAGTATGTAAAAGTCAAGGAAAAAAACTATGCGGTAGATACCCAACATGCGAAATAGCATTACAGCAGCATAATAATGAAGATATAATATAAATTCATTTTATATAATACAAGAATAAATATGAAGCAACCCCGGCAATCGGGCGAATGATAGTAAAAAGGGGAAACACCCTTTTTGGAATGGCTTTACAACTTCAGATGAAACAACGTGCGAAACGGGATCGAATACAATATCTCTGAAGGGAGTAGAGATATTAACAATAACAGCGAAATGCAAAATACATAATCACGACAGTACAATAGAGTTCGAAGAAAATCAGACAAATAAAATAAACAAGATACATGACAAAATAGATCATTCGGAATTTTTACAGATCCTAAAGGACAACTTAGCAAAGTCAAACTGGACACGAAAAGCGAAACAAACGTACGACCAATCATAATAACGGAACATACCAGGCTGAAGCAAACATTGGAGTCCGGGGAGAAAGATTTAGCAGAGCTACAAGCAGAAATCAAACAGGCCGAGATGACCGATACAATTCAATAGAGACAAAAGTAGTCGAAATAGCAGGTGCATCATTGTGAAGAGTGGTTATGATAACACTAGTGATCGTATACATAAGATATAAGACAAAACGACTAGTCAATACATCAGTACAACAAGTCGTTAGAAGACCAACCATTGAAATAATCCATGAAGCAGCACTGAGGGAAGTGCAAAGAGAAAGCAGCAGTAAATTCAGGTCAACCCCGGCAACACTTACAGAGAACGACGAACTCAACCCAAACGACAACGTATTAAACAATCAGGCCACATGCAATAAGTAGAAGTGACCAAATTTGTGTTTTTCTTTTCGCTTTATTTATTGTTTTAGCAAAAAACAAAGAAAAAAAAAAGGAGAGGAAAAAAATTACACACAATTGGTAGTACAGGGTGGCGCTGAATGACCGATATGGTTTGAATGTTTAATAACTTTTTTATTTAATGAATTTTTATTATTTATTATTTTGGTGTTATAAAGTATATTAATGGGGAATATTTTTGGCTTAAGTATGAAAAATTATATCCCGCAAGTAATGGCCGTTTTCGGCTTCGCACATTCGTGCTCTTTCTAGTACATTTTGCATTACTTTTCATAAAATTTCCGGTTTTATGGCTTGAATTTCATTGCGAATGTTTTCTTTTAGCTGTGGTATGGTGGCTGGCTTATTAATGTATACCCGTTCTTTCAAATAACCCCAAAGAAAACAGTCTGTCGCTGTCAAATCGGGTGAACGTGGAGGCCAATTGAAATCGCTTCTGCGCGAAATAATGCGTTCGCCAAAGAGGTCCCGTAACAGAGCCAAATAAAATTCAACAATTGCTGATCGCTGTTCTGTTGTGTAGTATTCCATTTCAAATTCCCCAAGTGTTCTTCACAAAATTCTGAAATAAAAATAAAAAAAAATAAAAAATTTAGAAAGTTATTAAACATTCAAACCATATCGGTCATTATGCGCCACCTTGTATAAATATTATTGTAGTCTTAATCATAAATAGAAGAATATAATAAATAAAAAAAAATGTGTTGAATAAAACACTTTCAACACAGCTAAGAGGACACAAATAATAACACGACCAAATATTTTTTTTATACTTCCTTAACTACTTTTTGTAATACTTCCAATACATTGAACACAGCTAGGAAAGGAAAAACAGCAATACTACCAAAAATTTTTGTTGTTGTTTTTTTTATCAATTTATTATTAACAGTTATATTACAACATAAATAAATAGACAATTAGTTCTGTTCGTCCAACCAAGCGTAGACCTCCTCTAGGCACGGGTAGGCCGCTGGGAACCCAGGCCAGAGATATTGAATCATCCTCAGGATGCCCACAATTAGGCGCAGCCACTCCAACGTGTGGTGGTCAAGTTTCAGCCGTTTACGGCCGTACGTCGTAATATTGGAGCCGGTGGCTGCGTATAGCCTTAATGCGTCTGGTTGACCGTGGTGGTGGTGAGCGGCGAGGATTGCGCTGCTCGTACAGCGCATCCTCTAATCGATGCAGTCGTTGCAGCAATATGTCGTCCTCTTGCGGACATGGATTGGTTGGCTGTTTTTTCACTACACACGCGCTGCGAGTGCCCGTCACCTCGATAATCTTGTCCGCTAAGGCGGCGCGTTGTGCCAGGTCGTCTGGCGACGCCTTCAAGATCGCCCGTACCTGTTCTGGCAACCGGCTTGCCCACAAACTTTCGAGAAGTTGATCGGTGACGTTCGGGTCACCAAGCCGCCGCATTTCGTTCAGCAGCTGAGATGGCTTCTTATCGCCGAGGTTCATCTCCGAGAGCAATTGCTTGATCTTTTGCTGCTCCATCGCGCCGAACTGCTCGAGCATGCGGCTCTTCAAACTGATATACTTTCGACCCGCGGGCGGTCTCGTGACCGCGTCGTACACTTGTTCTAATACTCGCGACTTAATGGCTCCGACCACCATGTTAAAACGCACACTCTTCGAAGTTATTCGCGCTGTCGCGAACTGTGCGAACCAAACCTCTGGGTTGACGTACCAGAATGGCGGCACTTGATACTCACCCGCGTGACTTCCGTCTGCTCGTCTATTCCCGGGCTGGCACCTTCATCGGCCTCGGGCTCGAGACCGGGCGTACGAACACTGTCAAATGTGGGAGCCTGCGCTTGGGGATGGCCCCGCGGCTCACGTCCACTGTCGCGGAGTCTTCACTCGCGGTTGATTTCGGATTTTGCGGAGATTCGTTCCCCATTTTGAGTATTTCGTGTTAATTAACTTTTACTTAATCTGCGTCTCGTGACACTCTGTGCATTAACTCTCGAATCGCTTCGAGCGCGATGGTCAATATGATCTTCTTCTGCATTGCAAAAACAACAATAACAACAACAACAACATCGGTGGGGTCGACAAGCGCCTTATCTGTTCTCTAATTCTCAACAACAAAAATGCAGCGAGTTCCTAACGGTAAAGTTAATTAAGTTCTTCTCTCTATTTTCTGCTCTAACAGATGTAAATAAAATGCATTTAAAAGACCAGACTACGAAGTACTTTCTTTTTCATTATTACTAACAGATTGATTAGACAAGAAGTAATTTTGACAAATACACAAGTGCTTAATTAAAAATTGTGAATTCTTATTGTTTCATACAGCATTACATACACACATACAAATGAACTACATACATATGTAAATTTGCTCTCATACAAAAAACTGTTTCAAACCTGTTCTTGATCAATAATATTTCAGTCTTGATTTGAATTTTCATTCAAGTTTTTATAAAAAGTTTGTTAGAAAATTTTTTAACTCAAAAGAAAATTAGATTCCTCACAATCATCATGTATACACGTGAACTTTTGCGCAAAGGGATGCAGGCCAAAATCAACACCTTAAACCTCCTGGTTTTCGTGCTCCTACTGATCGTCTTATCGTTTAAAGATTGCAGAATGGTAGTCGCGCACAACACAAGGCTCGCGCACGTGTCGCACATACGCTTTTGCTTTCGAGAGCTTTTTATGCATTATTTTTTTTAAAGAACTCCGGCGTTCGCGCTGTTCGGGGTCACCACTTTAGGAATTATTTCGATTCCCTAATTGATTTAAACGCCGATCGCTTGGTTTTACTTTAAGCCTTTATTTACAAATTCGTAAACAGTTACAGTTAGTTACAGATTTTTACAGTTACTTAAATTCGAGGGAGCGACCGTGGCGTTTATGTTGAGCGTTCAAGGTCTTCTGATTTTTACGGCCATATCCCACAGGTAATGCCACCATAGCCACTTGAGTAGAGTTTTCGCTGCGACTTTCGCTGTGAGGGCTACGGTAATCATTACGACAATTGTGTAGCGATACATATTGTCTGTTAATTTGTCGTTGACGCGTCGCGATGTCGTCTTTATACTTACTCTGCTTTCTGCCAGCGTCGGCAGAAAGGAAAACAGCGCCGAATACGACACCGGCGAACGTCCACGACAAGCGCTTGTTTATTCGACGCCGACAGCGGGTAGCTAATCCGTCTAGCCGGCGGAATGTAAACAGTGGCGACGGCAAAGTGCAAGCTAAGCATTGCTGTATCGTTTACAGCAATGAAGCGGGTGTTTGTTTGCTTTGGCTCGTCGATCGTTCGACCAGCCAAGTAGCGTAAACTAACTTCGAAGTGAAGTGCAACAAAGTGTCGCGTCGATAAGGATCCGATATCCGAACGACTCCACCTAATTTAAGTTTTATGATCGGACGTGTGTGGCCGTATGATCGCTCGTCAGCGAACACACACGTGCACGCCACAATCCATTTCTCTAATTTTTAAATATAAAACCATGTGTTATGAATTTTTTTTTATTGTACATAATTTTTTTCCAACTATTTTAACATTCACAATGCACAAAAAAGAAAAAACATAGTCATCTACTGAAACTCCTCAAGACAAGGGAACAGAGCGGCAACGTCGGGATCAGCCCGGCGGAGAGCACAGAACACGTACAGCATAACCCTTATTTTTCCAAGGGTGAGTTCGTCATAGAAATCGCCTTGAAGATCTTGGATCGCGCCAACTAGGACTTCCAGATCCCATCGCCTAGCCCGGACGTCCTTCAGTAAGGCAAAGATGTAGAGTCCAAGCGGGAACTTATACTGCTCGATGGGATACATTTCAAATTAAAGTTGAATGATTAGCGTGAATTTATTGTTTAATTATAAACAAGAAATATTGTTTATTTATTAACAAATTTACGAATTATGGGTAAAATTTTTAAAACAACGAACAAAGTTCGCGGAGCACACGAAATTGGATAATTACTGACAAATGGACGACATTTCCACAGGGCGAACTTCCAAACCATAAAAACCATAGCGCTTTACATTGGAATGGATCGTGGAAGCGTACTTTCAGTTTGTTGTTTGTCTAATTAGATTTAATTCCTGTTCCAATATATGCAGAGGACGTTTGTTTGCATAGGCAAAGTCCAGACGGCTGATGATCGCGTCAAAATTAAGGACTGTGCCATGATTTGTTAAAGTATCATTGGCTTCTCGTATAACCTTATTTCTTAAAATAGTCAAAGCTGCATAATATTTCCTACTTCCTTGAGCGTATAATGACATTGTATTCCTAGCTTCTTCTCTCCAGCTTACATATCCTTGTCTGTTAAATTCTGGTAAGGATTTTATAATATCTAAAGTCTCATTACATTGAATTGTTTCTGTAATAGTTTGTGTTTCAAATTCTGTAACCCTATGTGTACTCGTCAAATTTCTTAGTTGTCTTTTTAGTTTGTCTAATTCGATTTTTAAATCTTTTGTCTGCACTGAAATAAGTTGGGCTTTCATTTCTTCGCTATTATTTGTTGCCAATTTGTCACTTTACAATTTTCTTCACTTATTAAAATTAAGATTAACTTTTACTTTTCTCCTTTGTTTATAGGATACTTGATTGTTGTGACGTCTGCTAGATCTCCTTTGTTCTTCTAAGGTCCTTATTGTCCAGATATCAAGGCTAACTTGATTGATGAGTTTCGAACTAATATTGGATACCCTCTTCAAATTAAGTTAGTTAATTGTCTTATTGGGCACGGAAAAAAGTTAACACTTATGGCTTTATTTTTTCTCCTGTTTTCAGAGATACTTTTTATCGCAACATTAATACTTTGATCTCAAGGTTTTATGGATAGTTCTTTGCCGATCAATAATTAACTTTTAAGTAATCATGTCCCTGTTCGGGCGCCAATTAATAAAACGAATGTTTTCGCTTGAGCTCCAAATTGAGTCTGTGCTTATTCTTATTCTTAAGCTTATCGTCCCAGACATTTGTGCAGCTGCATTAGATGTTGCATTGTTTTAGTGGTGTCAGCAATTTTTGTGTGAAAGCAATGCTCCTGCGGTTTAATTATAAACATTCCCTAACTAAACATTCCTTAACTTGCAATAATATGCCTGAAGATTTAGTTCATGCATATGACATGCACACCCACTATTATTACTAGTTACATGAGAATCATTCTGTAAGTACCAAAGAGTCGGATATTAGTTGCGGAGGAATAATTGCTGGAAATAAACCTAAGAAACATAACTACCCAAGTTTTATTTCAGCGCCTGTCTAAACTCGGTATTACTGCCTGACAGGTAAAAGTTCCACAAAGGTGGCACCTTGGTGCCCGTGGCAATATAGGCGAAAGGGATCAACCATCGGCACAGTTGCCGGATTCCTATGGGAAAGTCCACAAAGTCGGCACATCCTTGCCCGTGGCACCGTTGTTCGTGATTCTTCACGTCGAAGGATCAACGTTAACAAACCGTCTAATAGCACTATCTGTGATTCTTCTAGAGGTAGGATCTACACCATAAGGTTGTCCTGGTATCCTTTTGGAGGATACGGGATATAACAGACTACGCCAGTTTTGTTCCTAAAATTGACGAACAATACAAGAAATTTTTATTTGTTCCTCGCAAAAGCCAGATTGAGTTTTTTAAATCTTTTTAACCACTGATTTACGAAGGCTTTTACTCTAATTAATTGCGTATATTATAATTACTTGCATATTTGTCGAGCCAATGTTATGAAGTTAATTCATATTCATTCAACTCGCTGGGTTGAGGTGAAAAAAAGTTCTTCAGAATCTATGCAATTTAAAGACGCCATAAGGGAGGATGTTTTACTTAGCACATTATGTGCTACCAAAGGATATGGAATATTATCGAAGTCATGTGGCGACAGTACGTCCTCTTCTTGCCAGACGAAAAGTTCATGGCGAAAAAACCACCTGAGTGGCATATCGGCAAAAGCAATGCTCCTTAAAAAGTTATATGTAAAAATTTTTGATCAAATTTTTAGTTGATATTTATGATAATTATATTTATTTATTTAATGCCAAACAATGCACTAAGAACAGGCTCTTTTTTAGCATATTATACAATATGGTTATAATATAAATGTAGAATTTTAATGTGTTTAAAAATTCTTAAAACTAATACTTATAATTATATATATTAAAGACATTGGTAGAAGAAAGAGAGATAATGCAAGAAAAGAAGAGAAATGACAGAGATAAAAGAAAGACACACTAGCTTAAAAGACAAAGAGAAGATGAAAGATCTACCAAAAATGGTGGCAATATGTAGTAGTTTCCAGGGATTAATTGAAATAAAATATCCTGACCAGTTTCTTGAAGCGGCTTCCTTTCCTGGTATTTTTAATTCTGGATGGCAAATTTCAATGTCTAATGGGGTTGAAGAAGAAAAATCGCCCACTGTTTAAATGCTTAAAAGTAGGCACAATTAAAGATTTTGTGCGATCTGATTGTCCAATTTCCAGTATTTGTTGATATAAATTGATTTATTTGATATAAATTTTAATTAAATGAATGTAAACATTTTTTCATTTAACACTCACAGGGTAAATATAGCAGTGTTGCTTGTAAATATCTATCTCGGACATTTAATTTTTTATTATAATTTTACTCCGATTCAGTGACAAAATTTACGTTTTCTACAAGAATAGCATTTTCAAACAATAATTTTTATCGCTTTTCCCCCTCAATTTTTCAATTTTCCTCTTCAAGTGAACAGTGGTATATAAACCCTGGTAAAGAAATGTATTTCCACCTCATGGATTGCAGATATCTCTAATGTGTAAAATAATAAGTAAAAAATCAATGTAATTATTGAATCTAATAACTGCAAAAAGAATTTTTTAATATAAAGTAGATTTTATCCATCCAACGAGAGGTGTGAATGGCGATTTAATTCTAAGCTTATTTCATTAAAGAAAACACACGGTTTATATTTATTTTCACTTGGTTATAAATTTAAATTACGTATCTATAATAATTTAAACTTTTAAATTAGTGTCAAGTAAAGAAAACTTCACGTTGTTTTAATTAAATTGACTGGTTTTAATCGTCAGGTATAATTGTAAGAGAGAAAATACAAGAAATTATTATTAAGACACAAGAATTGATCAGCAAAAACACAGAAGCACGTCCGCACGCTAGGAAACCATTTTTCGCACTCTCATCGTCTTTTTTCTACTTGACAGACGTCACCAGGGTTGTTTTTTCGGTTGACATTAGTAACTTAAACTATTTACTATAAGTTAAATATTATATAAATAATTTTACGACATATAGCAATTTTGCCATTTAGTTTGTGGGTTTCTAGCATTTTACAGAATAGTGACGAATAGAATCGCTGTGTTGTATGTCGCGATCGCAATTTCCAGTTCCTGGAGATAAGAACTTTCAAGGCCAGTATTATCGTTTTATAATACTACTCCGCGAGTGAGTCAAGGCCAAGTTCACGTTATTAATGCAACCACAGCACTTTGCGTGGTAAGCCAAAAGCTTTAGTCAAGTTTTGTTTAAAGTAAATTCAAAAGCCAAGGTAGCAACCAGAACACGTCGTATGGAATGGATTGTGGAAGCTAGCGTTCAATAGCTAGCTTCCAAACCATAAAAACCACAGCGTATTTGAATGGATCGTGGAAGCTAGCTTTCAGTAGCAAGCTTCCAAACCATAAAAACGCTTGACTTAAAATAACCAACGATCAGAATCCACACGCGGAAGAATTAAATTGAGAACGATTTTCTTCCGCGTATTGATTCTGCGAATTTTACAATTTTAATATTGCGAAATAATGGAAATTGCGAAACACGGCATACTGACCCACTTTGGTTCGGTCGACGGGTGTGTCAACCGAGCCAAGGTGGAAAATAGAAAAGAGTCGATCGGGAGTCTCGTAGTAAACTTCAAACGACGAAGTCGTTCCAGAAGCCGCGTATAAAGTCGCGTAGTTTAGTTTTAAAATATAAGTTTAAATAGTAATAAGTGTTAATTAAAATATAAGTGTAGTTTTGTAATAACAAGTATTAACCCCAAGTAGTGTTAATCAGATAAAGAAAAGTGTGAATAAACAGAGCAACAAAAAGCATAATACCAGGAGTTTTACTTAGTTGTCAAGGGACAACTAAATTATCAGAAGACCACCCGAATAGAACTACAACAAATTGGCGCAGCCGGTAGGAATCAAAAGAAGAATGGCAGTTCATGGCCATGTCTAAAAATGATATGGACAGCTGTAAACGCATAACAGATACAATAGGGAAGAAGGCAATGACCACCCAGGACACGCTGATATGCAAAAGTCGGGGGGAAAAAACTAAGCGGCAGGCACCCAACATGCGAAATCGCATTGCAGCAGCATAATAACGAGGATATAAAAAAAATATGCAAGGCCACAGCAACCCCAGCAAGCGAGGGAATAATAGTAAAAATGGAAACACCTAACACATGGCTATACAACTTCAGACGCAACAATATATTTGAGACAACATGCAACACGGGGTCAAACACAATATCATTGAAGGGAATGGGTATATTAACTATAATAGAGAATTGCAAGATACATAACCACAACAGTATAATAGAGTTCGAAGAAAATCAAACACGTAACATAAACAGGATACATGACAAGATAGACCATTCCGAGTTAATACGGTTCCTAAGGGATAACTTAACAAACGCAACACTTAGCACAAAAATCGAAGCCAACCTACGGCCAATAATAATAACAGATCACACCAGACTAAAGCAAGCACTGGAGTCTGGGGAGAAGGATTTAACAGAGTTAAAAGCAGAAATCAAACAGGCAGAGATGACGCAGACAATCCAACTCAAACAAAAGGTTTTCGAGATAGCGGGCGCATCCGCTGGGGACAATACTTCTGATAATAATAGTTTTCATATACATACGGAACAAGATGAAACGACCAATTAATACATCAGTGCAACACGTGGTTCGAAGACCAACCATTGAGGTGCTGCACGAATCAACACTCAGAGAGGTGCGCAAGCAACGAGCAGAAGCCAGTGCCGAAGCGCGCAAACACCGAGTAGAAACCATTGCTGAGGTACACAATGAGCAAGGGGAATCCAATGCAGAGCGTCAATTTAACGCAAATGCCTGAACCCAGAGACAAGCGGAGCAAGTTCAACATCCAACAGACGAATTTGAGAAATTTTTCTTAATAATAAAGACTTTATTTACACAATAACAGTTAATTGTAAACAGTAACATTATAGCACATGAATTAAACAAAAGTTTTTAACATATGAGTGTAATAAATGACTGAATTATAATAAATTAATCTTTATTGTAAACACACAGAAAATTTTTTTAATTGTGGAAGCGTAGGAACATAATGAAGGAAAATTAGAAGTCAAGTGAATGAAACATTCAATTCAATACGGTTTAAGCATAATACCCTTAAGCATAAAACCCTTAGCAAATACAACAAATTAGCATAATACAACAAATTGTGTAATGAGGTTGATCATCGACATGTCATCAACAATGATCACAATATTTTGATCATCGCCATCAGCCCATCATCATCTCGATAAAAATAAAATAAATAAAAGGAAAAAAAAATAAATAAATAAAATACCGATACAGGATAAAAATTTTTGTTGTGTTTTGTTTATTACTTTTGGGATATTAAAGAATCATTGAAAAATAATCGAACTAGAATTCGTTACTAACATTTTAAATAATTAATTGCAAATAACTCTGAAACCCAGCTATAGTAAGTTCTTCAAGCACGGGTACAAGGAGGGCAGTCCCGGCCACGATCGATGAAGCGATGCGAGAGTGCCAACCACAAATAGGAGATGCTCTCGAGTCGTGTTGGCCACGAAAGAATCCTTCAGCAATTCCAGAAGTGGAATGAGTGGTTCCAAGTCCCAGGCATCAGTCCGGATGGCAGCAAACAAGTCCTGTAGGTATAGGCCCAAGGGGAACACGTAGTGACGGCTAGGATAAGGTTGGAAGCGAAACTTTGAACTGTTACTGATTAAACTTACAATAACCGAGGGTATTTATAAGCGGGAGTAAACAGAACAAGAACCCGGAAATTTCAGTAGAATTAAAACTCAGCATATCTTGCAATAAAAAAGAAAAATAAATTATGCTACGATTGTGATTACAAAATTAATAATTGCCAGCTTAGTGATATTACTGCAGAATTAGCTCACGCGTGGGGCATACACCCTACGCACCCGAATTGTAAGGAATTATGACATATTATCTAAAAGGATAAAATAGAAGAGAGAGTTTTTATAAGACCATGGAATGTTGAAGCGATGCATTCTTGGGAAATTGCATATAAATGTGGGATAACATACGGTACATGAAAACTGGCTGTTTCGTTTTAAACAGTCATGACAGCAAAATCACGACGCAATAGCAGCGAGTAGACAAGTAACTAATGCAGACACGTTCGTCATTTGAATTTACGGCGACATTTTGAAATTTACGGTTTTATGACGTTCTACAACATTGCCTCAAGTGGCAGCGATCTAAAAACGCATCACCACTATCGACAAGAAAAATGTTGAAGATGTTTAGCAAGATGTTACAAATGATGATCTTGGCAACATCTCAACCATCAACTACCGTGAAGCGAAAACCAATTGATCCCAATTGCGGGACACGATACTTTCGACAACGACCATGTGCATCTGATCATCAAGCATAGCACCTACCACGTCAGCTACCCCGCAGCAACATTCCCACAATACATCGAGAGAAGACATCGAGACAACGGGGTGTACATTAACAGCCAAACCATCATCAACAACAACAAGAACATCAACGTCAAGATCAACATCGAAATCATTCTCAACCTACACACAGATGACACCAAAGAATTGCAGCTATAGATTGTATTATTGAATTATTATTGTAAAGTCATAAAGTATAATTTTTATTCTCATCATTGATAATTACTTGCATTGTAATTATTGTAATTATTACTCATAATTAATTGTATTATCATGTTAACTAATCTTACCTCAATTACACTATAGACATAACACATATTCAAAAAGAGAAAAAAGAGAAAAAGAAAAACCCAACCATATATAAGTAGACAATAAGCAAAATCAACATAAACGTAAGCCACCCACAATTCAACAAACCACGAATGTACAAGAAAAATTTAATATCGTGTTGTACGATACTAAATTTTTCTTCCCCGAGGGTGGAGGGATGTTGTATGTCGCGATCGCAATTTCCAGTTCCTGGAGATAAGAACTTTCAAGGCCAGTATTATCGTTTTATAATACTACTCCGCGAGTGAGTCAAGGCCAAGTTCACGTTATTAATGCAATCACAGCACTTTGCGTGGTAAGCCAAAAGCTTTAGTCAAGCTTCGTTTAAAGTAAATTCAAAAGCCAAGGTAGCAACCAGAACACGTCGTATGGAATGGATTGTGGAAGCTAGCGTTCAATAGCTAGCTTCCAAACCATAAAAACCACAGCGTATTTGAATGGATCGTGGAAGCTAGCTTTCAGTAGCAAGCTTCCAAACCATAAAAACGCTTGACTTAAAATAACCAACGATCAGAATCCACACGCGGAAGAATTAAATTGAGAACGATTTTCTTCCGCGTATTGATTCTGCGAATTTTACAATTTTAATATTGCGAAATAATGGAAATTGCGAAACACGGCATACTGACCCACTTTGGTTCGGTCGACGGGTGTGTCAACCGAGCCAAGGTGGAAAATAGAAAAGAGTCGATCGGGAGTCTCGTAGTAAACCCCAAACGACGAAGTCGTTCCAGAAACCGCGTATAAAGTCGCGTAGTTTAGTTTTAAAATATAAGTGTAAATAGTAAGTGTTAATTAAGTGTTAATAAGTGTTAATTAAAATATAAGTGTAGTTTTGTAATAACAAGTATTAACCCCAAGTAGTGTTAATCAGATAAAGAAAAGTGTGAATAAACAGAGCAACAAAAAGCATAATACCAGGAGTTTTACTTAGTTGTCAAGGGACAACTAAATTATCAGAAGACCACCCGAATGGAACTACAACAGCTGACTTCGATTTTCACTGTAGCAAATATGGCATCCGCCTTTAAACTCGTCATTATCTCCGTCTTTTCTGATCGGCTCTCTAAAAATGCACTCTACTACATTTCTCAGTGCAAATGTCGCAATCTCAGTATTGTTCTGTGTACTCTTTCTTATTGCGGGAATGCAAAGTTCTCACCCAGACTACGGTCCATACGGTCCATCTTATCCACTCCTGCTTTTGTGGCGTTATAGCGGAAAGTGGATTTTTTAACTACCTGGTTTCATCTTTGCTAATAAAGAATTCATGCCACTTCCATCGTACTCTTCCTCTAAAAAAAAATTTATTAAAGTTCATCATTAGTTCGAGACGTGGGATTGTTTGCTTCTTCATTGGTGCTATTCTTGATTTATATAAATGCTCCATATGCCCTTTCATATGCAAACCCGTGTAGTTGCAATGATTTTGGACATGAACCCTTGAACATATGTCTTGAGATTTGCATCCCATTGATGCTGTCGAGTGAGAAGCGGAAGTTAATTCATTTTGTGTGCATGGACACCGGCAGTGCTTCACCCCAATGCACCTTCATGCTCCATAATTCCTGAATGAAGATTTTTGCTGCGATTGTGTCAGGATTGACGGGTGCCAGGATTCCGAGTGGGTCAAATATTTTTGCCAATTCAGAGCATACAGTTCTTTTCGTGATCCTTGTTCCTTGTTCTGATTTTGAAATCCAAGTCAAGCCCAAGGTTTTATTGCTGTGGATGTATCGTCGTCAAAGGGTTGACTTCCTGGTCCCTTGGGGGTATGCCCTGATATTAGCAGCTTCTTGAGCTGCTCTTGCATGGCAATGGCTTCGCTTAGGCTGTCGGATCCGGCCAATCCGGCCAATCCGGGATCCGGCCAATCCATCATCGAAGAAGTTCTCTGCTAGCAAGTTGCTTAATAGCTCTTGAAGGCATTTTGTAGACAGGCAGGTAGCGGCCCGTGTACCATAGATTACTGTGTTGAGTGTGTAGCATCTCACCGCCTCTCGATAGTCGTTCCTCATCGGGGAAACATTTTTTCAACATCGGGGGTGAAGACAAATCTGGGTAATCTGAACCTTAACAATAAGACAAACAAATCAATCGTGGATTTTGAGTCCGTTATGCATGATGTCAGTTAGAGAGACCCCTGATGATGATTTCGCCGAAGCATCGAACACAACACCTGCGTGTTTTTGCTGTGCTACTATCTAGCTTGAGCACGCAATGATGAGAAATCTCATAGTTCAGCGATAATATATCTAACTGACCGATTTCAGTCATGTGGCCGAGGGCCACATATTCCTGCATGAAATCGACGTATTGGCTTCGAAAGGCGTCATATTTTGTTAGGCGTTTTTCCAATGACAAGAACCTGCTTAGCGCTAATTCATTTGAGTCGCCGAGACTGTGTTGTGTTTTGTGCGAAGTGCGCTTCGCATCGTGTGTTCTTGGCTTGTGTTCTGCTGCCATCTGATTCACCGATTGATCCTCAGCAGGACATCTATCTTTTTGGGCCGCGCAAAATCTGGGTCCGCTAGCCTTATATTTTCTGGAATATTCCATGTGGAAGTATTCAGATTCTGCATTGGCTGGTTGATTTTTTTCGAAGCCATAAACTCATTCTACTGCCGAAGTATTTATATCATCTTTATGACAAATTCGAAGACTCAGCATTATCTACTTCCAATCAGTTTGGTGTGTTGTGGTACATGATGGCTGCTTTTAAGGAACGATACCAGCGCTCAATCATGCCATTAGCAGCTGGATGATACGCTGTCGTCCGAGTGCTCTTGCTACCGATGAATTTCGCCAGTGCGTCGAAAAGTTGTGAATCGAATTGCGACCTCTGTCTGATGTTATTGTTGCTGGTGCTCCAAATCGTGACACCCATACCTCGTAAAAACCTTCTACTATTGTGTTCATTGTGATGTCGCGTAAAGGTACTGCTTCCGGCCAACGCGTGACCCTGTCAATTAACCCTCTAACCGGCAAATCTTAAATCACGGAAAAAAACTAGTCTAATAATTTTTTCTTATTTCATTATGGCTAAAATATGAAGACAAAGACATTTGAAACTCATTCGGTAACTTCGGTAAGCGGGTAGGAAGAAAATAGGGAAAAGTGCCTCAGGGCACTATTGCTGACTTAGCCCAAAAAAAAAGTATTATGACTACATTGTATATATACCTATTACAAAGTTTTTAGAACATTTCAAAATATACGAATACTTTTTTAAATGAATTTATTTTAATGACAATATTAAATAATTTTTGACAAATAATTTTAAACAAATAATTAATATGTTAATTTTTTTTATGGTACTCCGTAAAACAATTTTTGGAGTTTGAGCAACACAAATGAATGTTACATTTTTCACAAACACATTGCGTTTGTGATTTCTTGCATAGTTTGCACCACCTTTTGCCATCTTTCTTTGGTAGCCAAATTGGAAAGTGGCCAATGTTGTCGTAGCGGACGTCATCAACGGGATGCTTCGCTCTTTCACCTACTTTTGCACTACCTGGTTGTACATTTTCAATCAAGGGTGGACGACTTTTTGGACGACCAGCCGAACGTTGTTTTGTATATGTCACAAGACCAGCAGCAATCTCTTCTCGGAATTGAGGTAACTCGGGCAATTGTTATTCTTTAGCTGAAGTGGAAGAATCGTCTAATTTTTCGCTGTGGATGCGTCGGTGTAAGATATAGGCATTCGTTGCTGCTATATCAGTAAAATGATAAAAAAGACGTGTCATACAATCACGTGTCTTCACTCGAATATGGAAACGGCCCATCAATCCATCCAACAAATCAACTCCGCCCATATGGCTATTATATTCACGTATAATTTGTGGACAATCGACTTGACGGGTTGACGAAGAAAAATCGCCCACTGTTTAAATACTTAAAAGTAGGCACAATTAAAGATTTTGTGCGATCTGATTGTCCAATTTCCAGTATTTGTTGATATAAATTGATTTATTTGATATAAATTTTAATTAAATGAATGTAAACATTTTTTCATTTAACACTCACAGGGTAAATATAGCAGTGTTGCTTGTAAATATCTATCTCGGACATTTAATTTTTTATTATAATTTTACTCCGATTCAGTGACAAAATTTACGTTTTCTACAAGAATAGCATTTTCAAATAATTTTTATCGCTTTTTCCCCTCAATTTTTCAATTTTCCTCTTCAAGTGAACAGTGGTATATACGGGTATAACGGGATGCTTCGCTCTTTCACCTACTTTTGCACTACCTGGTTGTACATTTTCAATCAAGGGTGGACGACTTTTTGGACGACCAGCCGAACGTTGTTTTGTATATGTCACAAGACCAGCAGCAATCTCTTCTCGGAATTGAGGTAACTCGGGCAAATGTTATTCTTTAGCTGAAGTGGAAGAATCGTCTAATTTTTCGCTGTGGATGCGTCAGTGTAAGATATAGGCATTCGTTGCTGCTATATCAATAAAATGATAAAAAAGACGTGTCATACAATCACGTGTCTTCACTCGAATATGGTAACGGCCCATCAATCCATCCAACAAATCAACTCCGCCCATATGGCTATTATATTCACGTATAATTTGTGGACAATCGACTTGCACATATTTTTTTAATTTCCGATCATAGCGTGCTACCTTAGCTACTTGCGAATCTGGACTTACTCTTGCGAATGGCTCAATGCCGACGTAAGTCGAGATCAATCTTACACACTTAGTGTCTTTCCATAAAACATTGCTAATGGAAACACCAAGAGCTGAGCCCACATATTCAGCTGAAAATCCTCTTGATTCGCGTTTGATAGAATCATCGGTTGGAAGTTTGCAATTCGGAACTCGATTTACTCGAACAGTTCCGAGACTGTATATTCCTCTCGCACGCAAATAAACCAGCAGGGGAAGCGATGTATAAAAGTTATCAAAATAAATAATATGATGCACAAAATTGGCAACAGTTTGTGTTAGGCGCACCACGACATTGGAAGTTGCACCAAGATTGGGACACCCTGGCAGAACCACATTATCGCCTGCGCCATTGTAAATTTCAAAGCGATAAGCAAAACCAAAAGAATCGCATAGCACGAATAATTTTATTCCCCACTTATGAGGCTTATTGGGCATATATTGCCGAAGATGGTGTTGCATTTTCGTGCTGCACATTTGTTCGTCAACACATAGTCGCGCTTGTTTCGGAACAGAATCGAAACGTTTGTTTAGTTCGTTGGTTAAAACTCTTATACGAAACAATGTGTCATAATCGGGTTGCCCCTTTTGGACACGTTTTCTTTCGTCTCGAAATGATAAATACCTCTTTATCATATCAAATCGTTTGCGACTCATGGTACTTTTAATAGGAGTGAAAGCATTTCTACCCCAATAGCTATCCAAATTTGGGTAACGGTATACGGACATGTAGAGAAGAATTCCTACGTAGTGATATAACTCGTCGACGTTCAGTCTAAACTGGGTGTTGATGTTTTGTACGACGGCAACTCGGTTTGTTTCGGTTACAATATGCTCCATTATGTCAGGGGTGAAGAAATAGCAGAATAACTGCAAAGGTGTATCCAACAATTTTATTTCAGAAGGTAGCGATGCATTGCCACGAAAAGCTACTTCATTCACATGCAATTTCAATGCTTTTTTTTGCCATATTATTTTTGAAAAGCCTTTTGCATTTGTTTTTATTGATTCTACGTCTAAAAAATTTAAAAATGTATGTAGATGTGAAAGCTTTAGCGATTCTCGTGATTTACCTGCACCAGTGAAACCGCCAGCATGTGGTACATTAATCGGTCCGGTACTTTCCATTACTGGCAACGGAGAACGTGGTCTTTTCAGTGGTTTGGTTCTTAAAGTTGGCTCCTTACCGGTCACTGCGATCAGAGTTGACGAAGCCGATGGTTCCAAAAATGCACTTGTGTTAAAAGACGAGTTAATTTCCTGGACACACAAATCACTACTTTGCATTTCTTTGATTGCCTGAGAAATACACCTGTCATCTTCTGGACTAATTTCATCCGGCTCATAATTGCAATCATGAATATCATCATCACTACTAAAATCAATTTCCTCATCGGACTGAACCGATTCCATTAATTCGCGCACCTGGTCTTCAGTTAAGGCTGATAATTTTATACGTTTGGAAACGCCTGCCATTTTCATCGATGTCACACAAGTAATAGTATTCTAAAGAAAATAATTAATGCAAAATAATCAAATGCTTTCAAAAGCTTAGTAAATTTACACTGTGAACCGCAAGAGTGCCCCGAGGCACTCTCCACTTTTCGTTTCCAAACATCCAAAATACTTCGTTTTCCCGTACACCAAATATACAATTTGTAACAAAAATACTTTACCTTTTCAATAAAAATTATTCCAAAGAGATTTCTTAACTGAAATGTTTATTTTTCACCTTTCTAAATGAACGTTTTCACTTTTGCAAACGGCACTAGTACACAGCGTGACTTATCACACAAAAATAACGACAAAAAGAGAACTATGCCTCAAAATGAATAAGAATTGTCAAGAAGAGTAAATGTAAATTACCGTTATCACTAAGTTGACATAAGTTGGAGAAAAAACAATAAGTGTGGTGAATAATTCAAACTTTTGAAATGCGTGCCTTAAGGCACTCCTGCCGGTTAGAGGGTTAAAGTTAAGACATACCTGAATGGCTAATGGTAACCTTTGAATGGCTTCATGATCACTATGTCGACATGCACATGCCGAAAACATGCTTATTAGGCATGGGAATATATTGTGGTACGTTTTTTAAGTGGCGACCAACTTTGCTGCGCTGACAATGTTAACATGAGCGTGCCCAATTGGATACATCACGATGTTAGGCCAAACAAAACTTTTGCCGATTAAACGATTTGTGGCACGACCACTTGGGTGTCACATGTCACAATATATTTTTGTTTCGTTGTTATCAATGTGAAGTTTTTGTAGCTGAAGCGATGTATTCTCAGGATTACTAAGCAGTTTCTTTAACTCCTCATCCTTTTCTTGGAACTCTGCAAACTCTTGCGAACTGACCCAGACTGGAAAATCCATCTCTTCGATCCTAGAAAGTGCGTCAGGTACTAAATTTTTAACACCTGAAATGTGCACTATTTTCGTAGTGTACTGACCGATTTCTTCTAACTGTCGTGCCACTCGATCGCATGCATGGTTAGCTTTTTGCGCAAATGCATATATGAGCGGTTTATGGTCTGTAATGATCGTCAACCCGCGACCAGCGATAATGTGTTTCAAATGCCGAACTGCTCTTGTATCGTGCCTGACCCAAGAAAGTTGTGAGAAGAAACCCAAAGGTTGTGGCCCGTCTCTGGTATTTTGGTCTAACGCCGCACCAATTGCGATATCTCACATATCGTCAAATCTTAAAACCAAAGGTAGCTCTGCATGTGGCTGTGCTGTGCCGATTTTGCCAAACACACTTATTGAATGCTTTTTCACCATCCTCAGTCCATTTCACCTGCCTTTTGTCGCATTTGTTTGCGCTCACTATGATGTCATTTAAGGGAGCTTGTATTTCTGCTGTATTCGGTATACGGTTGCGGTAAAAATTCCTGACGCCTATAAACTTTCGCAACCGATCTATTGTTGTCGGCTTTGGGTAATTTTTAATAGCCTCAATACGCTCTTCAGGCGCGCGAATACCATTTTTATTAACGTCGTAACCTAAGTACGTTACCCCTTTTTTTCCAAAATGATACTTTGCAACGTTAAGCACAAGTCAAAATTCACACAATTGTTCTCGATGCACTTCCTCATTTCGTGACGCGATCAAAGTATCATCTATGTAACAATGGCAGAATGTTAATTTTTGAAGTGGCTTGTCCATGAAGCGTTGCATAGACTGTGCGGCGTTGCACAAATCAAAGGTCCCCTTCATCCCCTTGAATTCGAATAAACCGAAAGGTGTACTGAGAGCAGCTTTGGCGCGGTCGTTGTCTATCGGGATTTGATGATATGCCCTTTTGAAGTCGAGCGTTGAAAAGATATTACAACCTGCGAGTTGATGAACGAACTCGTGTAAATGCGGAATTGGATATCTATCAGGAACTGTGATAGAATTGAGGCGACGATAATCACCGCATGGCCCCCAACGACCTGAACTTTTCTCCACCATGTGAAGCCACACAATTTCTGGGCGCAGGCCGAAGCTTTGGCTTTTTCTGTCTTGGATTTTGAGGCGTTTTGATGTCAATTTGGCGTCGACGGTCGCCTCAATAGCCGTCGTCGTGTCTAGTTTAAAGAACTCCATGAGCACGGAGAATTGAATTTTCGTGCGTTGGGCCAAACCGTTTGTGATTAAAACACATTTTTTCACCGCTTATCATTCCTGCAGCTGAGCCTTATCGCGCTTCTCGAGTTGACTGTGATTGCGAGACCGAATCCGACGTTCAGTCGATAGCTTTGCCACTTCCTTGCCTAGGGCACTTCCTTGTCGGCACTGTTTGAACACTGCAATTTTGCGGTCGAATTGCCGCTACGATCTGGTCGACGTGCTCGCCGAGCTTTGTTAAACACTGTAATTCACTTATAGCTAATATGTATGTCGCGGACGCTCTCTGGCATCTGCTCCAAAAAAGGCTGCGTAGTACGCTTTCGTGGCACTGCCCACATGACGGGTTTCTTAAGCGTTGGAGAAGAATGATGGACTTTCTTTCCGGTGGCCGGTGGGTTGTCGATGATGTCACCCACGATATCAAGGAGGTCTCCTTCCAAATGTGTGGCGATATGCCGATATTTGGATCCGTCGAAGATTACCCGGTGCATGTTGAACTTCATCTCCACTATCGTTGAATAACGACTAGGATTGTCGCGCCAAAATGAAGAAGGTAGTTTCAGAATCGTGATTGCGTGCACCTCTCCTGGTACAAATTGCGACTTTATGTGGCTGATCGACTGTTCTTCGGAACTCATGATGCTCTCTCTTTCTAGCTACTAGTAAGCAAATCAACTACAAAATGAAAAGCTCACGAATTCAATTGCTTTCTGTTATTATATACTTTTACTAGAGTAACCCTGCCCGCGTTGCTGGACAATACAATAACATACGATTACGTCTTTTGTATTAAAAATTAAATTTTCTAGAAAGAATAGACATTTTCCTGAAAAAGAAGTGCAAAATAATATAAATTTTTTAAAGTGAGAACATCAAAAAGGAAAAAATTTATTGCAGAGCTTGGTGGTAAACGAGATTTTTAGTATTGCCATTTTCACAAAAAATGAATTGTTGGGTTGGGGGGTGTGTGCAAATAAATCTGCTAACAACACCGATATATATTACAGGGGTTTTATTGGGATTATAAAAAAAGAGGGTGGAAAAAATGGACTCACCGTAGCTGTTTGAATGATGTTATGTTGTTTGTTGACTGGTGGTTGGTGTTGATAATGCGTCCGGGGATGGTGAAGATGTGTTTTCCGATGTCCAATGCACTTCTTCACGCTGATGTTCCAAAATTAGATTAAACTGACGGTATTCGGTTGCTTGTGTTATGCACTCACGTTGTTCAATATACACGATAATCAAAGAAGAGAAGTTAACAACGTTGCGGCTGTCAGGGATGACAGCAGCAGTTGCGGCCAGGGAGGTTGGCAACTTGGTTTGCAAGCGTGGTTGCAGGGGTGCAACCACAGTCTACTCAATAGTAGAGAACGCTGATCTAAGGTGAGGGTTAGAGTAGCACTAGAGGGCACATATAGTTCACGCAGGGAGCGTTTGACGTGAACATGAATAAAGACGACGGCTTTCCAACACGTGAACATGCAACATAGAGTTGATCGTGTGAAAATACAGGAAATTCTAAATTTATTCCGCAAACTTGCAACGTCTGGCCTTGAGCTTTATTAATAGTCATTGCAAAAGCCAAACGAACGGGAAACTGTAATCGTTGGAATTGAAATGGCATATCAGTGGGAATCATTGGGATGCGTGGTATTAAAACATCTTCGCCTTTGAATTTCCTATTTAAAATTGTTGCATCAATTACATAATTCATTAATTTTTTGACCGCAAGTCTTGTTCCGTTGCATAATTTTGGTGAATTTATATTACGAAGCATAATGATTGTAGATCCGATTTTCAATTGTAAATTATGCGGTGGCATTCCAGGCAAATCAAGAGAATTCAAAAATTCAGTTGGGTAATGTACTACGTCTTCTTGATTCTTCACAGTATCAACAGATTTATATGTGATCAATTCACCATCTATTTGAGATTGAATGATGAAATTCAAATCATTGACATCCTTATTTTTTCCTGCCAATATGGCTCTTTCACTCAACCAAGCATGATTTTTGTATTGCTGTTGTATATTTGGGAAGACTTTTTCAATTAGTTCTTCTTTTGATTGTGTGAATATGCAAAAATCTCTCGGAATTGTAATGAAACCATCATTATCAATTGGCATTTTACTATCACACATTAAAAGCAATTGCTTTGAAAATGTTATAATTGATTGATCATTTTGCAATTGCACACGAACATTTTTGGTGAGTCTTAACGTTTTAACGTATCTCCATAGATTTGATAGCTTCAAACACGCATTTATTTCATCAGCTGGTGTTGATTTTGAGATAACAGGTAGTGTTTGTCTAAAGTCTCCTGCTAACAATATTAAAGCACCACCAAATATATTTTGATTTCCACGGAAATCTCTCATTTTTCGATCCAAAGCTTCAATTGATTTCTTGCGTGCCATTGTGCATTCAACCCACAACAAAATATCAAATTGTTTCAAAACTCTAGCCATGCCAGAGGTTTTTGATAAATTGCATGATAGTGCTTCATTTATCGTCATATTCAAAGGCAATTTTAGCGCTGAATGTGCTGTCCTACCACCATCCAATAAAGTGGCTGCAATTCCAGAAGATATAAGTGCCAAAGCAATTCTACCACGTGCTCGTACAGTTGCTAAAATTAAAGTTATCAAAAAAGTTTTGCCAGTACCACCAGGTGCATCCAAAAAGTACATCCCACCACGATTTGGTGATGGCATACCTAACTGAGCCAAAGCTTTACTCGCCATTCCTAAACACCATATCCTCAGTCAATATAAATGCCTCACTATACATTTCCTCCGTATAATTCAATTGAGCATTATTATTTAAGGTGCGTATTCTATGTAAAATATCTTCCGTCATGTAATCACGAAATTTCATCCATAAAGCAGATGGATTAGCCGCATTGCACGTTGAGATAATGATAGAAAATAAAATTATAATTTGTTGTGGATATGCTGATAGCGATGCATCAGTTAATGTATTTTCCCAATGTGTATCATGCTGAAGTTTTTGACATGCTTCACAGTAAGTGGCGCATAATTGTCCATCAAGAGTTCTCAAATAATTAAATGATGTTGGACCATGAACATTTATCAAAAGCAAACGCAAATAAAAACACTCATCATTATTTGGGTGAACTGTGTAAATTCGACCTAAAGCATCAGTTTCAAACACATTTGGATGACCTTGAACAGATTTGCCTTGCTTTCGACGTTGAAATTCCTTTTTTGATGCATGCCAAGTATAATGTGATGGAACCTGAGCATAAAGCAATGTTCTTGCATTTGCATTTAAAAAATGCGGTTAAAGTTGTATTTGGTGGCGAAATTGCTCTTTGTACTGCATTTTGTTCATTAAAACAAATATGCTGACCATTTTCCAAATGAACAGCTAAATGTTGAACTGTCGGGTATCTTTCATGTATTGCAAAAGAGAGATACGCCATACTGCTTCATTACTGCAGATGTATCGACCAGTTCGGTAATGTTTTATTTCATCATTTTCAACAATACCGAAAGCAGCCATATCACTACCTTTCGTGATATATTTGATCGCTTTAACTGAATTGCAGTATTCAACGTTAATGAGAGCCTTAAAAGTTTTTGATAAAATTGGTGAATATGGGACAATCCAATGATTGTCGACCTCGATTTCTTGTGTTCTCACTTTGACAGTTGTTGATCTACCAATATCTTGTGTTGATCGTCCACGATATTTTGGATACCCATCATTTCCAGTAATGGTTTCAGAAACTAATGATTGTGGATAATTTTTTCGACACTTTCCATCTTGCATACATACTGAATTCATATTCAAACTACCGCATGGTCCATGAATCATGTTTTTGGTAACAATTTCATGCAATTCAGGATAAATTTTAGGATCAGGAATTTCTGCTGATATAACGCTATCAATTTGTTCTGGTGTTATTTTGTCAACCCTCCAAATTAAAATGTGAGCGTGTGGTAGTCCTCTCTTTTGCCATTCAATCGAATGCATCCAGCAACGTACTTCACCAAATATTTTCGATGGTGTAGCACAAATTACATGACTTTGAATTTAAATAAGTGTAAGCAAATGACATTCTCTCGTTCCCGTTCGGCGAATTTGGACTATACTATTAATAATTATACATTGGATAAACTGGAATCAGTCAATGACCGTAAGCTCCGCTTCCATATGCATATAAACCACGTTTCCAGCAGAGTATGCTAGGTTTTGTTAAAAAATGGGCAAAAGAATTTAAGGAGCCTTATATTACAAAGCTTTTATATACATACCACATTAGTTCGTCCGATTCTGGAGTATGCCTCACCAGTTTGGAGCCCAAACTACGTTTGCTATATTTCCGAAGTTGAATCGGTACAGAAGCTGTTTCTACTTTTTTGCCTTAGGAATTTACGTTGGGATCCATCTGTAAGACTACCTCCCTATGAAGACAGACTAAAGCTGATAAATTTACCATCTTTATCTCACCGGAGGATAACAACGAATGCCATCTTTATCTTGAATCTGCTGTACGGGACTACTGTTAATGAATACTTACTCAGTGTTGTTATATTATACTAAACGTTCCTCGCCGTACATCCAGAAGATATGAATTGCTTCATTTATCCTTCTGCAGGTCATCGTTTGCTCAACATGAGCCACTTCGCAAGGCTTCCGCAGATTTCAACTCAGTATATTCTGTTATTAATTTGGCAGTGTTGTACGTTATTTTGGGTGGTCTTCCTTCTTGTCGTTGTCCTCGCAACGAATGAAACTCCTTGTTGTAGATTTGTAATTATTTTATTTTTGTAATTATTTTAGTTTACTTTATTTCTGTATTACGTTAGTTTGTATTTATACTTTATATTTAACACTTTTACTTGTAACGCTTAACACTATTTTTATACCTTACTACTTTTTTTTTTACACTTCTGACTATAAACTAATCCGCGACTTTATACGCGCTTAACGACGACTTCTTCAACTTGGAATTCTAACAAGACTCCCGTTGGAATCTTTTCTATTTTTCCGCCTTGGCTCGGTTGTCGCACCCGTCGACCGAACCAAAATGGGTCAGTATGCCGTGTTTCGCAATTCCCATTATTTCACAATATTAAAATTGTAATATTCGCAGAATCAATACGCGGAAGAAAATCGTTCTCAATTTAATTCTTCCGCGTGTGGATTCTGATCGTTGGTTATTTTAAACCAAGCGTTTTAATGGTTTGGAAGCTTGCTATTGAAAGCTAGCTTCCACAATGCACTCCAATCGCCACGCGCTATGCATTTTAGGGTTTGGAGGCTCGCTACTAAATGCCAGCTTCCACAATCCATTCCAATTGCAAAGCCCTATGGTTTTCATGGTTTGGAAGCTACTAAATGCTAGCCTCCACGACCCATTCTAATTGCCAAGCTCCGGTTGCTGACTTGGCTTTAGCAGTTAATTAAACCAAAGCTTGACTAAACCCAATTAAACTAAAGCTTCGGGCTTACCAAGCAAAGTGCTGTGGTTGCATTAATGTGAACTTGGTCTTGACTCACTCGCGGAGTAGTATTATAAAACGCTAATACTGGCCTTGAAAGTTCTTATCTCCCGGAACCGGAAATTGCGATCGCGACACAACAGCAGATTCAATTTATTTAACAAAGCAAAAAATCTTAAATTTTCTAAGTAACAGTCATTCATAATTACTATATCTCTTTACTTAAACTATAAAACATTTTATCTAATTAATTTTTTGTTCTTGCGAACGTGGGCTAACTGGGTCCGATCGAAAATACCAACAATTTATTTATTCTTTATCCAACGTTTCGTGGGCTTTTCTCCCAATTCATCAGGGGTTTTTTTCCTTTATTAAGTTTTATTTCTTACATTAGGTTTTTATTAAAATATTTTAAACACTTATTTAAACACACATAAATCTAATTATTCATATTAATTCCTTTTTTCTTTTTCATACTTTTAAAAACTTTTAACTTTAAATAAACATATTGTTTGTGTATATAAAACATTTTGTTTGTGTTTAGTTTCGAAGTTAAGTTAATAAATAAATATTTTTAATTTTATCAACATTTTCATTAATGATCGTTCATCTTTTGCTTAAATACACGTGCAGTTATAACATGTCGGTCTGTTGGCCCTTGACCTTCAAATAAATGTTCTTTAATTTCTGTCCATTGCGGATTGCACGTGAAAGTTATAAATAAATCAGGTCTTCCATAATGACGCACATAACGCATTGCATCTTGCATCATTGCATTCATGATGCATACGTCGTGGTCCACCAACATATGACGATTGTAGAATCACCATATTGCCAATATCATTAGGATCCACATCATTGCTAATAGCATCACGGAAATGAATGTATTCTTCTGAACGTAGTTTTGCTTGGCTATATTTGATGTAATTTAAACGTTCAGATTCAATTTTTGCATACATATCAACAATGTTGTTAAGCCAAGAAGCGTTTTTCTTGGCTGTTGTATATTGCTGGCACTTGAACCAGAATATACCTTTGATATTGCTTGCACTTGAACCAGAATATCTTTGAACACACTTGAACAACTTAGTTTTTGGCTGTAGAAAGACTGACCTTTATTGACAATTGATTTGTCTTTTTATACTAACTTAGCACTAATACAAGTTAAAGGATTTTAAACGGATAGAACGAAAAAATATAATTTTGAGGCGCTGCCAACTGCGCCTTATTTGGAATCAAACAACTTATTTAATTTTAGATATTAAATTTTTACCTTTAATTTCCCAATATTAATCGCAAACAAGAACAATAAAGTTTACTATAAAATAATCACAAACAAGAACAAATAAATTTAATATTACTGAACGTTTCGACACCGTAGCCAAGACTGCCGGTTTCCAGCCAACTTTGTTGGCTCGTTCCATTCGCTGATCACGTTGCACCAACATGTGCGAGTATGCAGACGCTGATCATGCAAAATTCTTTTCCCATCATTTCAGCAAGAAGGCAATTTCGTAATTGGATCGGAAGCGCGTGTAAAAATGAAAATAACTGATGAGCCCACGTTGCTAAATTATTCTTTGGCGACAGCGTTGCCACCGTTGTTAACTCCTCCCTCCTTAAATGTCTGCGTCCCGCAGATCTGGGAGTCCATGGTTGGTAGTTGGATACTTAGCTTTGGGAGATTTAACTTTTTTGTTTGCTTATACCAAAGCCATCCGATGCAGAAGGTCATTGAGGCAATAATCATAACGTTAATTCCAACGGTACCATTGAATCTTACCCCTAACTGGTTTAATCGGTTTATATTATTGAGGCTTACTTCATGGACATATTTGATGTCCAGCAGCAGGTCGTCGTGTGTTATGTTTGCTAGCACTGGCGGCAGGGCTTGAACCTTCGTGATTGAACTGCTTGTGTAAGTATGATTCTTTATCACTACCGACTCATTGGAGAGTTGCAAAAGATAGGTGCCATTCAGAAACGCAGTTTTGCCATTTGCCTCAATCGAACCCTTGTAGTTGGTCAGGTAGATAACATCGTCACTCAATAACTCAACAATCTCCTCTTGGGTATGTCTATATTTACATCTTGCCGATCCGCCTTTAAGAATGCGGTTAAGGCAGTTATCTTCTTCTAATTTAGTTACGGATGATCTCTTGCAGACTGTCGAGTTATTTATTAAAAGGCAATTACCTTTGATACCGTAGGTCTCAGCTTCACTAACGAGCACCCTCTCAAACGGCAGATCTATTTGCTTTCCTTCATTAATTGTAGCTCTAGTGAGAAGCAGATTATAAAAGCTTCTTTCGAGTTTTGGTATTGACAGAATGTACAATAGTAATGAACCATTCGTATAAATTGATGGCGTTCCGTATTCCACTGCTTCTATTGCATTGCCATAAGGCAACGTTTCCAGCTCGTCAATTATTCTATTTATCTCCGTTTGGTCTAGCAGATTCGTGTTGACAATACCGCTCTTAGCCAGCTGACAAGCGCGGATAATTTCATTTATTTCGTCCCTCAGGATAATGACTTCATTGATGGTACTTTGCTCCATTAAGGTATAGTCTTTACCGCTCGTGATATTGTTTATTCTGGTGATGACTTCATTGATCCTTTTTACAACTTGGTTCGTCGTCTGCCGAAGCTCTTTATTAATCTTGTATTGTTCATTGTTATTTACGATGATGCTTTCTTGACTCTTGAGTATATTATTCCAGTCTGTTGAATCAGGACTTCCAGCGACCCATTTCCAAGCTGATCCGATCCAATCGATTGATCTAAGTGTCCTTCTTTTTACATTCGTCAATTCATTAAGGCGTTCTTGCATCTGTAGCACGTGGTGCAAAATGAATTCTTTGTTTTTGCTTGGCGGAATATGCCTTTGAACAAGGGATGATATATTTGCAGCCATTTCCATGTACTGTTCCAAGTTGATGACATGTACCAATTTAAAGTTTCCATCGACTATCCATCCATTGCCAATCTTTAGTGAAACCAGCGATGTTTTATATTGATAGATTTGTACACTATTCGTAAAAGCAATCAGGTTGAATGCGGTGAAGAGAATAAACTTGAGATGCATGGTTATAAAAATTTTAATTTCTGAAAATAGTATAAGTTCGTTATATTGATAAAAATGAGGCGATGGCATGACGATGAAATGTTTGGATGATAAATGGTTAGTTTTTAAAGGTTTATTTTATGTTTATTTTACTTAAAAAGTACCCTTCCCCCTTTTTTTTATATATTTTTTTTATTTTATTTTTTTATTAAGCAAATTTGAGAAGTATTGGTTAATTAAGTGAGACGACAAAGGATCTATAATTATTTATAAAAGAACATTTTTCTTTGGACTTTGCCCATTTAAATTTTTTATGTGTTCCTTGTGAATTTTTCTTCCACTCCTTGTCAGCACAGTTACCCTATTATCTTTCTCAACTATTTCTTTGTTTTTTCCCTGAATAGTTTTAATAGCTACATAGATTCTATCACCCTTTCTATATTTTTTAGGGATTTTCCTTTTTTTATTCATTCTTGCATTGCGAGCTGCCATATTTCTTTTAAGCAAATGCCTGAGATCTGTATTAACCTTCTTTTGCTCTGATAATAGATGTTCGTAGTTTGTCCCGACGCTTCTGTTAAAAAATAAGTCACGGGGTCTTTTCTTTGTTGTTGAATGGATCGTATTATTGTACCTATCGACACAGATTTCGATTAATTCCTTTACTGATAGATTCGGGTATTCAACTCGTAAACATCTATAAATTTCGATTATTGTTGAATGCAGTCTCTCAACTTGCCCGTTCACCTCACTTCTTTGTACTGGCGTAAGATATAATTTAATACCCAGTGATTTGATGAAAGTTTCTATTAAAGGGCTTAAGAAGCTGCGTTCGTTATCAGTGACGAGAATTTTTGGCACTGTGAAATAATGCAATACTTTAATTAATTTTTTCCTCACTTGTATCAGCGATCTATCCTTGATACTAAAGAATTTAGCGAATTTTGTAAACTTATCTATGCAAGTAATGAATTTTTGTCCCTGAATTTCCATAATGTCCATGTGAAGAATTTCACATGGATATTTGGGATCAGGTGTTTCTTGGTGATGTATTTGTGGAGGTTTCCTGTCATACTTACATCTATTACAAACGTCGCAGCTGGCAACGTATTTCCTTATACTAGCGCGCATATGCGGAAAGTAAAATTGCTCTAAAATCTGTTCACCATTCTCTCTGGAGTTCCGATGCGCTCTTCTATGTTCCGTTTCGATTATTTCAAATTGACGTTCTTTTGAAGTTATGTCTGTGACTAACTTCTGCGTAATTCTTACTTTATACCTAGAAAAACTATCAATGTAAATTTCCTGTATATCACCAAGAAGACCTTCTGGTGCTTTTACTCCGTTAAGGATATTTGGGCGAAGCTTTTCTTTTAGCAGAGTTACAAGTTTTTCCTTAGACCAATTTTTTGAAGAAATGAAATGTCTAGTATATCCACGGTGTGGTTCCTCCATTGCTGTCATGTCCATACCGATTCCTAGTATAATCTGGTTTCTAAAGACGTTTATGGGTACATCTACATGGGGTATCAAGTCAGAAGCATCTTGTTCCGCACTGTGAACTGTTGCCGCTGATGAAAGGTCATCGTCTTCTCGACCCTCTGAAGCAGTTAGAGTTTCATCCGAATTCGTAGCCACCCCTTCACTCGCCGTATCAGTGGAAGAATGATACAAATGATTTGAAATGGTTTTTAATCTCGAAAGGGCATCAGCCACGTGGTTCGATTTACCAGGCTTATAAATCAACTCGTGGTTATACTCCTCTATACGTGCCTTCCACCTCTTTAACTTGGCATTAAAATTCCTATTTCCCAATGCAAAAGTCAAAGGTTGGTGATCAGTATAGATCTTAATCTTTTTCGCACCGTATAAATAATTTCTGAGATTATCGAGAGCCCATACAATCGCTAACATCTCCTTCTCATTTGTAGCGTAATTTTCCTCAGTTTTGTTAAGCGATCGAGAAATATACGCTATGGGTTTGTCCTTGCCGATTTCACCTTGTGACAGGACTGCACCTAACGCAGTATTAGAGGCATCCGTCGTTAAATTAAACGGTTTCTCAAAGTCTGGAAAAGACAGAAGTTCGGCTGTGGTTAACATAGATTTAAGTATATTAAAAGACTTCAAAGACTCGTCGTTTAAGGTGATCGGCACTTTCCTTGACTGACTGGCTTTTATTTGGGCATGTTCTCCTCTTGTAAGGTTCGTAAGGGGTTTTGCCACTTTTGCGTAGTCGCGGATAAATCTTCTATAGTAGGAGGTCATTCCCAGAAAACTTTTCAACTCTTTCAAGTTCGTAGGCGGCAACAGATTCTCAATGGACTTGACCTTGGCAGGATCCGGTTTGATTCCTTCAGATCCAACGATATAGCCAAGAAATTCCACCTCAGTCTTCATAAAATGTGTTTTATCAAGATTTACCTTTAGATTAGCTTCGCGAAGTCTCGCAAAAATTGTATCTATATTCCTCAAATGATTCTGTATATTTTCGCCAATTACAATTATGTCGTCTATGTAGACGAAACAAATTTTTCCTATGTACTCGCGTAGGACATCATCTATCATTCTCTGAAATATTGCCGGCGCATTCCTTAAGCCAAAAGGCAATCTCAAGTATTCAAATTTACCGTTTGCTGTTGAAAAAGCAGTTTTTGGGATATCCTTTGGTTTCATGGCTATTTGGTGAAAGCCTGAAGTAAGGTCTATTGTTGTGAAAAACTTTGCTTTACCTAAACTAGCTAAAGTAGATGTAATGTCTGGAATCGGGTAGGTATCTGGAATGGTTACAGCATTTAGGCGTTTGAAGTCCACTACCATTCGATATTGCTTTTCACCATTGGGTTTTGGTTTTTTAGGCACGACCCAAATAGGTGAATTGTATGGACTTTTGGAGGGTCTTATTACTCCCTCTAAAAGTAGTTCATTTACCTGCCTCTCCACTTCTTCCCTCATACAGACTGGGTACGGATAGCTCTTCGTATATATTGGCTGCTCCGTACTTGTCCTGATTTCGGCTTGAACGTTCGTTGATGCAAGTTCGCTACCATCGAGTGGTCCAAAAAGTGGTTTATATTTATTAATAAGATTTTCTATTTTTGTCCTAACTTCTGGTACATACTCCTCGCCTAATATATAATTTGACTCAGTTGTTACCTTTTCTTTTAATGGAATTTTAAAACAATTTTTTAAAACTAAAACATTTTCCTTTCTATCAACTAAAGCACCTAATTCTTTAAGCGTGTCGTCCCCAATAATTCCATCAAATGTTTTTAATGCTGGCAATACATAAAATTGAATAGGTTCACTTATACCTAAAAATTTAAAAAATGGTCCAATTACTTTTCTATCTATATTTACATCTCCCCCTACTGAACGCACTTTTATTGGTTTTTCTAACGTTATGCTACCGTATGATAAGCGTGGGCTGCAAAAGTTTTTGTTAGAGCCCGTGTCGACCAAAAAACATAAAGTATCACCAGTGACAGAAGGGTATTCTATATAGGGTAAGCTCGAGGGCCTTCCTCCATAAAATTTACTTCTCCTACAGCTTCTTCCTGACGGGTGTCTTCCTCTAGCCCATTCTCAGCTATGTGGTCCCCATCAGAAAAGTCTTCTATGTGATACAGTTTAGGCTGTTTGTTGCCTGTACTTACTTCGAATGCACCTCTTTTTTCAGCTGTCCTTGGGTTGTTGATGTAATTTACCCGCCGAGACTGTATTGTCCTATCAACTTCCATCGGTTCGTGTTTTATGGCCGGATACCGTGGGGGTAGCGCTGGCCTATTGTAATTGGAATATCCATTTACCCGAAAGTCCGAATAGTTGCTGTTATGTTGCCAATTCCTCGGCCTAAAATTTTGGTTCTGCCAGGCCGATCGCGTAGGAAACGATTTTGGTGGTCTTGAAGGCCCAGGACGATAACTTGTTTCTGTGGAAACCGAATCTTGAGGCTTCGACTTCGCATAAATTACATTATTTCGCATCGTTAAATTTTGCAACTCTAAGCAAGCGGAGTATGCTTCAGGGAGCGTTCCCGGTCGCTGTATGATAATCATACGGGAAATATCCTGCCTTAATCCACGTATGAAAATGTCCAATGCTCTGTTCCTATAGGTTTCCACTAGGGCTTTGATGGTTTCTTCGCTGTAGGATTCCGTCTTCAGTTTATTGATGATAAGCGAAAGTTGGTGATTAATAGTTGAATAAAACTCGTCTATAGTTGAAGATCCTTGAGAAAGTTGATTGAGTTGATGCTCTAGAGTTTGGATGTCCCTTTTATCGGCGTAGTGAAGAGAAAGTATCCTTTTGATTTCGGCCCAGTCACTGTCAAACACATTATAGGACACCAGAGCTGTGTCCGCAGCACCAATGATTTTTTGGCGGACGCTCTGTATGATTGCACGGAAAATCGGCTTATCCCGTACAATTTCAAAGTCCTTTAGTACGGTTTCCACGGAGTGAACCCAGGAAACATACTGAGTTGGATTGCCTTCGAAAGTCCTTAATTCCTTTACGCTATCAGGAAGGCGACTTATATCTCTTAACTCGGTTTCGGTTCGTGGCCGTTGAAGAGGTAACTCGTCCGTGACCACCGGGGCTGCCGCGGCATCTTGCCTATTTTCAAGCCGCTCTAACCTACCTAAAACCTGTCCTATTGAGTTATTGTTGAGACTCGCTTCTACTGTTCCTATCCGGGCTTCAATCGACCTGAGCTGTTCCATAAACTGATTTATGGCTCCGGTCATATTCGTTATCGTTGCCCTCATTTCTTCCATTATATTGATTTTTATTCTAAACTGACAGGGTGGAAAAAAAATTTCACTCACCTGAAATATCCGGAACACTTTACTTTGATGGAGAAGATCCTTGATCGTTGCACAATTCCACTTCACTTTAAAAAAAATTTTATGCTTTCCGTTTGGTTTATCCTTTCTTTTTTTTTTTTTTTTTTTAAAAAAAAAAAAAAAAAATTTCAATGCAATACTTTTCTTTTTCAATTTTATGTTTTAATTTTAAACTCCCTTTTTTTCAATTTCGAAAGGATATTTTCAATTCAAATAATATATTTTCTTTCTATTTTAATTTTCCATTTTTCTTTTTTGATTTTCGATTTTTATACTTTCATTCAATTTTATATTTTTATTTTAATTTTTCACTCTCTTTTTCCTTTTATTCAATTTCGAGAGGATATTTTCAATTCAAATAATATATTCTTTTTTATTTTAATTTTTCGATTTTCTTTTTTAATCTTCGATTTATATACTTTCATTCAATTTTATATTTCTATTTCAATTTTCAACTCTCTTTTTTCTTTTATTCAATTTCGAGAGGATATTTTCAATTCAAATAATATATTCTTTTCTATTTTATTTTTTAGATTGATTTTAATATAATATTATTTCATCTCTTTTTTTATATAATTTTCAAAAAAAAAATGTTTTTGCACTGATGGCACTTGAAGGAAGTTCTTCCTCAAAAAATTTTTTCACATTAATATTTATATCTTTATTATATATATTTCTTTATTTTTAAAGCGAGCCTTGGCTATGGTACGCGCCGCGACCGTTTAAAATCCTTTTTGTCCCCACGGAAGCTCCGTAAAAATCCGGTTTGGAGATCCACTTTTATAATCGTGGACACCTACTACGGTACGGTTTACTTCACTTTCGCCTCGGTAACCTTCGTGATTCTTTTCAGTTTAATCACCAGGAATACCGGATTAGCAAAGGAGGATGCCTTTTGATTTTTATTAATTGATTGTTTTTTATTTTCTTTATATCTCTGGAGGGTCGCTTGTGAATCGCAGAGATTATTTATTTTGTAATTTGTATTTTATGTTTATTTAAGGACACCACTGTTTTATATAAGTGGGTCCCTGTTCGGGCGCCAGTTAAAGGATTTTAAACGGATAGAACGAAAAAATATAATTTTGAGGCGCTGCCAACTGCGCCTTATTTGGAATCAAACAACTTATTTAATTTTAGATATTAAATTTTTACCTTTAATTTCCCAATATTAATCGCAAACAAGAACAATAAAGTTTACTATAAAATAATCACAAACAAGAACAAATAAATTTAATATTACTGAACGTTTCGACACCGTAGCCAAGACTGCCGGTTTCCAGCCAACTTTGTTGGCTCGTTCCATTCGCTGATCACGTTGCACCAACATGTGCGAGTATGCAGACGCTGATCATGCAAAATTCTTTTCCCATCATTTCAGCAAGAAGGCAATTTCGTAATTGGATCGGAAGCGCGTGTAAAAATGAAAATAACTGATGAGCCCACGTTGCTAAATTATTCTTTGGCGACAGCGTTGCCACCGTTGTTAACTTACAGAAAACCAATAATAAAATTATGTGTTGTTTACAAAACACATACACATGGCTAACTACGCAAGCAAGCGAAAAAAAAAAAACAAAAAAAAAAAAAAACTGCAACCAAATACCTGATAGTGCAGGTAACGAAAAATGCGGATGGCTCGTGTTGCATTCTGTTTGCGCGACGAGTGGGAAATAATCCGTTTTGACTGTAAGATCTATGGTGGTTGCTAATGCCATTGCTGATGTAGTCGTGAATGTTGTGTGGGCCATTGTTGTGCTTGATTCCTCCTTTAACACACATCCTGGATGAATAGTAATGCGTCCGATTCCTGTTATTCTTAGTACAGTGACTGAAGAATTGCATAGAACATTCACAGTTCGTGGATGCTCGCAGAAATACAGTATTGCATTGGTTTCTAAAAGTTGTATCCAATGTGGCAATCTTAAAAGTTTTTTAATTGTAAACTTTGATAACTTGGGTTTTTGGATGAGGAAACTCATTTCACAAGAGCTGGCACTTGATCCTAGTCTGTAAATTGAATGTCTATTGGAATATATCCAATTCCAATATATCCAATTGTCGTGAGGGTTTGGATCTTTTATTTTTCCAAGCTAAGCTTTTTTTTATTTTATAGTTTGGGAGCTTGCTACTGAAAGTTAGCTTCCACAATCCATTTAATGCAAAGTGCTATGGTTGCTGGCCTAGCTTTGCAAAGCTTGACTAAAGCTTCTGGCTACCAAGCGAGGTGCTGTGGTTGCTGGTTTGGCTTTCGAATTTACTTTAAAGAAAGCTTGACTGAAAATTGCGATCGCGACATATAAAAAAAAATTATAACGCAACAAGTGTTTATCGGTTGGTTGTTGGTTTGGCAGTTGGTTGGTAGTTTTGGTGTTTGTTGTTGACGTATTCAATTGATATTTTGCTTGAGATTTTATTGTGCTTTTGCCCATGTCATTTGGACGAAAAACGAAGCAAAATAAAGTTGAATTTATTGAGAACTTTTATTTTAATGGACCTTTTCTCCCTTCTTTTTTGTTTTGTTTGTTGTATTTGTTTTATACAACGTATTTCTACTTCATTTATCTGCATTTTTAACTATTATCATTTCTTTCATTATATTTTTACGCTTTAATAAAAAAGTTGTTGTTTATTGAAACGCTATTCTGTTTTTCTTTTTATTTCTCTGTTGAATTCTACAAATTTCTTTTCTGAATTGCGAAATTTGTTGACTTTCATTTGTTAAATTCAAGTTTCGTTTGTTATTCAAACGCTAGATTGAAATCGAAGTAAAATTATTGGTAGTAAGTTATTATTAATAGTCTTAAAAAATTTTAAGTTTATACTATTCTATAATAGATTCTATCAATTCAATTGTGTGGGTATCTTATTGTGTAGAAAAATAAACCCTTTGTGGCTTCTAGTTATTGCACTTGTTCTGTATTGGTGTTCTGTTGTATACTTTGTTGTTTTGGTTGTCAAGTTTTGTGTTTTAATTAATTTAAATAAGTTTTTAATTTATATATTCATTTATTCATAGCTTTTTTTTTTTGTTTCCAAAAATATTGTTTACAATTTGGTTATGCGGGGGGTGTGCGCAATCAAATTTGCGAGGCACACTGATATATATTTCAAGTATTTTTGGGTAAAGTTATAGTGACGGGAAAATGAAAGACTCACCGCTGTTTGTGGCTTGTGTGTTAATGTTGGGTGTTGTTTTTTTGTCGAAGAAGCTCCGTGCTGATGATGTTCTCGCTGATGATGAATATGCTGTTGATGCTTTCGCTTGTTATGCTTTGCTGATGGTTATGGTTTTGTGAATGTGTCGATTTTGCTGAATTCCCGTGATAGCACAACGATAGTCAAATCGGAAGTGAAGTTTTGGTTGCTGCTGTCGATGACAGCAGCGGTCGTGGCCAGGGAGGACGGCTATATTGATTTCAAGCGTGGTTGCAGGGGTGCAACTGTATTCTACTCGGTAGTAGATGACGCTGATCTTAAGGGGGCGACAGAGTAGCGCTAGGGGGCACATATGCATCATACAAGGAGCGTTTGGCGTAAACATACCGCCCGCCTTGCAGTACTGCAACTTTACTCAAAGGAGAGCGGGTGACGAGGAGGTTCGTCGCTCTAGACCACCGCGGTGGTGTTGGGGTTAAACGGCGAGGCTTCCTAGGCCTCTACAGGGGGTGGAGAGACCAGAAAGCGGGGAGTGTGAGGGGTACTAGGTAGGGGCTGCGGGAGAGCGCGCCTACCTATACGCTGAGAGCAACCATCCAACCTACGCCCATGGTGTTCTGGGGGTAGGGTTGCCCGTAGTTATACGGCAACGAGCCAGGCTGGAAAAACCGCGCGATAATATCACACACCAAACGGAGGCGAACGATGTGGCGGGTGTAAAATCCGGGGTCTGCGAGCTTGTAGTTCTGATACAAGTTTTGGATCCGCGCGTCGATGGAATGTCGGGGGGTGACTATCTCCCAGTCACTGACGAGGACGTGATGTTCGATGGTTTCTGCATACTCACCGCGGGTGCGGAAAGTCTAAAGCACTGCTTGGTCCGAGATCGGCTTGGAGATCGGCGTGAGACTCAGAGTGCGCACCAGATGCCGAGATATCTCCGACGTTTCGCAACCCGAATCAAACAAAGCTCTTTCGTGCACGAATCCATCATGATTCCGCAGCCGCACCAGGGCTGTGGGCAGGAGCACGTTGGAACGCTGCAAGGTGGGCAATGGATTGGCCATGGTTGCTAGCCGGGGGCGACAGGAGTTGTTATTCGAGCGGCGATGGGGATCATCGTAACCGGGTCGGTGACAGCCGTGCGAGTTCGTTTGGACTTGTTTTTGTTGCCAATTCTGCTGGGGTTGGTGTGGTTGCCAGGTTTGCTGTACTTGGTTCGACTGCCAATTTTGATGAGTTCGGCTCCATTGTTGATTTCCCTGGTTCCTGTTATTAGGTTCTTGATTTTTGTTGCTCGCCCAACCTCTGTTGTTTTCATTGTTGTTGCACCTCCAGTTTGTCTCGTGTCCATATTTTGAACACTTTTGGCAATATGACGTTTGTACGTCTATGCTATGGGGATGGTGTGTGCCACTGGCAAGGATGCCGATGTTAGTGGACTTTTATAACCCTGGCAAGGATGCCGATGTATTGGTGGGTTGCTATGGTCAGGCAAGGATGCCGATGTGTTGACCAGAGTCCAGAAAAAAGCAAACAACTAGCTAGGTGTAACTTTTAAGACTACTTTATTCAATGATACGGTTGGCTTTTTATAACTAAAATTATGCTTACAACGTATTTTACATTGATAATTATTGTTTACTAATTCTAGCGTAAAATAATAATATAGCACAAAAGGTGAATAACACTGAGCTCTTACAATCTGCATTGCTAGCGTTATTGTGTTGTGACATTCAACACTGTTGTTTTATGGGGCACAAGTTCAACAACATTTGGCTGTGCTTATTTATTGCATAGCTTGCATTATTGTCTAGACTGTTGACGAATGGTATTAGGAGTAAGGTGAATGACCATAAGTTCATTGCACGGTATGTCACACATCAATTAATCAAATTAAAATGTGCGACTTTGAAATCAAATACATTAAATGCTAAACTTTATTTAACCTGTGTAATTTGAAGTCAAACGTCTAAGACACACCCGAAAACTATACGCTAAACCGTATACTGTACGCGTTTTGTTTTACGTATAGTATGGATTGGATCCCTGTTTTTAACACTTTGCGTTTATCATTTGAGTTTTACCACGTTAAATATCATCTATTTAAGTTAGTAAAATCACTCTGATTTTCACGAATTTGTTAACCACAGTAACCAATATTGTAAATGAAAAAAAAAACACAATAATTTGTCATTGATTAATGTTGGCGACGTTTACGTCGTTGCTGTTGATTACTGGCATTAACGAAAGATAACTATCACATGAACCAGTACCTTTCACCAGGTTATATGCTGATTTGTTGGCATTCGGAACTTGAACCGACTGCCAACGCTGAAAATGGATGTAAGTATTGTTAAATAAATTAACAACTCAATTAGTTTATTTTATTCATTCTGTACGTTCATTTATTTTTGTTAATTTATAAAATCTTTGGCTTGGCCGGCAGAGTATGCCATCGGCCTTAGCTAAGACTTCTATTTCTTTGAGTGATGCCGGCAGATTATTGCCAGTGACTTGAGAACGATTAGAAAATTGATTATAGTACATATGTATAAAATATTAGTGTAAAGAAACGGACTACAATAAAAGAAATCATCACCCATAAAAAGAATCGAACTACAAATTTTCATTATGGTATTGTAAATTTTATTTTTTTTAATTTTATTAATTCTTAATTTTAATACAGAATTAGGATGATAAAACAGCTACTCCCGCCAGGGGTCCAGTTCCTCCAGGCAGGGATACAAAGTCGGCATCCCGAGCCAAACTTGAGGAAACATCTTCAGGAAGCTTACGAGGACTCTCAGCAGGTCCACCGATGGAGCATTCAGGAATAATTGTTGAAATTGGTCGAGCAATGGGACCAGGGCGCCAAGTCCCAGTAATCGGCCCGAATAACATCGGAAACTTCTTGGATGTATAGTCCGATGGGGAAAATGTAATTCTTTGCGGGATACCGTGGAATCATTGTTACAAAAGATTTTACTTTAGTGGAGTTCACTGACTTAAACTTTAATGAATAAAATTACGGTAGCACCGAGCGTATTTATAAGCGCGAGTAAAACAAAAAACAACGACAACAAACCCAATACGAATATGCCAACAAATCCAATACGACACGCGAATGAAAAGAATTACATTGCGTTTGGAATTTCAAATATTAGGGATTGCACACGCAAAATCATGCCTGAAGATTTAGTTCATACGTACCACACAAATACACTACATTGGCACAACAAACATACGCACATATGCCAATAGGTCACTAAGCCATAAGATATGTAAACTGAACAATATGAAAAAAAAAAGAGAAAAAAAAAACAAAAAATCGTACCATACAAATCGGTCAATTGAATGTGAATTAAGCGATTATCGCAAGCACTGCAACAAAAGCAGATGTAAAAGTAGAACAACTGAACGCGAGCACAATGCAGCGTCAGTTTAAAACAACAAAAAACAATAATGAACAACTTCAAAAATAATCAAAAAATTAGAAAAACATGTAAGACAAAAATTGTTATATACATACATATGTAAACATATGAAAATATATGAAGAAATAGAAAATACTTATAGTACAACTAATAATATTTCAAAGTTAATTTCATTTAGAAACAAAATATGTGCATTTAATTAATGAAAATAAAAAAAAAAGCATGAGAAAAGAAAAGAAATAAGGAATTTAAAAGGAACAAAGAATATAATTATAATAAAATTAGGAAGAGAAATATATTTGAAACCCTACATATTAAAATAAAAAAGGGATTACATATATTAAATACTTGTACACAATTTTTTCAAGATACATATATATATTAGGGTGGACGTTAATTGCTCTTGTGCAAAATTTTTTAAAAATTCATTTGATGCGACCCTTGTAATCTCTTCTACTCGTTAAAAAACTAATTCCCTCCAAATTTCAAGTCGATCGGACAAAGGGAAGACGTCGCAACGAGTTTGTTTATGCAAAAAATTTTAATTTTGCGAAAAATGAAAAAGTACAAATTTTTTCAATTTCACTGGTCATTAAACACTATTTTAATATAATTTACTATTATTTATTATATCAAAGCAAAAATTAAATTGTTTAATGAATTTGTCTAAGCAAAATTTTTAATATATATTTTTTAAATATAAAATTTGATCTCACATTAATATAAGGAAAAGTAGAAAAAGACAGTTAAATACTTATAATTAAATTTTTATTTATAGGCCTAATTATAATAAGAGTATAAATAATTTTTAAAAATCTGTACTTAATGTCGTTTTATCTATTTTCGGGTATTTTTCCCTATAATCGTTTACAATTTGTAATATGAATTGTTTTTCTTCTTCGTTTTTGCATAACGTTAAATTATAATCTTTCATTAATTTTACTGCTCTTTCTGCAACGTCATTCACAACTTCTAATTTTGTTATAATACCTATCGCTTCGGTATAATTATTATTGGTTTCCCATAGTGCTGGATCAATTAAAAGAAAATCTGAATTTATATTGAACCGTTTAAAAAAATTATTTGATTCAGATGATACGAAATGTTGTATTTCCAAATTCGCAAGATTTTTAATTTCTATAGTCGTTGTCATGTATCTCTTATAATTATTATTATTATTTACATTTTGTAGTGCTTGCACCATCGATCTTTTTGTTTCTACTAAAACTTTTTTATCAAAAAACGATAGCGCCGCATTCTCCGGTGACAAGTACCATAAATGGTTCACAATTTTTTTAATGCCACATCGCTTATTTCTTCGTTAACATTTTTGTAATGAATTATATTTTTGATGAATTCTAGATCTACACGTGGCGCCATAGCAGCCATTGGGGTCAAAATCAACGGCTCAATATAAATGTTAATTAGAAATACACATGTATCTCTAATGCTACTATACTCTTCCTGGTTGAGAGGAAATTCGTTTCGAAAAATAAATATTTTTAAAGTGTATATTATTTTAGCCATCCACCTCGCATGGTGAAATGCGCCAGGCATTTTGAATGAAATGCCACCCAAAGGAATCCCCCCAAGAAAAATTATTGCTAATTCTAAAAGTTCTTTGTAGTCATTGCGACCTAAGCTCTCTGCTGTTGCCATAATAATACGAACAGCATCGCGATCGCTGATTTTGCACGCATCTAAAGCTGCAACTAACTTTGAAGAAAATACTTCGACTTTTCCTCTTCTCCTTTTTCGGTCACTCGGCCCAGGTATATTCGAATCAACTTCAACTTCTGAGTCACTGGATACCTGCAACCCCCCAGGAACGCCGGGAAATTAACTTCTGCCACTTCCCCCTCAATTTCTAAAATTTGATTGTAGTCTACCGGCGTTGCTGCAGGATTCGAATTTACAAATCCGAAATTTTCCAATACTTTATTTGTGTATGCCTCTTGATTTAAAAATATTGATTCGTCAGGCCGACGATATATCTCAATTCCAAGAAAGTAGTCAGCACTGAATACTTTAATGTGAAAATGTGTTGCCCAAGATACTGGATGACCGGATAAATATAGGTTTCACTCGTTGAGATAATCAAATCATCATCCACAAAAATAGCTAGGTATGTTGCTTAAGCACATTCTTTACGAAGAAAAACACATGGATCAGTGTCACTCACTTTAAAGCTGAAATCGATTATAAATTCCTCGAATTTTGCATTCCAGCAGCGTGGAGATTGTTTTAGACCGTTGTTGTATCTAGTATCCTCCAGTAGGACACCAGAACAAACGTAATGTCGTAGATCCTCCCTCGAGAAGGATCACTGACAATGATAGGGGTTGTTGACGTACATCCTTCGACGCGAAGGATCACGGACGCTTGTGCCACGGACAAGGATCTGCCGACTTTGTGGTCTTACCATTGGGATCCGGCAACCTGCCGTAGTGGATCCCCTCGCCTAGTTACCACGGGCACCAAGGTGCCGCCCTTGTGGTCCTTTAACCTGTCGGGCAATACTGCCGTCTTTCGACAGGTGCTGAAAATAAAACTTGGAGATTATGGTTCTTACTTTTCTTTTATTGTGGTTTATTCCTTCGGCAATCTTCACAGGTTTTAATACTTCCGACTTAATATGTTACTTCAATGCTCACTTAATCTGCAGCTTCAACTGCGTGACTTCACTGTTTAATTACAACCGCAACTGCTTAACTTTAACTGCCTTCTTTCAATCCGAAAGATGGGTTTATATCTCTTCTGAGATTCGTTGTTGGTCAGAATCATTTCCGCATCGTTTTGCAATTCTCTCAAGAATTAATTTTGACACTCATTGCAAATTTGGAATGGGATCAAGCTCGCGCGCTGTTCCACTTATTGGAATGCGATCAAGTTCGGCTTTTATCTAGGCCACAGTGGTGTGTGATTCACCTGTACTTTCGAGCTACGTAATTAATAAAGAATGGCCTAGAAGTATGCATTTTGTGCATTGTTAATTACTGGGCCGAAAAGTATGTGGTGATAGCCACGTTAAGTGTTGTTATTACCAGAGCAATGATTCTGACCTACAACACCGTAGATAAATTTGACCAGCTTGAATACTCTGGATGTACTATCGTGAAATCCATCGGGCTGTTGCATATACAATTCTCCATCCAAGTCTCCATGCAAGAAGAATGTTTGAACATCGAACTGTTTTATAAACATTTCTCGCTATCGCGGATAGAGTCCGGATTGACGTGACAACTGGGATAATTGTTTCCGTATAATCCACTTCATAGCTTTGCAAAAATCCTCGCGCGACCAGTCTAGTTTTAGCTCTCCTTAGAATGAATTGCTGCAATTTTTTGCAACTGTAGTTGTAGTTGCTTCAAACGACTCAGCAATTAGCATGACGTCGGCAGCGGGTGTGTGATTATTTAATCGCGAATCATCTCATCCACGAAATTGTAAGAGCAATTCTCTGCAGAGCACTCGAACTTACACTCTCTTGCAAGTCCGCGAAGAATGGCTACATAATCTCTGTTTGTTTGATTCGGTGTCATTTCACGTTTAAAAAAATCATAGCGTGCTGCGACAATGTAGCGTTTTGAGTGGAAATGTTCAGTTAACTTTACCGTTAACTGTGTGTATATTTGTTCGTGCAGTTGAACATTACCACACAAATTTCTGAGCAATTCAAAAATTTCTGTGCCTGTCCAGGCGAGGAAAAATGCTTTTCGTTTTTCCGCTGAAACCATATTATTAGCATCGAAATGCTGCTGCAGTTTTTCCAAATAGAGCTCCCACGTCTGGTCTTCTTTGGAATAGCTAATAGCTATTATTATTATTACTATTATAGCTATTAGCTATAAAACGGTGGCACGACTGCATGGCTGCTACCATCACTCGCGCCACCAACCTGAGTTTGAAGCATTGATTCCATCCACTTATTCTGCTGCTGGAGCAAACTCTTGTTGTACACTTAACAGTTTTTTAATGATTTCACTTTCGGTAGCCATCCTCGTTTTGTTTTATCCTCGTCGCCAATTGTTTTAAGTAAGCAAGCAAATAAGCATCCGATACGTACGCTTAGGGCCAGTTTTTCGTTTCTCGGTTAAAATGCGTTTAAACCAAACATTGTGTTTTTCAGTACAAGTTTAAACCGCGTTTAACCGGCCAATATTGGTGAGTTAAACTCCGGTTAAACTCCGGTAAATTTATCTTTTTAATAGATAAAGAAACAGTTGTTTCTTCGAGTACAGACATTTACCTTTGTTCAAAACTATGCTTTTGTTTATTTGCACCAGAACAGTTGTTCCCTTTGCAAAATGAAAATATTGACAGGTGCTGCCAAAATAGGTTGAAGCATCAACTTATAGTAACGAGTATACGCTAAATACTCGTTGCATTTAGATAAATTCGCTATGAAATATAGATAAGATACGTTTAACATAGATAAGTTAAACTCTCACTGTAAAACCCAAATCTCAGTTAACTTTTATTTGACGTTTAACTAAACGTCGTTTAAACAAGCACTGAAAAACTGGCCCTTAGGCAATTCCAACTGACTTTATTATCAAATATGTTATACATACATTTTAGATTCTGCAGGGTTGCATAAATGGTAGTTATTTTAAACATGTAACAGGAATAATTTTAGAGATTTTCCAAGAGTCAGGAAAATATTAATTGCTCAAGCAATTATTAAAAATTATCGAAATGTATTCAAAAGCTTTCATGGGAAACTTCTTAAGTAAGAAATTTGAAATTTTGTCCAGAGGTATTTTTTTATTATTCAAATTATTAGCATAAGTAATAACTTCGTCCAAAAATATCAACTTTGGGAGATGGCGTTCATTAAGTGCTGATGAATTATTTATTTATTTATTTATTTATTTATTTCCATCTACCGATTTACAATCTTACAGACTATTCCTAAAACTAATTAAAAAGAGTAAATAAATTTAATCTAAATTTAGCCTCATTAACATTGAAATTAATAATTATTACTAAAAATGTAGATGTTTGGTGAAACTTGGGCGAAAAAGCTGGATAATATATTCTCAATAAAGAAATGATTTGGTTGACATCCCATATAAATATTCGAAAAGTGAACCTGCAGTTTTTGCAATTTTTTCTGTCATTATCAATAACGACACCGTTAAATGAAAGGCTTTTCATTGAAGATTTTTTCCTATCTCCTATTAAATTATAAATTTGTTGATGAGCATTAGGCCCTGGAATAATTTTGCTCAACTTATCGCTACAAATTTTGGATTGCTCTATTTCTACTTGTCTTTTGATAATATTATTCAATAACTGAATTTGTTTAGACAGAAGTAGGTAGTACGGGCTTGAACATTTCATATTATTGTGGTAAATACGTTTCAAATTTTTCTGCCAATGATACTTGATTTTAAACAAATGTTTGACATTGTCAGAATGTTTGACATAACCATTTTTTGGACCAGTCTAAGAATTTCATCTGAATGAAGTGCAATTATTGAGTTTAAAGAACTAGTGAAGTGTGGAATAAAATTGGTGATGTCGAGGAATGATAAACCTTTAGGATAAGAAGGAGTAGAGTCCGAAAATCTTGCAAAATTAAGATAATTGTGTTGTAGCCAACTCAAAAGCGCATTGCCATTTACATTATTGAGCGAATCACCCTAGTGTATATTTTTTGCATTCAAGTCCAACAAACGTCCCATCAAAATTTTGGGACAAGCGCCCTATGATAGAAAGCCCATCATAAATTATAGAATGCTGTTACACGGAACGTAAATCGAACCAAACAAATATTTTTTAAGAACACCATTTACTAATGTAAATTACGGACCATAAGAATCGTTAACTTAATGCAAAAGATTCATGCAACGTTTTTTGGCATCTATTTTCGATAAAGTTTTGTAATCCGTTAAGAATGACTTAATTTTGTCATCAAGAGAAAGTTCCTCTGGTTGACAAAGTAATTTCGCGATTTTTAGAAATTCCTCAATTAAAGCAGATTTCGAGTTTTTCTTGCATCAGAATCTATAAAAAGGCTAGCAAAAGATTTGTTGGGTGATTTAAAATTAGAATTTTTAATTGAACTCATAACATAAGCTGATGCCAAAATTTTCCTTCTAAACGTCTCACTTTTACGTTTATTTTTAATGTCAATAAAACTTTTGTAAACTGAGCAACCTCTGAAACTTGACGGATGACCAAATTGTTGGCAATTCACGCAGTAAGGCAAATTATTTGCATTTGATACAAATTGTACTCAAACGATTTCCAATTCATGTTCGCCTAATAAAACTGATTTATTCCGTAATTTTGAAAGGAGTGTTTCAGTATATATTAATCAGTTTCGAGTGTGCACACGCGTCCGCTCTCGTTCAGGATCCCGACCAGACTCCTTATGCTCGCGCGAGAGTTCGTCCTCTCCTGATAGATCAACGACTCGTTGTTCAACCTCATCGTCATTCGGCTCATCAGACCCGTCTTCTTCCTGTGGTGACGCGTATTATGGTTTCAACCGCTCGCTAGAAAGAACTCCAGTGTAGCGTCTGCGACTCCTCGAACCACCTGGTATATCCTCCACAATATAGCTATCAAAATCCAAACCCCTAATGATGACGAATGGACCTTTAAAGAAGGGCTATGTGATTGACCCGTTGGTCTTGAACGTGGTCTATAACCACAAGAGACCCTTCCGCATACTTGGTGGATGCTTGTGGCTGGCGTCGAACCTCTCTTTCCTTTTAGCCTTTTGCTTCTGGATATTATCAGTTGCTTCCTTGTGTCGATACCTATCATACAAGTCACCATCATTTGAATCAAAAGTCACGGCCTGAATAAGTCGGGTATGACTCATGCCTTGCAAATTTAAGTTAAATATTAAGTCATTTGGACTGAATCGAGTTGTCACATTCCGTTATGAATTAATTGCCCACTGCATATTCGGAAGATTGCCTGCTGTGCACTTCAGAGATGATAATATAGTTTTGTTCACACGCTCCGCTTGGCAAAACTAGTTTTGTTCACGCGATCCGCTTGGCTTTCGGCGTCCTAACAGCTATCTTCACATTGTTGTATTATCTCGGTGTGTCTTCTAATCTTCTTCCTTTAATCTTTAATTTAACTAAACTTGTTTCACTTTGTTAAGTTTTATTCTTTCTTTCGTCTTGGTTATCTCCTTACACGTTACACTGTTTTATTTTTGGGAAATATTTTTACTTAACACTACCTTTGATTAATACTTATAATTTATTTAACAATTTTAAGTGCAAGTCCTTGACCGCGACTTTATACGCGAATGACGAGACGACGACCTCGTCGTTCTGATATAATTTTAAGACTCCCTTTCGAATCTTTTTCTTGGTTCCACTCTGGCTTGGTCGACGCACCCGTCGACCGCACCAAAATGGGTCGGTGTTGGCGCGTGTCGCAATTTCGATTATTTCGCAATTTTTGTATTGCGAAATATCAATATCGGCAGAATTAAATCGTTCCCAATTTAATTCTTCCGCGTTTGGTTTTGGATTATTTTTATTATTTCTTTAAACCAAGCGTTTTATAGTCACTGCAAAGAGCTATGATTTTTTATGGTTTGGAAGCTCGCTACTAGCTAGCTTCCACGATCAATACCAATGCTAAACGCTATGGTTGTTGGCTTGGTTTTCCAAAGCTTGACTAAAGCTTCTGGCTACCAAACAAAGCGCTGCGGTTGCAGACTTGGCTTTCAGGTTTACTTTAATGAAAGCTTGGATGGAAATTGCGATCGCGACATACAACAACATGCTGAATGCCTTCTTGCCAGGAAATCCTCAAACGCCTTTGAAGTGAACGTTGTATCTCTGTCGGTCACAACTCTTATTGGTTGTCCATATATTGTCATACAATCTTGTAAAACAGCAATAATAAGTTCTGTTTTCGTGTTACGTAAAGCACGTATTATGACGTATTTCGTGAATGAGCATACTACAACAAGCACATATGCACTAACACGCGTGCCGCACACAAATGGTCCGAAATGGTCTATATGGATGAAGGATGGTTCACGGAATTGGAACATGAATAGTGAAAATGTGTTTGGGCGATTGGTTTACCGAGGCACCAACGAAATGTACAAGTTTTGCTTTTTATAATTTATAAAAAGGTTATGATACTGATAATTGATATAAATAATATAACATTTGTACTTATATATAACATATTAGTATTCTTTTTTTTCATATATGATATCGTTTAAAGCAACCTTATGTTTAAATTGGGCTTCGTATAATTTTTCTACTTTCAAGTCAGGAAATGTAAAATTTTCTTTTATTTTTGTAACGACGATATTTTCATACTTTTTCCAATAAGAGATCATATTGATATAAATGACCATATTCCAGTCTGTACTGGTCAAATGAGCCAATCCCAATGATTCAAAATAAAGACATGGTTGAGTATCAAACGGTTCCATTTGCATGCTGGAGTTGGCAAACGCAGATCCAATTAAAGATAGAATTACAGAAAAGATTGTGATTGATGATAATCCTAGTGGTCGCTTACAGTGGGTGGCCAAATTTTTAGAACCATAATGAAAAATAAAGACAATTTTAGCTTTTGCTCAGTGAATATTATTGGGTGGCCAAACTAATGTAGAATAAAATAAAAAGTTATCAAGTAATTGGTTACTAGTTTACTTTATAAATTTCGATAAATTGTAGAGCTTACAATATGTACAAATAACTAATATTTCGCCACCTCACCTTTTGCAGCTATTATGGCCATTACACGTTGTGGCATACTTTCAATGCATTTCAAACAATTTATTTTTATTTGCTCGTCATCATGACCTCAATTAATTGGCGTTTGTTAGTTATGACTTGTGCTCCAATTTTTCTTTTTAGGAAATCCCAGAGATTCTCCCAGAGGCGCATAAAGCGGTAAAACCGCCATCTGGAAACCATTCAGTGACTTGTGGAAGCAATTTCGTCTGCAGAACCTTGATGTACTGGTCCTGCCTCACTGTGTTTTCCACAATAAAAAGACGCCCGGTCCTCTTGATGCTTATCACCATACCATTATGCCCAATGGATGCTTGACTTTTCTAACCAAACAGGCTTAGCTGTACTTTTCTCTTGTTCTCCGTCTAACGAACTCTGCTTTGTCGGATAAAATAGACATCGTCGATTCGTCGGAAAAACAAACCTATGGAAAAATAGATAAGACATTACAGCTAACAGTACAACATTTTTGTAATTATTTTGAAAAAAATAATTAAAAATGTTTCTAAATAAAGTAGCAATAGCAACTCAACTCTTTTCCAATCATGCAACGATCATTGCAGGTGTAAGCAGTGGTTTTTTGGCTGGACGCCGACATGAAAAACCAAGTTCCTTAATTCTGCGGCGTGGTGTCCGATCGGATATTTGTATTCCAGCATAATTGACCAATTTCGAAATTAGTTTTTTCTCTCATCACAAGGTGTTGTTGCTTTTTTCCTGCCACATTTGTTTAAACGGGTTCGATCGGTGTTGGTATCTAATTTTTTTCTTTCATTTTTTTCTCAACCGTTGCTCTCGAAACTGTTACTATATCAGCAACTTTTCTCTGAGAATGTGTTGTATGCTTCAAGAGTGTCTTAATTTTCTCGAATTTTCGAAGGGGAAATGTCCTTCGCCCTCCCCATCATAAAATACTTAACAATATCTTTAAAAAATATATGTTGTTTGCCTGGATACACTTTTAATGGAGAGACACAGCATTTGGATAAGCGCACAAGCTTTCACAATTGCAATTAACACTTCATCGCACTTTAAAAATAAAACACGTGGAAAACACGTGGAAAACATAACGTACGCAAAGTTGACGTTTTCATATTGGACATTCGTTTAAGCTACTGTTACTCCGAGAAGAATTAGTGATGCCTCCGTTTGGCACATCTGTGGTTTGGCACATTCATAACCCATGAGTCTGGCGAGACCCCACATACATTTGTTATATTTATTATATGTAAATATTGAGCTTTTGGTGATCAATTGAAATTTTGTATATATTTTGCTGTATAATATGCTGTACACATTTTCTATTTTTCGTGTTTTCAGTATTCTCGCACGTGTTGAACTACCTACGCTGGGAAAAAATATTGGGAAAAATCCTTAGAGGTGAAAAAAACGCTTATTTTTTGTTATATAATCGTATTATGTTTTATTATGAAGTCTCTTAAGCGCAACAAAAACAGACATAATCAACTTTTGAGTGCTGTTGGCATACGGGGTTCGTACATTTTGAAAAAAAAACCGAGTTTTTCTCCGCGTCTTTTCACTTCCCTGTGAACAAATTTTGCAGTACTTTTTCTTCTCCAATGTATTAACACCACTAATGCTAGGTTCGACTTCTGGTGTAATCTGAAATGAAAGAATAGAAAGAAAACATAAGTAATGAAGTTAAATTGAAATAAAAACCAACCGCAAATGTAGTTTCAAAAGAACTTGAATACTTACATTTATTGGTTTTCCGAAAAACGACTCAATAGCTGAACGTGTATGAAACGTTCTTCGATATTTTGGAGTGTTAGACTCCAACAACAACGGGTGAATTCTTACCTTTTAGGTATTGTAAAACATTTATTTGCTCGATTTTTTTTAAAAGGTTTTTGAGCATCTCTTCATCTTCATCATCTTCTGTAGTAAAAATGTTCACGGAATTTTCTTCGATATTTGTTTCTTCTATTTGGAATAAAGAAACATATTCGAAATCGTTTTCCAAATTCATTGTCTAAGTTGTCAAAACGCAATTATTCACAACCGCACAAAGTGATAAGCAGAACCAAACTGATATTTATATTTAAGAATTTCGCAAGCTCATAAAAAAGTGTTGCTAACTTATTGTAATAATATAATAAGGATTATTTCCATTTAACATTATTTTTCTAAGGTTTTTAAATGTATTTTCTCGTAGACCTCTTCTTCACCAATTGTAATGATAAATATTTGCATAGGAAGCTAACAGACTCTACTTCCTTAGAATTGAGAGATAAGTATATGGAGGTTAATTACACATTTTCCTTAAGCACTTTTTATTACACTTGTATTTTTATTTGAACATGGAATAAAAATTCTTAAACGTAATTATAATTTAAAAGCATAAAGTTGATATCCCAGGACATAAAAAGCAAACATTTTCGCTTTGAGGTTGTTTGCCTTTTAATTTAAGTGACCAAATAAAAAATAAATAAAAGCTAAGTGTTTGTATGGGGGATGTGTGCACAGTTGAGCGCAACACACCGATATATAATATATAAAATAATATGATTTTAGAGTGACAGGTGGAATGGTCAAACTTACCGATGGTTCGGTCTGATGTGTGTTGGTGGAGGATGGTGGAAATGAGGTCGGTGTTGGTTGTGTGGTGATGAGGTGGTGTGGTGATGGTGTGGTGATGTGGTGATTGTGATGATTGTGATGATTATGATGATTATGATGAAGGCACTCGCGTGGGGGTTGCACAGTCGGAAAAAATAAGGTAAGTCGCGTTGACAATGGTGTGGCGTGTTCAATTCACGAAACGAAAAGTAAAGTTAAGTTGGGGGCGGAAGTCAGCAAAACTCATTGACCTGTCAAGAGTTGACAGGTCGCAGTCGTGGAGGTTGGCTGCGCTGACCGTGCAATGCATTTGCATCTACAGGGGAGTAGATGGCGCTGCTCTCTCTGGGAGGGCGAAAGAGTAGCGCTGGGGTATGCGGTCGCGTCAGAATGAGTATTTGGCGTAAACACTAAGAGTTCTTTCTCGTTACTGGCATAACTTTTTGTCTTGTTGAGTGTTCTTGATATAAACGTTATTGGCTTGCCTTCTGGTTCCAATACTGCACCAAGTGCGTAGTTAGAGGCATTGTTGTATCTACAAGTAGTGAATAGCGACGTCTTCTGAAGGTCGTTGTCCTCTGGACAGCGAATTAAACTCCTTGTTGTTAAATTACTATTCTTATATTTTTATTTCTTATCAACAATTACAAGAGCTGGACGTAGAGCAACACACCCACTACAATCTAATGGAAAAGCAGGTAACTGTAATGGAAGCGAGCTACAAATCACTGGCTAAACCGATAACAGCTGCAGACGAGCGGATAAATGCACTACAACAAGAACTAAATAGCACCGTGGAACAACAAAATAGGGTTAACGACATGGCACGAAAGGAGCTGGGAAACATCGAGTTAGGATTAAGAATGGTGCAGGTGCAATCAGCGGTAGAGGCGAGCCTCATCGAGATACAGGGGCAACAGCTTATAGAATTGGCAATAATAGACGACCTCTACAGCGGGAAGCTGCATCCAGCTGTTTTAAGCGATGAAAAACTAAAAGAGGCAGCGGCATCTCTAGACTTGACGACCAAGGCAGTATGGATACTAGAAGACAATCTCGACATCCACCAACTAGCCACAGTTAAAGCGTTTCGAGGCGCACAGGGCCTCATAGTAGCCGTAAAAATTCCGTTACCCGAAGACGAAAGATTCAACGTACTGAAGGCGTACCCGATTCCCATTTTTCTAAATGACAAATGGGATATAACAACACAGGTAACCTATGATTACTTAGCTGAGTCAAAAACACAGTGGAAATTTATTGGAATATCGGAGAATAATCTCAAGGAATGCCACTCCATACAGAACACGGAAAAGAAAATCGACCAAGAACTAGTGAGAGTATGCAAGACACAAGTTGGTTGGCATCTCCTTGGGATTCTGAAGTGATTGCTCGAATACCAAATGACTCTGGTTGTCTAACTTCTTGAGCAATGAGTGCAGAAGTATGGGTCCCCAGGACGACGTCTCGATGCCTAAATTGTTGAGTGCATTTAGGCATTCTGTCGTCGTATCGTGTAAATGTTTTATAGATGTGGTGATCGTCTCGCTGTTGCGGCTGGAGGGTTGCTCTAACAGTTTCTGCAGCAGCACTGATGTTAGAATTCTCTTGTTATTATAACGATCTTGAAGCATCTGCCACGCTGTGTCATAATTACTCTCGGTCATAGGCAAGTGCGTGATTAATCGTTCCGCCTCTCCAGTAACATGAGTCTTCAGATACCACATTTTCTGGATTTTGGCGAGTGGTTTCTTGTGGATCAATTCTTGAAACATTTCGAAGAACTGTCGCCATTTTAAATAATTGCCATCAAATGGCTGAAGAGTGATTCGTGGTAACTGGACGTCATTATTTAAATGGTGCTGAGGTACGGAATTTACTGTAGTCGACAAATCTTTGGCCTTCCTGGTTACCTCAATTATCTGCTGATTGAGCTCCTTCTCAAGATGCGTGTATCCTTGAGAATCGTTGCCCTCTGTTGCTGGATCAATGCTGCACTCATAAATGAGGAAATGCAATTCCTCGGTCTGCCGCCAGAGCTGGCGAATACTATCTAAATTTACTTCGTAGTATTCACGTGGTGGATCTTCAGTAGTTTCGTCGTACATCACACGCTTTAGTGACGTCATTATTGCCTGTTGGCGACGAATCAACCTTCCGATTTGTACGTCAGCTACACTACTCTCCGCTGCTTGGTGCAGTTGGCTGGTGCTGGTCTGATCAGCGCCTATAGTGCGTGACGGTGGGACAGGAGTTCTGACTGTTGAGAGTCGTTGAATCGGCGACGTCGTTGGTGCTTCCATACTGGCCCAATACTCTGCTTCCTTCGTAAACTGCGTTATGTACGCCTTGGCTAATTCCGAGATTTCTTCGTAAGAACCACTTGCAAAGTACTCAACTTCAAGTGGTGTCTCACAGATGGTCCTTAGAGTTGAATCTTGCTTCTCGAATGCGTCATACAGTGCTTCTAGCTTCGTGAGCCTCTCCTGGAAGTATTCGTACGACGTCTTCCGTGATGATGAATCATTCTTGAAGTTGGAGATCACGCGTTGAATGTTTTCGCCACAATCTGCCTGGATCCTTAATAGCTCCTTCAGGTTCGCCATGGTGGAACGTGTTAATTAAGCTGAATGATGAATGATCACGTGCCCTTGTAAGGATCACGTCGGGGTCACCAAATTTATGTAGATTTCCCAAGTAAGTTAGTTGCCACGGCACATGAACCAGTGACAACTGTAGGGAAAACTGATGAGATTGCCTCGGCACTTGAACCGTAGACAATTGCTGGAGAATAGAATGAAAAACACTGTGTTGTTTGCTTCAAAAACTTATTCTGATTTTATTAATTAAAATTTAGCGCTTATATGTACAATTTATGCTTACTATACACTTTGATACAATTTGAGTTTGCAGTCGCAGTTGGCTTCGTTCTCTGCTTGCGCCAAATACTGCCGCGTCGACTGGAGGGCATTGCACCTGGGCGTTGAACTCAACGGCGACTGCAACTACCGTGTGAGATATCGGGTGACAAGATCAGCGACCGCAATATGCAGAATATGCAAAATGTCTGCACAGCATATTTCGACATTGTCGTATGTTTGGGGCTGGTTCATTGGTCGCTGATTTGTTGACGAATTGAACAACACCATTTTCAACAACCAACTCCGATATGTAAAAATACACGATAAAAATTTTTGTTTTTGTTTGGTTTATTATTTTTGGAAATTCAAAACTCCTTGAAAAAGAAACGAACTACGTAGAATTTTTATAATTTTTATTTATCAATGTTTTTAATGTTCACACATGTTTATAAATACAAATTGAAGTCCTTGAAAAGTTCCCTCAGGCAGGGGTATAGGGCTGGTAGCTCCGGCCACAATTGTTGGATAGTCCCAAGGACGCTGCACAAACATAGTATCCACTCCATAGTCAGCTCAGCCCCAGAAAGGTCCTCCAGGACCATCAGCAGGGGAATAAGGGGCTCCAGATCCCACGCCTCCTCCCGGATGAATGTTGTCACTTCCCGCAAGTAGAGACCCAGGGGGAAGCGTAATGCTGGCGTGGATAACGCTGGTGTCCCGACATCATGGTTGAAATTATTTTAGAAACTGTAAGAGACTTATAACCGGTAAAAATTGAACTGATAGAAATTACGATATCACAGAGGGTTTTTATAGGCGCGAGTACAACAGAACACGAACCCGGAAATTTCGTACGTAAAACGAAAACACAAAAAAAAAGGGAAAAAAAAAATTTCAGCGTAGCTTGCAATAAAATTAAATTTTACTAATTTTGCAAGTACAAAGAGGAAGAATATTTAGGTCACGCGTGTGTCATATACCCTAAACGAAATAAGTACGCACACGATGGTACTAGATAACAAATTGGGAATAATATGCGGTACAGCGATACTAGCTGTTCCGTTAAATAGACAGCCATATCTATTGCATTTGCAATTATTTTAGAAATAAATGCACATGAAATCTATGCATAAAGACGTGGTTTATGCATAACAGAAATTTGAACACCATATCTGCACCTCGATGCAGACATAGAAGGAAAAGTTATATAAACCTAAGACCAAAAAATTAGTGCCTTAATTCTTATAAAATATTCTTCTAATTATACAAAATAAAATTTTTAAAAAAATATAAAATGTACATATACGGTCGTACAAAACGTAGTTAATTAAGATTCCATGTAATTGAGCGATTAACGCAAGCACTGCAACAAAGCAGGTGCAAAAGTAGAGCAACTGAACACGAGCAGAATGCAGTGTCAGTAAAACAATTAATGAAAAACCAACAACTAAAACAGTAAACCAAAATTTTAACACAAGCCAAATGAAGAAAACAAAAACACCAAAGGTGAACAACTTCAAAATAGGCGAAAGCATTAAGAAACTAAAGCTTCGGGCTTTACAAGCAGAGTGCTGTGGTTGCATTAATGTGAACTTGGCCTTGACTCACTCGCGGAGTAGTATTATAAAGACAATAATACTGGCCTTGGAAGTTCGTATTTCCCGGAACTGGGAATTGCGATCGCGACATACAACAGCATCTGTAGTTAGGTGGAATTCTTTGATCAGGAGTCAGGATATGTTAGAATGACGTCTTCGGATATAAGTGCGTTTTTTATTTTATTAAAAGCTTGCATAGCTTCATCGTTCAGATTGACTATTTTATTTTTTGAGGCGTTTTTGGACACTCGTCCGTCTTTCCCTCTTAAAAGGTTTGTTAGAGGTTTTGCGAGTTTGGCATAATCTCTGACAAATCGTCTATAATAACCAGATAATCCTAAGAAGGATCTTAAATCTTGTTTTGTTCTTAAAGTGTTTTTGGGTGTGGAAAATCTGCTATTGCTTTTACTTTTTATGGGTTTGTGCAAATTCCATTTGGGGAAATAACAAATCCTAGGAATTCAACAGTTTGTCTGAAGAATTCGCGTTTGTCAAGTTGTACTTCCATATTCGCATTTTTTAGTGTAGTTAATATGGTGTTAATATTGTTCGTGTGTGTATGTTCGTTTTTACTGAATACAATTATGTCATCTATGTATACGTAACATATTTTCCCAATATGTTCGCGGAGAATGTCGTCTTTCATGTTTATTGTATTGGTAGATGTGGGAGCTGACGAGGAAGTGGTTAGTAAAGGTGGTCGTATCAAATTATTTGGGTTTGCCATTGTAATTAACGTTATTATTTAAATCTAAATATGAGGGTATTATTTTTTGTTTGAAGTATTAAAAATTTGGGATAATGCAATAATAAAAATAAAGGAATATGAAAAAAAAAATTTTATATTTTTACGCTTTTTTCACTCTGGAGGGTCCCTTGGGAATCGTTGAATTTTAAGCAAATGTTATCTTAGCTGGAGGGTCCCGTAGGAATCCCAGTTAAGGTTTTTTTTTTTTGTATTTTATATTTTTCCACAAGTAATTGTTTATAACTGGAGGGTCCCGTGGGAATCGCAGTTAGTTTTTAGAGTTATAAATTTAATCTTTCTTAAAAATATTGTCATTTTTTTTTAGATTTTGTCTTAAAAATGTTGTAATTTGTTCTTTAATTTTTTCTTTAAAAAATATTATAATTTGTTCTTAAAATTTTTTCTTTAAAAATGTTGTAATTTGTTCTTTAATTTTTTCTTAAAAATATTATAATTTGTTCTTACATTTTTTTTTAAAATGTAATTTGTTCTTTAATTTTTTCTTAAAAAATATAATGTGTTCTTAAATTTTTTCTTAAAAATATTGTAGTTTCTTACATAATTATTATAAAGTTCATTTTTCGGTTCAGTTCAGTTCCGGATCCTTTTGGCAACAGGCGGCTGTCCTCCGGATTGGAGTCCTTTTTAGGTATGTAGTTGCCTTACTAAGGGGCTGGATGTTGTGTCTTCTGTTTGGATCCCTCGCGTCTCCAACAAAGTTGCGTTGTATTAATATTCAGTGGTATCCTTTTGATAGCACTTTTTTTTTTTAATATATTCAGTGGTATTCTTTGATAGCACTTTTTTTTCTTAACTTCACAAATTATCCGGGTATTAGACACGCGAGCCTGAACTACTGTTCAGGCGCCTATTAAATTAAATGAATTTTTAAGGGTTTAAAAAAAAACTTTTTATTTTATTTATTACCGCTGGACAATTGCCAGCTTACTTAAACTAAAGGTAAACTAACTTTTGAATATGCTTAACATAATCTTAATACCTATCGCTGCGGTGCTACGCCGCTGCCGCTACCTGTTGTTCTGGCCATTTTTGCTGTGGCGTGATTCTCACGAACGGTGTTAACGCTGATGTCAGCACAAATGCTGGGACAGGATGTTGCGCAATTCCAACTGTATTATATTTCGCATTCCTGGATTAAAAATTGCAGCGCGTGTTACGTTAACTAGTACTCAGGATGGAGTGTGTTTAAATGCCGTCTTAACTTTGACGGTTTCATACTTTCATTTGAAAGTTGCTCATTGCAAATAACACATAGCGGTCATTATTTTGACTGCCACCGGCAATGAATCCAAAGCGTAAATATTCGTCACAATAATTGCGAGTCCAAGTAGCTTTACGCTTGTTATTTTGGCGTTGTATACCTGCTTTAGGTGCTTCAGGCACAGTTTCTTCACGGTCATGATGTTCAGATTTGCTCGTGCTTGGATAATCATCATCATTTAAATCTGTGGTTTTCTTGATTTGATTAACATGATTAACATTTATCCATTTTAAAAAAAGTTGAAAGCTTTAATAAAAAGAAATTGTTTATTAATGATTTATAAGAAAAAGTATTTTTATTACTTAGCAATATGAAGTTGCTATTATAAAACGTATTAATAACCGTTGAAATAAGTCCGTAAACGAAGTGCTAGTTAGTTAATTAAAGTTTATTAAACATAAAAAGTTCAAATTCAGAAAAATAATTATTAAGAACAAATCTTCGGCGAGCCGATAACCGATCACGTTGAGAAACTTCTTCGACTAACTGTCAGTTCGGACAGAGTTGCCAACCGTTCGTTTCACACTATTAATAATAGGTAATAATAAATAGTGTTAAATTAAATAGGTAACAAAAATTCAGACATGACCTTGTTTTGATACACGTGATTTTCTCACCGGAGAAGGCACTGAATGACGAATTGAAAGCAGCCAATCAGAGCATTCGAATTTAAACGGTCCGGTAGGAAACGGTGGTAAAGGGTTGCCACCTGCAGTACTTTAAAAAGTTTCGAATAATATTAAATTTAGAGCAAAATGTTATCGATTTTTTGTGTTTTTAGAATTTTTGCCACGACTCAGTTGAATTTTTCTGCGGCCCGGTGCCGGGTCGCGACCCACACTTTGGGACGAGTGGTCGTATCCTGTTGTGCGCGGTGTCGCACAGGATCGTCTACTTGCTGTCTGCCAGCGCTAGCGGCTTGACCAAGGCTGTTTGGTCCGATGTCTGCGCTTTCAGTTGTTGGATCTCAGGATCTCGTGCCTGCTCGTCGGCCATCTCGCTGAAGTCAATGAAGTTGTTCGCTGTGTCCAGTCGCTGGACGCGTGACAGCGTGTCTGCTACTACGTTCGATTTACCCGGGACATGGCGTATGTCCGTGGTAAACTGGCCCACGAAGTCGAGGTGGCGCGCTTGTCGCGGCGAGGCTCGTTCTGAGTTTTGCTGAAAGGCAAAGATTAGTGGCTTATGATCAGTAAAAATGGCGAAGTCACGACCTTCCACCATATGTTTAAAAAATTGGACCGCCTGGTACATTGCTACCAGCTCGCGATCGTACGTGCTGTACTTTTTTTGCGCGTCGGTCAGTTTCTTTGAGTAAAAACCTAACGGTTGAGGTTCGCCGTTGACTATCTGATGAAGGACCGCTCCCACTGCGTAGTCCGAAGCGTCGACATTAAGTGCGAGCTCGGCATCTGGAGCTGGGTGATAAAGCAGCGTTGCTTTAGCCAGATCTGCCTTGCACTTCTCGAACGCGGTCGCTGCGTCTGTCGACCAGTTAAGCGGCGTCGTGTCCTTCTTTTTGTTTCCGTACATGAGGTCCTACAACGCCATCTGATTGGCGACTGCGTGCGGGATGAATCGCCTGTAGAAATTGATCATCCCCAGGAACCTCTTGAGCTCCGTTGGACGTTTGAAATTCAGGATCGCCTCCACCTTGGACTGCTGGGGCTGGATACCGTCCCTCGTCACGGTGTGTCCCAGAAAACGGACCTGTGGCTTGCCGAGATCGCATTTCGCTGCGTTGATAGCGAGACCATGCTCTCTGAAGAGCTGGAAAATTCGGCGCAAATGCCGCTCGTGCTCCTTGGCGTCTTTCGATGCTACGCAGATGTCGTCAATGTAGACGAGATCGCTCGTCAGCGAACACACACACGCACACGTGCACGCCACAGGTGTATCAATTTGTACCATTATTTCTTTTATGTGTTTTGTTTACTTATTAATTTTGAATTTTTCACATTTCGATATAAATTTTTTAATCATTTTGCTCATATTTTTCCAAATATACCTTGCTTTAATTTTATTATTGTTTTCCTAATTCCTAAGTGTCCTCATATAGGTGAATTATGGTATTCATCTATTAACTTGTATTTTATTATATGGTCATCAATTTTTTCTGGGGTTTTATATACTAAAATTTTCAAATACGCGCGATTTTTGTTCTTATGTAGCAAATCATTAAATAACTTCTTAAATTCTTCTTTGTTAACATTTGTAAATATTTCATCTTTTTCACTCAATTCTTCTCACTTTTTTCATCTTTTTCACTCAGTTCTTTAATATTCATTTTATTCATGTATAAAGATAACTTCTCCAGAGTCAAAACGAATTTCGTTGGATTATCATTATTCTTTACTTTTACATTTACATTTACGATATCGTTTTCTATAAATATTTCTTTTCTGTTTGTGCACAAACTGGTAAGTTTCTCTAAATACGATTCTGGATTCGTCAAATTATCACCATACATATTTACTATAAATCTTAACTTCTTTACATTCTTTATATCTGGCAATGATGTACAGTCCCATGTGTAGAGTTGATCAGGCTCCGATTGGTTTGTTGTAACATCAGTCTTGTCATTTTTCTTATTCTTCATACCCCTTGTGGGTATTTCTTTAGGAATCATTGTTTTTAACGTTTCAGAATTTATTTGAATTCTTGATAGTGCATCTGCATTAGTATTAATTTTTCCTTGTTTATACTTAATCTCAAATTCATAGTCGGAAAGGTCTAATCTTATTCTGGTCATTTTGGAAGATGGATTCTTATGCGTAAATAGTGATACTAAAGGTCTATTAAAGGTCTGTTACTACAATAAATTTGTTACCATAAAGATATGGTAACAAAAATTTATTCCCCAATTAATTGCTAATAAGTTCTTTCTCTAAAACTGATTTGTTTAAGTCATGTTTCTCTAGTGATTTACTTGCGTAAGATATAGGTAAGTCAGTCCCAATATCACCTTGCGATAATACTGCGCCAAGAGCGTAGTTTGAAGCGTCAGTTGTCAGAATAAAGGGTTTTTGAAAAATCCTGATATTGCAATATCGGTGGGTTAATTAAGTTTTAATTAATCATTAATTAATCATTAATTTTTCTTTTAAGTTGTCGAAAGCGTTCTGGTGTTCTTCTGTCCATGTGAATTTGTTATTTTTCTTTAATAGTGAATTTAGCAATTTCTGAAAAATTTTTTATGAATCGTCTGTAATAATTACAGAAAGCTACGATTCGTCTGGTTTCGTCGTCGTTTTTCGGAATTGGATAATTCTTTATTGTGTCAAATTTGTCTGGGTCTGTTTTGATTCCTTCGTCTGTTATTAAGTGTCCTAGAAAAGTTATTTCTGTTTTCAAGAAATTACATTTATTTGCATTTAATTTTAAGTTGTACGTTCGTAGTCGGTCAAAAACTTTCACTAAATTTTCATTATGGTGTTTTAAACTACAACCAAAGATAATAATGTCGTCTACATAAAGGAATGCTTCGCTGTCCAGTCCACTGAGTGCTATTGTCAACATTCTTTGAAAGCTGTTGGTGGATATCTTTAATCCAAATGGTAGTCTTTTAAATTGATAGAGTCCATCTTCTGTATACAAACCTGCTAATGGTTTTGAATTTCTGTCTAAAGGTATTTGGTGGAAAGAACTAGTCATGTTAAGTGTCGAAAAGGTTTTTTTCTCTTCCTAATTTGTCAAGTATATCTTCTAGTCTTGTTAAGGGGAATTTGTCGTTTACTATTTTGTCATTGAGTTTACTGTAATCTACTACTAGTCTCCATTTTTTGTTGTCCTTGTTTCCTTTTTTTGGTACTACTAACAGTGGTGAATTGTATGGACTTGTGGATGGTTCACAAACCATATTATGTCCTCATTTAATAATTTTCTGACTTGTTGTTTAATTTCGTCTTTTTGTGTCTGCAGAAGTCTATAGTTCTTTATGTAAGTCGGACTTTTGTCGTTTAGGTTAATTTTTTGTGTGTAAAAGTTATTAGTTGACAGTACTTCGTTGTCTAAATGAAAAATGTCTTGATAGTTTTGTAGGATTTCAGTTAGTAAACTGTATGCGTCAGGGTCAGTTGTTTTTATTTTCATCGTTTCTAATAGCTTATTGAATATTTCGGTGTGATACATTGTTCTTGATGTTAGAATATCATAATTTGTTAATGGGTCCGACTCTAGTTCAATTTTATGTATAGTAACAGTACTGTCATTTGTGTTTAATATTTTCATATGACCTGTCTTTCCTTTTGAGCAAATGCAATTTCCTACGAATATTCCTTTTTGAATTTCTTTATTCCATATTATTCTTTCCTCTTTAAAATTTGTATTGAATGGTACAATGAGCTTACAACTTGATGGTAAAACAATTTCAATCGTGTGTTTAAATGTAATGGTACAATTATGTATAATATATCATTTTCATTAAAACTATTTCGTTTCTCCACTATACACTTGTACGATTATCCTTTTCCGCAGTACTACTTGAGTACTTTTTACGTCAGGATTAGCCACTTTTAGAGCAATAGTCCGTTCGCAACACTACTTGAGGCTTTGGTGAAAGGATTTTGTATACGCGGCTTTTATATTTGTTCGGGCGCCAGTTAAGGTTTTTGTTGCTCAAAAACCGAAAAAGATTTATTTTTTCTTTGATCGGACCGACCTTCTTTATTGAATTCAAAACTTAGACTGAATTAACACAAGTAATAAGCTTAAAACGTAAACTTAAGTTAATATTAACTGCTGAGGTTTCCTCTATGGTGGCATGACTTTCGGGGGTTGCTGAACTTTGGCTGTGCTATTTCGCTGACGCTGTGTCTGTGCTATTGCTGGAAATGGGCTGCGCGTGTTGCTGTTCTGCTGACATTTCATTTATGCTATTGTTGGAAATGTTGTGTCGTTGCAGTATGTTGACCCTGCCGCTGGTATTTAGTTATGTTAACATGTGCCATGTGAACTTGTATAGTGTATCTGTGTATATCATATGCATGAACTAAGTCTTCAGGCATATTTTTACATGTGCATTTATAAACATAACAATTGCAATTACTATAATAATAGTAATAACTGTTTATATAAACGGAACAGTTATTTAACATATACCGTATATTAACCTAAAATTTGTACTGGGCAAATTTTTAAACGGGGTAGACCTAAACCGATTTTTCATTAACAGCAGTTTAAATAAATTGCGAAATTAATCAAAATAATCAATATTCGCGAAAACATCCGTAGAAAATACAAAGTAACTGAAATTAGCCCAGTACACAATTAACAAACAAGGGAATGTTGCAATAATTAAAAGCAAAATAAAAAGATAAAAAAAAAATATAAAAATAAATACACAAGCAGCAAGATATGCAGAGTTAAATCATGCATACTGCGTACACCCTACACTACATACGTATGCGTACATATTACATTATGTCATTTACATATGTCATTCGAAAGATAAAATATGAATATAATGAAACATTTATCAACAAAAACAAAAACTCTTTGGCAATAATCAATTTTTCTGGCCGCGCCATATATTGTATCTTTGTCTGTCGGGTGGGTGGGAAGTTCCAAAGTTGCAAATGAAAAATCCTTTTTATTTGTTGTATTCATTACTCTAATTTATTGCACTTATATTAATTCATTATGTATTTAGTAATTTATTGCACTATTTCTCTTATACTGTTTCTTAAACGCGACTTCGTCGCACTTTGTACACTACTCGACTCTGGTTAGAATCTTTTCTTGTTTCCACGTTGGCTCGGTTGACGCACCCGTCGACGCAAAGAAAGTGTTGTCGGTAACATACAATATGTGTCATCTGTTTCAATTTGGAAAAATGTGTCAATTTGGAAATAAATGTTGTTCATAAAAACATTGTGAACTTTTATTTGTAAACGAGAAACATTTAAGGGTTAAACACAACCATGGCAGCTGGCGGTGCCTGGAAAAGCCGCTAACGTCCAGTGATTAAATTAAACAGTAACGGCTGGCAGCTGACAGCAAGTGTCAAAAAAAGACAACAAAAGAGATTATAGTGTTTTAGTAAAAATTTATTCAATATTCAATTTCTTAAAGCATTATAATGGATGACTTCCAACTTCTGTTCCAACTAGCGGGAACTGCTTGTGCAGCCTATGAAGGCTATTTGCGCGTTCAGCAGCAAACGAGTCGCAGGTGGTGGGTTCGCCCAGTAAATCTGAGTCGGGACGAACTTGGCTTTTATCAAGCTTGTAACCTCCAACTTCAGTTATCCGATGAAGAGCACTTTTTCAAAGCGACTAGAATGAATGGGGCCAATTTCAATTGCTTACTGGTGCTTTTGAGGGAGTGAATGGAGCGGCACTCACACCGCAAACCAATATCGCCAGCAATAAGACTCTCACTCACTCTTCTGTAAGTATATTAGTACAATTAGGACTTTAAACAAATTGTATTGATGCTTTCAAACATTAAGGTATTTGGCACAAGGATGCAACATTCAGATCCTCGCCTGGGCGCATAAGTTGGGACTTTCCACAGTCAGGAGCATTATATATGACACATGCGATGCCATATGGGAGGAGTTGCACTCGGTGTATTTAGCGCCGCCTAATGTGACAGAACTTACCAGAATTTCCGATAAGTTTTATCTGAAATCCGGTATGCCCAATTGCTTAGGTGCCATCGACGGCAAACATATTGATATTTTGCGCCCGAAAAAAAGCGGCTCGCTGTACTTCAACTACAAAACACACTTCAGCGTAGTTCTGCTGGCTGCGTGCGATGCCAACTACTGTTTTACATATATCGACATTGGAGCCTACGGAAGTCAGAGCGATGGGGGAGTGTTTCTTCGAAGTATTTTCGGCCGAAAAATATTGAATGGCACGCTTGCTGTTCCGGAGGACAGGCTGCTGCCAGGCACATCGGAAACAGTCCCGCACTATTTTGTTGCCGACAGTGCTTTTCCTTTGCGGCCAAATATAATGCGGCCCTACCATGGACAGAATTTATCGCCAGACATTTGGCATTCTTTCTAGCCGTTGGCAAGTTCTCCGCTCACCGATACATGCAAATCCCGAAAATGTTAATAAAATTATACTAGCTACGGCTGTGTTGCATAACTTTATGATGCTAAAACACGATAGCTACTACGACAACCAAACTGACGAAGATGATAACGCCGGCCTACGCTCAGTTCGGTTACCCCCCTCCAACCGTTCATCATTCGGGGCAATAAACTTTAGGAATATTATTAAAGATTACCTTTTTCAAACATTTGAAAACCAAATAAAATAACTATACAAGAACCTTAGATTAAATGTTTCTCCAATTTAATTTATTACACATAATTAACACATAATAATAATAATATTAATAATAAAAAATGTAGCAAAATTTACGCTAAAGCGAAATTAATTGGCTTTATTTTTGCGCGACGACCATTCACGCAGCACATCAAAAACTGCCATGTGTGCGTTATGGAGCGCGCTTTGGACGAGCTCTTCCGGCATGTTGGCCCCATCCACCAACCGTGCAAGGCTGGAGAAATAACTCTCCACTGGGGTCTCGGGTTGAAGCTGCACGCGCCGGCTGAAAAGTGTTTGCAGCCTCTTTGGCGGAGTTTGCAAGTTTCTCCAAAAATATACCCAGCTCCTTGTGCGGTTTCTGCAAATTCAAAAAAGGCTATGTGCATATATATACACATACAAAAATATACTCACATTTCTAGCTGTTGTACCAACATTTGGTGTTGGAGTTGCGGACGCCGGCAAGAGTGTTGATGGCGACGGCAGGGGAGTTGATGGCGACGGCAGGGGAGTTGATGGCGACGGAAAGGGAGCTGTTGGTGACGACTCAATGGGTTGACTGTCGCAGAGATCTTCCTCCAGCTCAAGCATATTCGTTGTGGTTCTGTGAAAAGAGTAACATAAATTGTATTAGTCGATCAATATACAAAATGGAAAACTTACTTTCTGCAGGACTGGACCACATCTAAGAACGTCATTGCTTCGTAGTGGTGCCACATCCGCTTGCACGGTGGCGCTGCACTACCGGAAGCCAGCGTCTGCGCCCGTTTGTTTCGGCGGTAGGTGTCCCGCAGCGTCTTCCACCGTTTTTTGCACGCTGCTCCTGCATTAATTGGATATTAAGAAACATATGTACATATATTTTATATAAAACTTACCATCCATACGCAATCGCTTGCCAATGTCGGCCCAGATCTTCTCTTTGGCGTTAATATTCTTATAATTTGGGGACGAAAGGTCGAATAAACAGTTGAAGCCCTTCACTTCTTCAATTAGCGCTTCGTCTACATCCATTTTGCGGAAAGGAATTAAAGTAAATAATTATATGTAATATCGAAATACTCACCTTATTTCTTTTCAATTCAGTTATTTAAACTAAATGATTGACGGTTGAAATTTGCCTGTCACAAAGGTAAACAAAGGTAAAGAGAGGAGAAGAAGAAGAATATTTCTGCTGCTACAGAAAATGAGAAATAGCTTGACAGCTGGCGGCTAGCGGCGTAGCAGTAGCGTGGCGTAAACTTGAAAGCAAACTTTTTTCTCGATATCCATAAGAGCCCATATAATTTTGACAGCTTGATCCGCTGCTAGCTGCCAGCCGCCATGGTTGTGTTTAATGCATTAGGGGTTAATTCCCTAATGTTATTAAATTAAACACCTTTCACTCGGTTTAAGCTTGACTACGAGCAAGCATTTATTTACAAGACTTTATCAACTTTTTACACTTAGTTTTTTGAAGTTACATACAGGGAGCAACCGTGGCGTTTGCTTGAGCATTCAAGATCTTCTAAATTCTACGGCCATGGTAGCATATCCCATAGGGTATGCCACCCTATGGGATATGGGATCTGGACTGATTATCGTAGCAGAGGGCTACGATAATCAGTACGACAATTGTGTAGCGATACATGATGTCGGTTACTTTGTCGTCGACGCGGCCGCGATGTCGTATTTATACTAGTTAATATAATAAAGGTTATTTTATTTAAAAAAATATATTTTTTATTCACCGTACCCGGTGTTCTTTATTTGACTGCTACTTTAGGAGGGATTACAATTTTGTCTTATTAGTAAAAATGAAAGTTATTGATTATGATGGCTGCTACTGTTGTTGTTGTTCTTGAGTGGCTTAATCAGATGTCGGCGTTTATTTAGATGGAGCGGTCAATGTTCTCTTGCTTCATACCTTCCTGGAACGCTGTTTCTGCAATTCTGCATTTTATGCTGTGGTGTGATTTGGAGTTCATCGACGTTGCTGAGTGGCCTGGCTATGAGTTCGTTGACATGTGTTGTTAACTTATACGTTGTTAACTTACTTACTCCGCTTTCTGCCAGCGTTGGCAGAAAGGAAAGCAGCGCCGACAGCAGCGTCCACGACAATCGCTTGTTTATTCGACGCAGTGTTGTAATGTATTTTATGGGTGGTCTTCTTCTAGTCCAGTTGTCCTCGGGACAACCAGTAAAACTCCATGTGTAGCATTTTGATTTGATTTCTATTTTATTTTTATTTAACCGTTTACTTTTCGGGTTTTTCCTACTTAAAACTTTAACACGTATCTTACAACTAAAAACGCGACTCTATACGCGCGCAAACAAGACGACGACCTCGTCGTTCCGATATAATTCTAAGACTCCCGTTCGAATCTTTTTCTGGTTTTCACTCTGGCTTGGTCGACGCACCCGTCGACCGCACCAAAGTGGGTCGGTGTTGGCGCGTGTCGCAATTTCCATTCTTTCGCAATTTTTTTATTGCGAAATATCAATATCGGCAGAATTAAATCGTTCCTAATTTAATTCTTCCGCGTTTGGTTTTGGATTATTTTTATTATTTCTTTAAACCAAGCGTTTTATGGTCACTGCAAAGAGCTATGATTTTTATGGTTTGGAAGCTCGCTATTAGCTAGCTTCCACGATCAATACCAATGCTAAACGCTATGGTTGTTGGCTTGGTTTTCCAAAGCTTGACGAAAGCTTCTGGCTACCAAACAAAGCGCTGCGGTTGCAGACTTTGCTTTCAAGTTTGCTTTAATGAAAGCTTGGATGGAAATTGCGATCGCGACATACAACAGCCGGCAGCGGGTAGCTAATCCGTCTAGCCGGCGGAATGTAAACAGTGGCGACGACAAAGTGCACACTCAGCATTGCTGTATCGTTTACAGCAATGAAGCGGTTGTTTGTTTGCTTTGGCTCGTCGATCGTTCGACCAGCCAAGTAGCGCAAACTGATTTTGAAGTGCAGTGCAACAAAGAGTCGCGTCGTTAAGGATCCGATATCCGAACGACTCCACCTAATTAAAGTTTAATGCTCGGACGTGTGTGGTATGTACGATCGATCGCTCTTCAGCGAACACACACACGCACACGTAATTCTTCAACATCCAACTCGTCAGTGCCCAGTGCTTCTAAGAGCGTTGCAATTTTTTACGCTTTATTTCCTGTAATTGGCAGACCTCTATTCAGTTCATTAATTTGATGAAATCTTAGCTTTTCAATTTTAATTTGCATTTTGACGTTTTTGTTTTCCTTTAAACAAATTCGAACCAAAAACCACATTATTTCTTATAGATACGATCTCCAGATCAAAATAAATGTTAATCCATGCGAAACCAAAAAACCAAGATAGTTAGTGGCAGATAGATAGTTTCGTTGTTAATTTATTTATTAAAGAAAAGAATAGAAATAAAAAGTACACAATTCAAAATTAATTTCATAAATTCCGCGATCAGCGCCCCCGTTCCTATTTGCTTCTTGACAACTCAACATCACTGTCGCCCAGTGTTGCCATATGACGTTGACACAATGTAGGGATTACTTCGAAGACTCTTCCATGTCGTATTAATTATTCGCAATATAAATTTGGGGATATAATTGTAACGTTTTGTCGCCATTTTTTATTTTTCCATTTTTGTTATTGATTTCAATATTTTACAATATAATAAATTTTTTATATATTTATATATACTTATATTTTCTATATATTTATATAGTTTATATAAAAGCTGTATAAAAGGAATTTTTTCCGCATCACCGGGAGAAGGCCGTGTTACTTATGTTGATCCTTCATAATCAACTGAAAAAAACAGTTTTTGTCTATGGTTATTTCTTTAGACCGAAGCCCTTCTTTACTTAAGCTCTCTCGAAACTAAAAACTAAATGTAAGCGTTCGTAACCAATGATAATTTATTATACAAAAAGCATGGATGTGAATAATTGTTCCAATGAAGCAAGTTTATTGAAAGTATAAAACGTTCGAGTGGTACTGTTGTAATTTGTTATTGCATTTCTGGTGTCAACGGTGCATTAAACTGAAATGTTACCAGTAAAGTAAAAGATGCTATGGAAAAATATAAAATACGAGAATTTGATTAGAATTTTGTACGAAGTATGCGAGTTTTCAAATGACGCCGGTGACGTCGTATTCAATCTTCCTTTCGTAAAGGTTTAGTTTACAAATAGCATTTGATGTGACAAGCACGTGCTCAAGTAATTAATCATTTATTAAATCCTATTTAGCTAGTTCAGTGTGCCTTCCTTCGACGTTTAAGGTTTTTAGCGTTCTAGTTCAAGAAATTGCATGTATGGGCTTACGTACTCAATTAGGATGCGTGTCAACATATACTATACTATATATGAACATACATATATAGACGCTTATGTTCGCCATGGTCTGAAGGTTCGCTTTTAGATGCAACGGCGGCAGACGCCATTTTCCTTATCTTAGTATTTACTGCAATAGGGTGCCATTACTTTCGTCAATTAGTAAAAACATTATCAAAAAACATTTTTTTCAAAAAGACAAATGTTAGAATCATTCAGCTACTTTGATTTATTGGAATTTGTTAAATAGACCAAGAGCAATAATTTGCACAAATAAATACATGGACTGGGACACAAGGACAAATTTAGTAATCACACTATTAAAAAGAATAATCTGGGAAAAATGTATAAAGTGTAAAAATAAATAAAAATTTCAATTTTAAAAAATTCTATTTAAAGAAATCATATTCATTCATAATCATGAAAAAAAAATAAAATTCAGGTTCAAATTTTAATTACAAAAAAAAAACAAAATAAGTTTTGATATAAATTATTTTTATTTATTCGAAACAAAACTATCAATAATAATATTAATAAATTAGTATATTAATAATAATATTAATAAATTAGTATATTGTTAAAAACATTAATAATTGAAATAATTGATTTATTTTTTTATTTGTATGAATTATGAAAATAATTTTCGTTTACAATAATAAAATCTTATTGTTCTTTAATATATTAAAGAAATTGTATGTTATATTAATTTTGCTGCTTGATATTATATCATAATTAATGTTAAAATTTGTTACGAAAACTAAAAATACAAAACAAAAAAAATTAAATTAAATTCAAAATTGAACGTGCGTATTTTTTGTTATGTTATATATAATATAATAATGTCTTATATTTAGAAAAGCTTATAAGCTTATCATTTAAGCTTCCCTTTCAGTTTTAATGTGTTTTGAAGACTAAAAGCACAACATAAACAAACCAATTCGAAAATTCGAATTAAAAAAAATAATGAAAAAGGAGTATACAATTCAATAGATTCCACGAGAAACCTACATATGTTGCTAGCAGCAAGTGTAGAAATTAGGTGCAAAGATTAGAAACAAAGAATATACAAGATTTTACATATACTCTTCGCTTCACCGGTTCACGAGGTATATGTTGCTAGCAGCATTCGATTGGAAGATTTCGGCGATGGGAAAGCAACGAGTAAAACAGCTCGAGCCGTTACTCAATGTATTCAATGTGGGAGAGTTAAGTTCTAAAAGTGTACTCATTGCTTGAGTTTTAAAATTAATAACATTTCATTCTGTTGTTCCTGTTACGAGTTTGTATTTGTAAACATTGTGAAAAAACATTGCATGGTGAAGTTTTTTAAAAGCCTCAAATATTATAAATGTGAACTTTTTTGATGATTTTGTTTAAATAAAAATTCATATCGATTTTAAAGTGATCAACAAATAATTAGTAGTTAATTTAATTTAGTTTGTAAATTAGACATATTATATGATTTTTTTGTTAAGTTAAGAAAGAAATCTTTACAAAATTTTTATGGGGCGTTTTCCAGATTTGTATAGCTTAAATATTAACCTCATTTAATTGAAATTAAATAAAAATGCATTAAAAGTACATAAAGAGTAAAAAGATTAAAATTGTATTTTTTTCAATTTCGAAAACAGTTTTAATTAATTGAAAAAGTGTTTAGTTTTTTACATTTTTTTTAAAATGTGTCGGTTTATGCTTTTAAAAATTTTTTTGTAAATTGATGTTTTTAGTTAATATTATGTATATTTAATAAAAATATTATGCAAATAAATGTCTTCCAAACAGAAAGTTTCAAAATAAATCATAAACGTATTTTTTAAAAAACACTCTGAATTAAAAAATGTAGTTATTTAAAATAAGTGTATAGAAATACTTTTCTGCAACATGTTTTAGAGCAACATAAATGTTTTCATGCAACATAATTAAAAATACATAATTATTTTTAAACAATACATGCGTTGTAATTAGAATGATAAGAAAATTGATAAGAATCCTTTTGAAATTATATTGTGACTTGAATTTCATAGAAAAACTTGATTTAAAGTGACATTTGGCTCTTTTGATGTATTTTTGACTAAATTTAAGGATCTTTTCCAAAGTCTTTTGATTTGTATTTGTGTATTAAAGTCGTGTTTAAAACTTATGACTTGTGTTGTGTTTTTAATACATTTGTTTTTTATTGCTTTTAAATGCGGCAGCTTGGGAATCGAAAACAATTCGTGGTCCTCAAAATGGATTGTTTTTTATTTGTTTTTTATTTGGAACACTGGAAATACGAGTCGTTTTCTTGTTACTCACTAAACTAAAGCTTGGTTTTTTAGCAGATAAGCAGCGATGCTCAGATTAGTTAAGATTGAATCCCAACACAGCTTCTTATGCGTGTGCCATTAAATCCCATCATTCTCTCTCTTATTTTCTTTCTGTGTCCTCTTTTATCTCTATGATTAACAACATACATACATCGCAATACTACAAACTTTAAAGTGCCTCAACAATAAACATATATAAAGGTATTGTATATATATACATATATCTAAATATATCTACATACTTTTAGCCTATATATTAAATATCGCGTATGATTTGTTCATGTCATGTTCTTTGCAGCAGCATCGCTCATTAAATTTTTAAAATTTAACTCACTGCTGCTGCTAAACATTGAAATAGTTAAACATGCAACTTTTTGAATTAGTTACTCATTCGTCGTCATCCCTCGCTCATCTTCATTCGTCACTCATCTTCTTCATTCCTCTCTCCCCTCAGTCCTTTTTCTATCCTTCCTTAATTCGAGTTTAATGAGCTCGAGTTATTCGTCGAGGTTGACGATGTAGTTGAAGTGTTATTCGCGTGATCCTCCCCTGCCCCCGCCGTCATCATCGTCGTGGTCATGGGACACACGTAGTCACTCCACTCCACATCATGGCTACCTTTTGTGCTTTTTCTACGCTTTAACGTAAACTGAGCTTTCTTTGGCGCTTTTATTTTGGCTGCTATGGTCAGCGATTGATATCCCGGCGCTGATTCCGCATTGCGTTTCTCATGTATTACAGCGCGCCCAAGCAGCTCTTTGAAATGCGTTGCCAAATGACGACGTAGCAGTGTTTTGCTCGGTGGTATACTCAACAAATCGGCCAGCAAATCCGCATTGAAACGTGGCTCGTACAACATAAGCGCTCCGTGAACACCGGCGCCTCTCAAATTGGGCGCGTACTCCGACAAATCAGCGACGCGGAGCCACTCCATGACACGATGGGCTGTCCACAAAGCAATGCTTTCCGAACGGCTCTGAGCTTCCTCATCTTCATCGTCCTCATCGGCAGCGCCACCGCCGACGTTCGTTCGTCGCGTTGAGCGTCGTATAAGACATTCGGGATTCCAATGGTTCCTTCGCATGCACTGAATGCCGCATCTAAGCGACGCTATGTGAAGACATGAAGTCACATTCAATTGCGTCAGATCCTCCAACGTCAAACGATGCAGCATGCGACCGTCCAGCTTCGCTTGCAAAAAGTTATCTTTGTACTGCGGCAAACCGATGTCATCCAGCCATCGCAGCACCCAGCCGACATCCAGCTGGCCCGCTTTCAGAGCCTGCTCATCGTCTTCCTTCCCCGTCAGCTCATCGATGGCCAACATGATTTTTTTGCGATGGAGAGGTGATTTCAAATGCAGCTCTCGCTCTATTTCTAGCGGAGAGATGTTAAAAAAAGATACACTCTCCTCCGACTTCAGCCATTTTCTGCAAAATAACAAAAAAATTATGATTTATATTCTGCTTATATAGGAGTACCTTATATTTATTTATCATTCACTACCTGCAGGCTTCTTCGTAACAACCCAGCCCGAGGTCGCTCAACCAGTTGCACACCTCCTGCGGCGACCAGTCAGCGTACGCTTTGGATAAAATTGTCAATGGTATATCCTGAGTGGACCACTCAATGCGACCGCCGGCTGTGGCACGTGCTCCCCCTCGCTTAAACTCGGAATCGGCCTGTTCGAGGGCTGGCAGTTCGAGGTTGCCGCTATTGCTGCGTTTTAATTTGCCGAAAATATTGCGCAGTCCCTTCGCCGAACGCTCGCGCAGGTTGGGCGATGGAGTAGAATTGAGCTGCGAAGTAAAGCTGTCGTACATGAGGTCAGCGTTGCCTTGTATACTAACATCGTCGATAATTTTCTCGTTTGAAGCAAAAGCTACGTTGCGTTGTCTGGAGACCGAGTTCGCATTAGCATTGGCATCGTAAACACGGTTGTTGTTGTTGTTATTGTGTTGGTTTTTATTATTTGGTTTGTTGGACAAGTGCGAGCGCGGTAAACTATGAAACTGCGGATGAATTTGGTGGCGTAGCGCTGCAGGCGGTGTCTTTGGCGTCGATAGTGACATAGCATGCATTGCGTGCTGATGCAGGTTGCCAACACTGCCAAACGGATGGCGCGGCGGAAGTCCACCACCGTCTGCAGTCACACCGTCAGAGCTGCACTGTGTCGTGGAGTTACTACTTTTCAATTCCACATTCTCACGTTCCAATGCGGCGCGATGCAGCTTGAGTTCACTCAGTGCCGACATCAATTCCAGTTTTTGTGTCTCCAGCGCTGACTGCGATAGCATCTGACGCTGAAGAGCCGCTTCATTTGTACTCAGTAGCTGAGTGCGCTCTGCCAGTAGTCGTTCCAGTTCGGCGATTTTGTGCGCCTGGGCGGCTACTTTTTCATTCAGTGCTTGAAACTGCACAGCCAACGTTTCCTTGTCGCGCTGCAAACGTCGCAAACGCTCGTCGGCATCCTGAAGCGGGATGTGTGTCTCCAGCCAATCGCTGATGATGGCAGCTGTGACAGTGTCCGGTGCAGGCGCCGCTACACCAACCTTCAGGATAAAAAATTACGTACTTTCGATGTATTTTTAAGTTATGTCAATTTAACTAACCTGTTGCAGTGCCAGAGCCAGTGTTTTTGCTGTGGACAGCACATTCGAGGCTGAGATTAAATTGTGCTCGGTGAGGCCTAACCCCGGACACAGGCTAGGCGTTGGTGAACCATTCGAGTGTACAGCAGAGGGTGCGATAGGCCCGCTCCCAGTCATCGCTGTAGCTGCTGCTGTTCCTGATATGATGCCGTCCATTTGTTGTAGTGCTGCTTCCAGCATCTTGCTGGCTTCTGTCGCGCTCTGAGCCGTCGTCGGACTGCTGCTCTGCTGTTGCAATGTTGCCATCATTAGATTCGATCTGCTTTTCATGCCGTGTATTTGTTTTGGTTTGTCACTTCCTCCGGCGCTTAGCTTGTATTCAAAACTATTTTAAGATTGCGGCTGGTCTTGTTAACGCTATTTTTATATTTTTAAAGCGTCTCTTTTGGACTATCGTTCGTAGGCGTTTCGCTGACTTAAGTTGTGTTACGCTTCTCTCGGTCGTAAGGCGTTTGCGTTTACATAATCATGAACCTGATTCCGGAGTTTGTAGTTGTTTTCACTTTATTTATGAATTTACCTTGTAAAATATTTAAAAAGCATAACAAAAATGAAAAAAAGAAAAACTTGCGAAGCAACAACAAGAATTTGTGCAACAGACACGAACAAAAATAACAGAGAAAAACCGAATGTACTAAAAAGTAATTTACCAACGAGAATGTCGAGAAGTGTCAAAGATAATTTGATGCAGATGTACTAAAAACGACAGAGTTGCAAATTACGCGAAACCTCTGTACATGACCACTCAATTGAGTGCTGTGAATGAAAAGTTTTCGGTGCTCAATTTTCCTTTATCGGCTTAAATAGGTTTTACGAATTAATGTCCTACGTTGTTGTTCGTTTGCTGTTGTTATTGTTTTCGGCGATGACTCCAACAAGAACTTCCGGTTTTATAGCCCTTTGAATTTGAATATTTGATATTGAAATGCGTATATCTCCTAAACTATAGTACATATCGCATTCGTCTAGGTACCGTTAAAAAGGTAGGAATACCCTCCATTTATGTTATACAAAATTTTTTACCTTATAGTTTTCGAGAAAAACGCAATTAAAGATTTTTATTGATTTTTTCCTAACTCATTAATTTTTTTCTAAGTAAAATGCCTAATTAAGGTATATAGTTATCTCAATAATAGGAAAGCATCGTTAAAAAGGAGCTTTCTTTCGAAATTTATATCACTATAATCGGTGCAGAATGTTAGGAGAGCCTAAGCCAATCTGATATGTGCTATAGTTTAGGAGATATAGGCAGTTTAATTTCATATTTGAATGGGCTACAAAACCGGAAGTTGACACTCCTTTTTGAGTTCTTGTTGGGGTCATCGGCTAAAACAACAACAACAGCAAAACCAACAACAGCGAAGGGCATTGTGTCGTAAAACCTATCTGATCCCCTTTTCCTTTTTTCTCAGTTAGAGGTCAAACGACCACTCTTTTTGCGGCCGTGAAAAAGCATTTTGGAGAGCCATGAAAATGTAGGATATTACTAAGCGAAAGTTCCCTTTGTAAGACTACTAATACTATAAGTAAGTATAAAAACTCCTAAAGCTAATGCTTCGTTGTTTTTGTTTGCACCGAAACTCTTTCACCGTTCACCGGCAACCATGTCTCCCGTGAAATTTCACGGCATTTTTTAACCTATATATTTCTCTCGCACTTTACGCTATTTATTTCGCTAAAGTTGCGGCGGTGAAAAAAGTGCCTCGCTAAAAGATAATCAAATTACAGAGTATTAAATAACAAGTAGTTAATAGTCGGGTTTTTTTAATGTACTGAAGATCCAGTTGAAATTTCATTCTATTTATTTAACTATTATATAAAGTATAGAATGCAAAGGCTAAGAATGCATATACTGAAAGGGCTATCTGTGCGCTATATATTGTATTACCCTTTGTAAACCATATTATTCTATTACAATTAAGTGAATCTTGTTTTGTACAACAGAGGAATAAATAAATAATAATAACAGTAGATTTTAAAATAAAAAAAAATATGGCATATGTAGCGGACGCCTACCAAGCTCCGATTTTGCTGTTGTTTTTGTCATTGTTGTTGGTTTGCACGGAGGATCTTCTGACCTATATCTGTGAAACTATAAGAGGTACGTACTTGTATCGTTGGAAAGGTCAGCGATTTGTCTTTCCCTTACATACGACAGTATGTATTTTAAAATCTATGACTAACCTATATAGTTACTTCAATATTAAAATGTTAAAGTCTCTTACCTTTCTACGGATATATATGTATATCAGCAGAATCGGTGCAGTAGTTTAGGAGAAAATGCTTTTAAAACTCACAAGCATTTAAGTACACTTATTATACAAATTCTACTTTATAATTATCATTAAGAATAAGTATCATTACTTGTACTTAACAACATGAAAAATTACGAAAAATTTAAAAATTATTATGGAAAATCGCGCAATCTTATTATGATATAAGATTAAATAAATTATTTTTATATACATATAAAAACGAAAGGCGTGACTCATTTCCTATCAACGCCCAGGTTAAACCCAAGATAGAGATCTCTTATATGGTGTATACAAGGAATAAGAATGATATTTCGAAATTCAACCCCTAAGAACTTAAAGAGGACAAATCCTAAATATCGATCGGGAATATCGATTTTCTTTTTCCACGAAAACATCTCAGTATAAGGTGTTACGTTATATGTAGGCGTTATTAAACAGATACCACGCCCACATCTATCTGTATATATTGCTTGCGTTACTATGTTGTACAGCCGATTGTGATGAAACCTAAATGTGCCGCAATTTAGTGCGTAGACATAGATTGTTGTAATAAATCATTTCATAACTGATGCAATTTCAGTCGCAATTTAAACGAAAATTTTAATAATAAAAACTTTTGTTTGAATTTATAAAAAAAACACAGATTTAAAAAATGCTCCAATCTTTTATTTAAAAATTTAAGATCTATAAACACGAATTTATAACAAACAGTTAATAGTTAGTTATGCTTATCATAACTTTGTTTTCTATTAATTTATTGATAAATATTTTTAAACAGATTAAAATTAGACTAGTTAAACAATTTGTTACTTAATTTTAAGTAAATAAATTAAAAAAATAAAAATCTATTAACATTATTAAGGACGGCGTCTATAGAAATTATTTGTATTTAAATCTTTTTTCAACACTCAAGTTCATGTCGTTCTGTAACTGATTCGTGCAACCAACTACTCTCCACACAGACTGAGCGTCCAGCCGTTCTCAATGTTAGGCACTAAAATTTCTGAAATTTAAATAATAATCTTTGGCAGTGTTAAATTTTTGTTATAATAAACGTCAAAAGAATTAATTATCAGTCAAAATCTTTAATAAATAGTAAATATGTATAAAAAAGCCTTTTGCTTCTAGTCCATATCTGTGAATAGCATTTCGATAAAGCGTCTTTTCTCGTCTTTTAACTCAGCTATGAATAAGCCTCGGTAGGCGTGGTGAAAACTATTTCCAAATTCACCACTAAACTCAACACAGGATCAATCTAAGCTTGGTTCGACTGTCATTCTAGAGTCTTCCACGAGGCGCTCCTGTAGAATACAAGGCGGCAGCCCCTCTGCCACACCAAATTCGTGACTCGCTAGTAAATTCTCTATAACGGGATCTGTCGCCCTGCTTGTCACTGGCATCGATTCGGCCAGCTTTGCTGTCACAGCTGGTCGTTGTTGATGCTGATGATGATGATGTTGTTGAAGCTGATGCTGATTCAAAGCTGCCGCTGCGGCACAAGCGGCAGCAGCTTCATTCGCTTGTTGCAATTCATCTGGCAAATAATCTTTCCAATTGCGGAATAGATAACGAGTAAACTTTTTCAGTTGCCGAAATTTGCAGTAGGTGGCGCCCTCTGCTGACTCAAGTTGCTGCGTTTGGATGAGGAATCCTTTTTCCTTAAAAGTCTTTTCGAGTCTTTCTCGTTGAACTGAACGCCGAGATTTGTTTTTGCGGTCGGCGAAATGATGTTTTTGTTGTTGTTGATTAGGAGGGTGAGACAACTCATTACTAGAGGAAGTGCTGCTGCTAGCTCTTGGATTCGGTGATGCGTCCATTGAAATAGAGACGGATACGGCGCCGCCTGCTCTCAAGCTCTCGGTTACCGGCGTCGTTAGCGTTGGTACCGGTGGAGTCAACAGCAACATATTCCTTGTTGGTGAGTCTGGTATCTGTAGCAATTCATTGCTAAGTCCCGCCGAGGGAGGCGGTATGTCTAACGTTATCTTCTCGCCGCCTGCCGCACTGGCACAGTTGACACCCGGTAAGACGCCACCGCTTTGTTGGACACTCTCGCGAGGAAAGAACTCATAGCCGCGCGTCGATTTATCGCCCGTGCCGCTGTAGTAGCGATAGTTGCCGCCCGCATCGACGGACAGCATTTTCTTCTCCTGCAACGTAGGCCGCGCGCCGCCCGTGAACTTAAACTTGCAGATGCTAACCTCGTTCGATGGATTGTTGGCATTCTCCGCCGGCATCGGCGGTATATAGATGGCCGAGCGCTTGCGTTTCGGGGCTGGTTGCGGCGACAGCTGTAACTGCTGAACTGCTACCAAGCTTGCGTTGGTGGTTGCCGAATTCTCCGACTTGAGGGACGAAGGCGTGGACATGGGCTCCGGATAGTCGAGGAGGCTGCCAGCAGGCGGAGCCGGTGGCGATGACTTTTCTAGCTTGGGCGTCAGGAAGAGGCCGCTGGGGATGGGTATCTTCAAGGCTAGCTGATTGTCACGTTGGATGGTCTCCACGGGGAAACCGAGGTTGGAGAGTCCACTCGACGAGACCAAAGTCCCAGATTCGATGAGCTTCTGGTAGTAGAGACTCATTGGATGTAAACTCGACTGCTGAACTGGGGCAGTAGGTGGTATAGTATGGACGGACCAACCTGGTGCGAGGGGGTCCAACGTTTGGCATCCCGGAAGAGATGTCGTCGCTTCCTCCAGCAGCACGCTTGGCATAGCTAACTTTAAATTTGCAGCCAACAAGCTATCGTTGGCAACATCAGTACTGGTCATTAGAGGGGTATCGCCTGGTGACGCTTCATTCAAATCATCCTCGTCATCCTCCTCGTCTTCTTCTTCTTCGTCCGCAATGCTTGAGATCGAGTACAAGTCCTCGCTGGACTGATCGCGCAGACACAGATTTAATGGCTCCTCTTCATCACGCCTTATGTTTTCCATCTTAAAGCATTGATCCTGTTGCCTTTCTTCTTCTTCTTCTCTTCCTGCTTCTCCTTCCTCACATTCTTTGATGCCTCTTAATGGCTCTATGAGAGACTTGTCAAGTTTGTTCTTTGGCGTTCCTGGCAGAATGGTACCGTAGTTCTTGTAGATCAAATGGCAGATGTCGGCCTTCTTCGGCTTGCGTCCCCTCTTTGGCTTCGAATGGTCCAATGTTATCTCGCCCATGTAGGGCAGATCTGAGTAATTCACCACGCGCTTCGTATGCGTTGGTGTTGGTGTTGGTGTGGGCGTTGACGTTGACGTTCTGAATGATTTTGTTGTAACTTTCGTCTCCATCGAAGTGCCTGCGTTTCCCGGATCGGTGTCATTCATGGCAGATGCGACTTGCGCATGATTGTTGTTCGCATCGTGCGTCGATTGCGTTTCGTGGGCTTGCTGCGGTTTCTGAGAGGCACGGTGAAGTTCGGCTATTTTCTGCAACCAGGAGCGTACGTTCTCGTTCGCACTTTTCGGGGGCGTCAACTTTTGCGTTTCCGCAGTTGGCTTCGCAGGAGCGACATCTTTCTTGGCCACTCCTGTCGCTTGCGTCGCTTCGTAGTGACTAAGATATTCGGCGGGCAGTGCTTGATGATGGAAGCGCAGCTTTACGGTGCCGGGATTCCTTTTCGTCTTTGTCGCTCGAGTTTTTGGCGATCCGGGTGCCGGGGGAATCCGTATTTGCGTCTGCTGGGATTGATTCATGTGACTCATGCGACTGGCTTTGATTTTCAACTGTTGTTTTGTGAGCGAGCTGCAACCGTTGGTTGTGCGGGATGGTGACGGTGACGGTGACGGTGACGGTTGACGTTGTGACTTGAGTACAGATGATATGCGGTGCGATTGTGGCCGAAGTGACTGCGACATCTGTTGGAGGATCTGATGGGGTTGTGGTTGTTTCTCTTTGGTAGCTGCTTCTGCAATGAGTGTACTGAACTCAGCGGGCGGGTCGTCGTCGGTGACACTGTTGGCGCCCCGACATATCAGTGGGTCATCTGAGCTCTGCAACAACAATTTGCTGCTGACACCTGTCACATTCATGAAGCGATACTGATTATGCAGATGCTGGTGATGCTGCTCTTGCTGCTGATGATGCTGATCTTGATAATAATGCTGCTGATAATGTTGACTGTGATGGTGTTCATAATTATTCAGCGGATGTTGGTGCCACGTCGAGGCATGCGAGGGGAAGAGATCCCTTGCCGAGTGCTCCTCTAACTTGAGGCCCGCAATGAGAGATGGACTGTTGTCCGCGTAGATGCTGACTGCATGCTCGTGGATCGTCGGTCGTAAGCGTGGATGCAGCGCTGAGTTGGTTCCGAGCGGTTCTGTCAACAAGTGGCTGGCCGTTGATGCGGTGTACGTGGATGTTGTTGTTGTGGATGTTGCTGTTGCTGTGACTGAGAGTACAGGGGCGGCTGTGCTGTTGAAGTGCGAGCCTCCGACGACATGCAGACCTGACGAACCGTTTGAGTCCTTCTCTCCGGACGACGCTCCTCCATCTAGAAGTGAGAAATCTTCGTGAGATAAATCTTGCATGCTATTGCCGACTACAGAGACAGAAAGAGAGAGACAACAATTGAGTTAATAATTTTTCTATTTATTCTAAGTAAGCGTAACTTTTGCAAATTGATCAAACTTCAAACATTTTAACTATACTTCAATAATTTAACGAAATTTCAGTAATTTAATGAAATATCTAAAATTATACAATTTTTATCAAAATTAACAGAAATAACAAATCTTTCGAAATGTCGAAAACGAAACGAAATGAAAAAATTGCGTTTATTTACCAGGAAACAAAAAATCTGGCAACATTATACTATAGATTTTTTAAAGGTGTCTTCTTTTCCTTTTTCTTGGAGTTAATTTTAATGTTCAAATTCAATTAATGTCTTTTATTCATAATGTAATAATAATTTCTCGTTAATCGTTATTCAAGCAATAACATTCTTTCGTCTTCTTTCTCACTTAATTTTATTTTTCGTGTTATTGCTTTTTTGTTTTTTTTTTCAGTCCTGTATAAATTACACAAAAAAGTATATAAATTAATAAAATTGTTCATAATCTTTAATATCAAATTATAATAACTATAAAAATTAAATCATGTTTAATTAAATTAAAACATTATTTTATTGGTCGCATTTTAGGTTCATTTTATTTTATTTTCCCTTATTTTATTTCATTTAATTTTATTTCATTTAATTTATTTTATTTAATTTTATTGTTTTTCATATTATATTACATTTTTTAAAATAATATAACTTTTTATGAATTTTCTCTTTTTTAAAATGTTTTGGTTTCTTCTTCGTCGAGTTGAGTTGAGTATCGTTGAGTATCGTCGAGTTTAACCGAAATGAATTGAATAACTTTCCGGCATTTTTGCACAAATGAATTTCACGCTTCCGGTTTGCATTCGCCGCATGTTCTCATCACATGTTCTCAATCTCTCACTCACACTTCTTTGGCCGGCTCTCTGATTTTATGTTTTGCTCTTTCTTGACTCTGCTCTCGCAAGTGTTTTCTCTATTTTCACATTTCTCTCACATTTTGGCGAACTTCTGCGGCGGCCAACGAAGCACACGAAAAAAACACGCGTTCATTGTTGTTGCTCAGTGCATGAAATTCGACTCCCTTTTGGCCAATATTACCTTATTCGGGTTAACGCACAGTGAAATGAATTTCTTGTGAATTGTGGCAACAACGTCATCGAAAGCAACAGAAATATACACTTTGTATATATATGTACATATATAGCCATATGCATTCACAATACACGTGCATGTAGAAAGGTATGTATATGTGTGTGTATGCGTGCATATTCACGAGTATGTATTAATAAATAAAATAAACAACAATAACAACAAGAATCGAATTGTAACCACTGCATGATGATGTTTTCGGTGTTGCTGTCGTTGTTGTTGTTATTTAATTTCGAAGTACATAATTTAATTTGTATTACAATTTAATTTAAATTTAATTTTCACTTAGTGTTAGTTTAATTTTAATTTAAAGTTTACTTAGTATTATTAATTAGTCATTTATACCTTCATTTATGAAACTTTATTTTATAAGTATTTTCGAGTATATATGCATATGTATTTATATTTTTATACTTATATTTATTTTATGTATTTTCTTCTCTTTTTCCCATTTGTTTTTATAATCATAAGAATTTTATTAATTTTCGAATTTATGAATTTCTTTTATTTCCGTTTATAAACTCTGGATTAGTTAAGAGTTAATAGTTTCTTTTTTAATTTTTCAAAGGAAGTATTTTTGTTTTAAGCACATTTTTCTTCCTCTTCATGCTCAATGAAAGTATGTATGTAATAATTTTATTAAAAAACAGTTAACAGTTAACAGTTTTTTAAAAGTGTTTTTATGTCTTCATTTTTTTTAAATGTGAACTCATTTAAATTTGAGGTGTCTTCGTGCAAACGTCAGAAATGTCAACAGCATTAGAAAACTGAATAACAACAACAAAACGACGACGGCGACGACGACGACGACGGTGATGACGATTACAATTACGCTTGCGATGGTGACATCGATGAGTGCGACGACGGTGACGATGGTAGCGTCAAGGAATGAAAATCGTCTGCGGTTCGCGCGTTCCTGGTGACAACCAAAACGCAACTAAAAGCACCGTTTCTTAAAATCCACCATCTAAGGCGGTGATGATGGTTCGCAGCGGGGATGCTGTGTGCTAGGGGTGTGTGCCCCTTCCCCCACACTTCCTCAGCGTTCGCACGACTCTTCTTTTCTCGGTGTAACGTACGATATTCTTCTAATTTTGAAATATTTTCATTTCTTTGTTCAAAGCGAATTTCGTTTTTAGTTTTTCCTCTTTCCTCCCCTGCTGCTGATACTGCTGCTGTTGTTGTTGTTGTTCATCTAATTTAGTCTATCGCTGAATGCCGTTGCTGCGATTCGAAGATCCGCACCAACTTGTTGATGACGTCGCCGTGTGTCAAGAAAGCGTTTATGTCGAGAGAGAGAGAGAGAGAAGGAAAGTGAAAGAAAATAATAAAGAGCTGAAGGTTCAGGAAGATGTACATAGATTAAAGATTAAAGGAGTAGGTGGTTGTGATGAGGGGGGGTGGGGTGAGAGGTGAGAACATTGGTTCGGCCGGTTTTAGAGATCACGAAGAAGTTCATTTGGACACTTATAAATGTCAAGCATCAAACGATCTTGAAACCCATCTTTTGGCGATGTGAAAAAATTGTAAAAAAACCAACCAAAAACCAACCAAAAACCATCAAAACAACAGCCGCTATCATGATCAGGGCTGTCAAGTCGTGGGGAATTCCATAAATTGCATGTGAATGATGGTAGTTGAACAGTTGTCAAAAATAACAGCGTCATAAGGATGTGTTCAGTGGCTTGGGACTGTTTAGATGGAGGGAGAGTGGTCTCAAGTTGTGGTCGTTTCCCAGCAAAATCGACAAAAAGTTTGTCATGTCTTAATAAGAATATCTATTTAACCGCGCCTCATTAACTTCTGTTCCTTTCTCATCCTATTATTTCTATTAATAGCTTGGCAAGGATATAAACGAAGACCTGAATAGAATTTTTCAGTGGGCCGGGAAGATCACTTTGGAGCTTAATGCTTCGAAATCTGATGCTCTCCCGATTTGTAGACTGGGACCTCCCTTGACTAACATCGCCCACTTGTAAATGGGAAATAATCAGCTCACTTTTGTGTCTATGATATCCAATTTAGGCTTCCCGCCTTTCTTGTGTATATCACGCTTATCACTACCCTTTCTGACTTATTTTATAGTAGTGTACAGAGCAAACTTGATTTCTCATCTCGGCTCAAAGTACATTTTAGACAATCTTTAATTGTTTGCTATAATAACTGAATAAATTATGAAAGAAATACACAATCATAAGAAGTTGTTCTTGTATTGGGAAATTGAATTCAAATTCGGCTCTTTTTTTGAGGGAAATCGGGAAATCTGAACAATTTACTTGGCAACCCTGATTCGAGAGTGACTTTGCTTTCGTTTTCGTTTTTTTCTCTCACTCTCTCGCTCTCTCAAAATGTTGTTGTGATGGGCTTCTTAACTGTAAAATGAGCTGCCTAGTTGATTCGGGTGTTTTTTAGTAGTAGTAGTGTTGTTGTTGTTGTTGTAATTAATGTTATTATTATTGAAATTATTATTGTTACTATGCTTATTATTGTTATTATTACTTTTATTTTATAATTATTATTATTTTTTTATTATTATTGTTGTATTTGTTTATTATTTTTTTTTTTTTTTGTTAACCCTTTTATTACACAAACATACTCACCCAAGAAAAGTTGCTAAATCAATTTGTATGGAATTCATGAAAACAGCCAAAAATATAAAAGAACCAAAGCAAAAGCTTTTGTTAACTAGAGATCTATGCACACGAACCTACATACATACACACATACATACATACATACATACATACATTCTATACGTATACTTATATGCATATGTGTATGTATGTTTTTATACATTTCCCACTCTGTTCTCGTGTTGGGTTTTGTTTCTGTAAAAAGTAAGCTTTTTTTTCTTTCAAATTTCTTTCGTTTGATTGTTGTTGTTGTTGTTGCACGAGGTGCGATCGTATTTTATTCACCATAAAAATACTTACGATACACTTTTTTGGCTCTTTATACAAATTTAGTTGGTTTTTGTTGTTTTTGTTGATTTTGTTGGCCTTTTCTTCGGTTCAGATTTTATTTTTGAAATACATTATGTTGTTGTTGTTGTTGTTGTTGTGGTTGGTTGCTTGTTCTTCCGCTTTGTTGTTGTCGCTGCTGTTGTTGCTGTGTTTATTGTTGTTGTTGTTGTTGTTGTTGTTGTTGTTGTTGTTCTCGATTTGTCTCTGGTTTGCTATTCGGTACACAAACGTTTCGTTGCGTATCGTATTCGGATAAATTTATTTACGCATCAATGTCGCGTGGGCGCTGTTTTTGTTGTCGTCGTTGTTGCTTATATTTATACAACATTTTTTGGTTTTCTTGATTTTCTGTGCTTTTTTGGTTTGTTTTAGATTTTTGATTTTTTTTTTTTTTTTTTTTTTCGCTTTTTGGTTGGTTTTCGTTTGTGTACTTTTCTTTTATAGGTTTGACGACTGTCAAAAGTTCTCTAAATAATTTTATATACAACAGATAATGAAAATAATAATAAATTACAAATAAAAGAGGACAGAAATTAGAAAAACAGATACTTTAAGTTTTATAATTCAATGTAGATGAATTTAATGAAAATAAAAAAAAAGTTCCATAAAATATTATGAAATTGGAAATAAAAATATAAAACAAATAATGAATACACTAATAATCAAATATTTATTACAAAAAATATTCATCTAAAAAAAATCCAAATACAAAATAATTTTAAAATATGAAGAAATATTCAAATAAAAGAGAAATATTCACGAAATACTAAATACTTTAAACACGAAATACTAAAATACAAAAGAGTAAAAAAATAAAAAACCAGTAAGAAAGCTATATTCGGCCTGGCCGAATCTTAGATACCCTACACCTAAAAGTTTTGAAAAAAATTTAAAAGGGGGGCGTAGTAAGGGGGGCGGGCGTGGCTGTCCATTCTGGGCGGCACGATGTCGGGGGTGGCAGTTGTGGAATTCAAGTAGTGACTTATTGAATTCTAGGAATTTTTGGGGCTGCAAGTTGATTGACCGTCGCGGGCTCCATGAGACCTAGCTACGCCTCTGTATAAATAGTAGGCGTGGTCATTACCTTTTTCAAAACAAAATAACTAGTTTAGTTATTTTATTATTGTGTTCGTGGTAATAAACTTGTTTTCATGAGCTATTCTGTATTCATAAGTAGTGTAAAAGTGGGCGGACCGCACCCAGTTTTGATGTAATAATGTTTTTTTGGTAAACAAGTTGTTATCTAAAGTTTTATTCAGGAAGTTCATATATTTAACAATATAACCCTCTTTTGCCTGTGTAACCTAAAAGTGGGCGGATCACGCCCATATTTGGGTTATTAACGGATACTGCTACTCTATACTCAGGAATGAAATTTTGTTGTCATAACTCAAAAACGAACGCTGATATCACATTTTTACTAAAAAATAGGCGTGGTCGTGGACCGATTTTGCCCACTTTCAATACCAACCTGCACACCACAAGAAACAATATTTCTGCAAAATTTCATTACGATATCTTTACCGGTTCTCCTGTGATCGTGATTTCAACAGACAGACAGACAGACAGACAGACAGACAGACAGACAGACAGACAGACAGACAGACAGACAGACGGACGGACATGGCTAAATCGACTCAGGAGGTCACGCTGATCAATAATATATATACTTTTCTATACCTATCGTCTCTATTTCTATGCGTTACACATTTCGTGACAAAGTGAATATACCCTTAACCTTAAGGTGTAGGGTATAAAAAAATATTGCTACATTTAAAAGGACATTAAAACGGGAAAAAAACAATTTCTCAAAAAATTCACAAAAAACAAAAACAACAATAAGAACACTAGATAAATAGGTAAACTGGGTAGGCTGGGACCAGAAAGAAACCAGAAAGAGCTCATGGGTTTCTTTCCACGTTTAATTTGCTTAAATTGAATTTGAAATTTCTTAGATTTTGGTTTTGAAAATACATTTTGAAAAAAAACCCGCCGATGGCCGGTGATATACTAATAATAATATATGTATTTAGTATAAGATATGACTAAGAATATAATAATTAAAAAAGAAAAACTTTCTTGAGGAAAGATTTAAAAAACCGAGGAGAGAGAAAGAAAGAGAGAGAGAGAGAGAGCGCATTGAATGTGATAGCTGTAAAGTTTTAACAATCGCAGTGGTGAAAAACAAGGAGGAAAAAAGATGGACGGCAGGAGGGGATCAGATATTCTAATACTGAGGGAGGGAGAGAGGGAGAGACGGAGAGAAGGAGGGAGAGAGGAAGGAAGAGAGCGTGGTTGAGTGGGGGGAGTGAGTAGAAGAGTAAACTATTTTTTCGCTCTTGAACACCTGAAAGAAAAGAGTAAATAAAAAAAACAAAAATTGTGAAGAAAATAAAAAGTTTTCAATTTAAAAATATTAAAAAAAACAACTGAAAAATAAGCCAAAAGCAGTAAAATGAAAAGGAAGCGAAAGCAGAGAGTCGCCAGTGTTCTTATTTCGGAACAAGTTCACGAGAAATATGATCGAATTGTCTAAATTTGGAGAAAGAAATGCTCACAATCAAAGAGGGAGCGGGAGGGGGGGATGGCAAGGAGAAGGGCGACGGGCAAGAGGCGCCTATGCCCCTTTCATTTAATGCAAAAGAAGAAGAATTGTGGAAGGAAATGTTGATTTCGTTTTATTCCATTGAATATTCTTCGTCGTTGCTGTTGTTTGCCTTTTTCTCTACCGAAGAATGCCAAAAATGGGGAAAAACCAAAGAAGAGAACAGGGAAAGAAGAAGAAGAAGCAGCCGAAGCTCTCCAGGAAGCTAATTAAATTCTGAACGCGTGCGTCAGACTGCGTTAAAAATACGCTTTGAGTTGAGTTGAGTCCAAACACTCTGCCGGATCGCTTCTATGCTGCTGCCTCTTCTTCATCCTTCTCCGCCGTCTGTCTTTCTTTATACATGGTAAATCGTATATGCATGTATATTTATTGAGTAGATTATTTTTATTTTTGGTTTTGGTTGAATAACAATCATAATGCCGAAAGTTCTTTATATAGATTTGATAATTGTTTTGGATTGGATTTAATCATCATTTTTGGGTTAACTCAAAATATGTTGTTTGGCGTTATTTTATGTGGCAGAAATACAGAGGAGAGAGAGAGAGAGCGAGAGGGAGAAGTGAAAAGGACAGCTAATTTTTTTATAAGATTGGAGTCTATATAAGTCTTTATAGGAAATGAGAAAAAAGTCGAAATTTCAATCAATTTCTTTGATTTGTGTCAAGTGTGTTCAATTCATTAACTTTCCACAAGTTTTTAAAACCGTCGTTAAGTCTTGATAGTTTCGTTAAGCCTTGGAAACTTCGTTAAGTCTTTAAACCTTTGTTAATTTTTTGAACTTTCATTCAATTTTGAAGAGTTTCTTTCACTTCTACGATGGTTTTAAAACTATCGTCAAAATCTTCATTACAATTCTGAAATTTAATATAACAGCAAAAACAACAACAACAACAACAACATTGCCAGTGAACGACAACGACGAGGAAAAAACTGTAGGAATTTCCATTTCAGCCAAATGAAAAACATGGCAAGTTGGCAACACCAATAAAAGTGTTGCCATACGCACTAAATTCAGTTACAAGACAACTTCTGTTGTTTGTTATTTTGTCGTTTTGTTATTGTTATTAGTGTTGTTGTTGGGTTTCTTAGTACTGCTGTTGTTATTATTATTAATGCTGTTACTGTTACTGTTGTTGTTGTTGTTGTTGTTGTTGTTGTTGTTGTTGCTGTTGCTGGTGGTCGTTGCATTCAACAAGAAACCCACACGTTGTGGTCTTTCTAACCAAAAAAACTCGCATTTCTTTTGGCTAAATACGCGGAAAACACCAAATTGAGTCCTTTTATTGAGGACTTTATTTGTTGTTGTTATCATTTATAATTGTTTCTGTTGTCTTTCCTCGTCTTTGTTGCATTTCTGTTTCGGTGCCGCTTGTTTATTTTGGAGCTAAAATTATTGTTGTTTTTATGCACGTTGTTGTTATTGTGGTTGTTGTTTGAATACCGCTTTTGGCTATAAAGTTGCAGTTGTAGTCGGTGGTTGTTGTTTGTCTTATAAGCACTTTTGGACTCCCCCCCCTCCATTCAACATCTTTAACTCATCACCACCCACCTGAACCTCGTCAACCTCCACCTCCGGCGCATTTATTTTTCCCCCATGACTTTTATGGATGTCGACTTTTATAGAAACAATTTTTTTCTAATATCTTTTGTCTCTCTCCTCGTCAGTTTTTTTAACTATAAAAAATTTTGGTTCGCTTTAAATTTAAATAAAAGTTGAAAAAAATAGAAAAATTATATTATTTGCAACGGAAGGGAAGGAGATCAGGAAGGGACGCGGTACCCGATGTACGTATGTATGTTGCGGGCATCGCGATGGAGGAACGCCACCACCAACACAGCAACAACAGCAACAACAGCAACCACAACAATAACAACAACAAAAACAACAACAATAACAACAACAAATCTCTTCACAATTATGGCAAATGCAGAGATAATTTAATTCATCCAAAAGAATTGCATTTCGTTTACATATCGGGCAGCGTAGTCGTTTTTATGGCACCCGCGACTTTTATGGCGAAAATTGGGAATTTATTCATTTAATTTGGTTGTTGTTGTTGTTGTTGTACTCTGTAGTTTATGGAATTCTACCGCCACGAAACGCGATTCATCTGGAAAGGCCCGGCCATGTTGTATGTTTTCCTGATGCGTTCAAGGGACGAAGAAAACCAGAATAATGAGTTCAATAATATTATGTACGTGTACATAGTTAATTAATATGATGGATGTTCGTTTTGCAATAATATTTTCATGCTGTTTGTCTGAGTGTACATTTATTCCAAACTTAATACATTTGATAAAAGGAATTAGTACCTTAATTGTTCATTCCCAATTCGAAGGCGAAAAGGTATGGAAGTCGTACTATAATAGGATAGTTCAGTCGGTCCCTGGGTAAGGTGCCTAGACTGGGACTGAGATCGGGATCAAGACTGAAATCAAGCTGCTGTAGCACTAAAACAGAGACCAAGCAGGCGACTCTGGAGGACTTCAATTTAATTTCTATTTATTTTTAACCTTATTACAGATGGTACATGGGTACCGGCACGACCGTAGCTGCTCCATGCTTAGACCACATTTTGCTAGTATTTCGAAGCTGACGCAAATAAATCCGTAGATGGGAAAAATAACTTCTTTTCGGTTGTGTTTCTGCGCACCTACGCTTTTCTCGATCAATCAAGTGTTGGCCAGCCACGAGTTGGAAGGAGAACGATCGAGACTGAGAACTCCAGCTGAGCGACGAGTGCGAGTCGGTTGTAAGTCTGTCCAGCAGTCTGTCTGGCTGTCTGGCGCGCTGTTTATCGTGGGTGGGTAACAATATCAGTCGGTCGGCACACGAACGCGGAGAGCGAGAGCGAGAGAGAGACAGATTCCGAACACTTGATGTACTGCTTTCAATGAATGCAATGAAAATCTCAATGAGAAACAGCAACAGCAACAACAACAACAACTTGACGATTAGTGATCGTGGCAGAAACAACAACAAGACACGATGTCATTCGTGCCTATCAATGTTGACAACAGGAATCCGTTGCATGCGAGCGAAAATCAGTTGCGGGCGTGTTTCTCTGCTTACGAACTTAACGAATCGTTGGAATTATTTTCTTCTTATACATATTTTGATCTTTTTATTATGTTTGTACATATGTTGAGAGTCCACATCAGTTGTGCATATTTTATAATATTTTATTATTGGATTAAAGTCATTATTATATACACGTTTTTAATATTTTTCAAATACACGCCGATTATGTTCTTGAAAATATTGAATAAACCTGATGAGGCCACCGTTGTTGTTGTTGTTGTTGTTGTTGTTCGTGTTGTTGTAAAACTTCTAAGCCGTTATATCCATTTGTGTTGCATTCTAATTTGCTTTTAACCAAGTTTGGCTGAGGTTATTTTATGGCCGAGTCCACCCTCAACGCGATGTTGATTATTAATGGCTTTTTTATTTTTATTGAGAGAACAAATAGCAACAACAACAACAAAGGCATTGTGATAGAAACCAACAACGCTGCAAAATAATTTGAATTCATATGCACTACCTTTTAACATGGTTAACATGATTTTTTGCTGCTAACTGGAAACGCTTCAATTCAACTGCATTCAATTATTTCAGTTGTACTATGAAATAGTGGGCGTGTCCTTGAATTAAGTTCTACACTAAATGCGTGGAGCCGAGGTTATCAATGAAATTTAAAAATACTTGTAATAATATTATAAATATTCGAATAAACTTAAACAATCGTCGTGTTTGATTATAATATCTGCCATAATCAGAAATTCGCATTTGAATTGAAGATAAAACATATTCAATTTAAGGGTTTCATTCATTTCTTCAAAACTGTTACTTTCAAAAGAACGCCAAGAATGTGCAGATCATTATTTTGGATGTTTACTTATTAAACTAGCATTTTCAGTATTGGGAAAAGTGGATTCGATGGCGCAGAAGGTAACGTGTTCGTGTTGCAGTCCTGCGGTCGGTGGTTCGAATCGTAACGCGCATGGGAATGCCTTAACTTGTGATTTTGTAATCTTTCCTCTCTCTCCCTTCTATTTACAATACACATTGCTTAAGTATATAATAAATAAATAAATATTGGGAATAATTGTTGCCACACTTTGATTTTCGAATAAATTTACATGACTACATAAATAAAAATAATGTATTCTGATTTTGATTCAAATATGGAGGCATATTCATTTCGAATACAATATGTATAAGAATTCTTGACTTGAGTTCGTTTGTTACTTAGTTCAAAAATGGAACATATTCAAAACAAACATCACCGTGTTTATTATTTTAATTACTCAATCGATTTAGAATAAATAATCCCATATTCAATTTCAATATTGAGTACATTAAAAGCAACAACGTGCATATTCATGAAAATCATAGCGAACAATATTTAATTTAAAGACATGCAATGCTATTCGATTTCACTGCGTTTTTCCCCTCATTCAGTTTTTTAAATAAATTAATTAATTTTGTTGATTCGATGTTTTTAGTATTTTTTAATTGAAACAGAATAGAAATCTAAATTTCACACATCATTAAAACACAGAACATTTTTAGGGTATAAATTAGTGAAAATCTTACCATTTTTTGTATTTTTTTAATGTATTTTTGCACTTTTATGTGAATGTTTGCGGAGTGCAGTTTTGAGTGATTTTTCGATTCTTTTGTTATTTAATTATTGAGTCATAATTCTCACATTCTAAAAATTGTACATTTTAGAACATTTGTACATTTGTACATTTTTTTTTATTTTGTTTTTCACTTCTTCATTTTCTTTTCATTTGTATTTGCGTGTTTTTGTGTTCTTTTTTTCTCGCAGGAAATTCGCTGTAATTAAATTAATCGCTGGCGTAATTATCATCAATCAAAGGCTCAGAGATTGTAAACAATGTTGCCAACTCGTAAAGCTGTATTTAAGCAACAAACACTCACAAGCAGTAAAGCAACAACAACTACGTATTGAAATGAGCCACTTTAAATGTTTTCTTATATGTAGTTCCACGTGTTATGTTGAAATTGTCATTGTTTTGTTCACTTTTTATTAATTAAACAGTTTTTATTTCATTTATTTATTTACATATAGTGTTTCCTTTAATTCTTTAAAAAAATTATTTGAATTTACGTCTCCTAAAGTTTATTTACATGAGTTTTTATTTCCATTTTAGTTTTTGTTGTTTAGTTTTAATTAACTTTTTACTAGCTTTTTTTTTTTCATTCGCTCTATTGAATATTTTTAAGTTTTCTTCTTGTTTTTCGACCACTTCTTTTTGTGCTCCATTCGACGTGAGCATCGAATCGACGGCGTCAAGAAGACTGCCAAATCAAAGTTTCGAGACCGTGAAGCCGATCACCAGATTCACGCCGACGAAAGAGACAACAACACTCAACAGTGATTGTGAACAAAAGAGAGCAGCGACAACGATCAAGCTTCAGCTTCTGCTCGGTTGAGAAAACAAAAACAACAACAATACTCGTACACAAACTGCAACAAAAAACAAATTCAAATTAAAACAAATTCATTCATTCATTAATTAAACGATTGCGAAATAAAAGGAAACCAAAACAACAACAACAACAACAAATAAAACAAGAAAAACGTTATCATTATTAAATCACCATCATTAAAATAAGTTGTAAAAACTTGTAGCAACAACAATTACAACAACAGTCATGTTGTAAAGAGTGGAAATGAAGTAATAATAAAAAAGAGCAAAAATTAATGCATGAATGATTGATGAATGATTGGAAAAACGCAAGAGTGTGTTAATTCTCGCTCTACGCTGAAAGCGAGAGTCTTCTCTCTCAAGCAACAGCAAGCTTACACATCAAGTGCTGTTGTGGGTGGTGCGGGTGGGCAGAGAAGAGGTGGGCGTATGTTTGGTGAGGTTCGATGAGTCTGACGGCGGGGGAATGCAAGGAGAAAGGAAGATGAAATGAAATCTGGTTTAAGCCTTACCGTGTTGATCAGATTGCTAATTAATTGCTTATCGAATATGTACTTTTAGAATGCCTGAAATATTAAAAGCATTTAATTAAGCAATAAAATTGAGGTAAAAACGAAACTACTAGAATATTTGACATAGCCTGGGCCCTGAACCCAGGGTGGATGTATATTGCCAGTGTGAGACCCATCATCACATATGGAAGTGCTGTGGTGGTTCGGGAATCCTGGCCGGGTTCCTCACCGGTTATGGTGGAGTTGTCATTGAGACAACGCGTGAATGCTGCTTCTGCAAAAATGGCCACGAGACACCAGCAGAGCATCTGCTACATGAATGCGAGGCGAACCATCCGGGGAAGAATGGAGCACTTGAGGTGTCACTGCTCTATGAAGCATGGGCTGCAGTGGCGTAGCTAGGACACTTTCCGAAGTGATTTTGTGGAATTTTTGCTGCATTTTATTCCACGGATTTCCACGATTGGAAAGTGGCGCAGGTTGCACAAAGGAACTCGCAACTCTTCAGAGCGAAGTGGTTAACAAATTGTCAACTCATCGTAGTTTCTTCGATTAGACTTTATTTAGTTTGCTTGCTTTTTTCTTACCTGGTCGCCGCCTACACGTCGCTTTTAAAACTGAGCTATTAATGGATTTTTGGCCAAATTTGAGTGATGACCACCTTTCGAAGGCTCTGCGTATTTAAAAATGTTTATTGATCAATGAATCATGAAAATTTTCTGAAAAGTATAAGTAAATAAAGTATAAAAAGTAAATAAAAATGCCATATTTGTTTAAAAAATATACATTTTATATCCCTTATAAAATAATAAATAAAAAATTTAAATATTTTAATAAACATGTTTTTCAAAGATACTCTTTTGTTTTATTTTCAGGTTCAGGAAATAATTAATTACAAATTTTCATGAGTTGGCATCTCAGGGAATCAACTAGTTGTTCAACGGCGACATCTACTGTTCAGTAGCAGACACAAAAGATTGCTTTGTACAGAGTTTTTGTTTCCAAACACTCCTGTTGTTATAGCGGACAACGAATTAAAAAAGAAAGTAAAATGCTATTGTACTAAAAGATAAGAAGGAGAGAGGAGAAAACTGTTAGAGTTGCTGCTTGCACAAACACTACTATAAATTTATTGGTTAATATAATATATTCTTATTTTCACAATAATGTTGTTACATAAAATAGCAAAAATTTTGAAATAATTCGTGGATAATTTTTATGTTTGTTACGAACAGTTTTTCTTCTGTAAGGCCCATATTACATTGCAAACAGTTTGATCAAATATTGTTCTTGTTTTCTGTATAAAGCTGTCAACTCTCAGTTCATCCGTGAGAGAATGAAAACGAATGAACTGTTGGGACAGCAAATACTCTGTTTGCTGGCGATGAATGCAAACAACAAATACAAAAGAGTTGTTGTGTGGTGCAATAAAAAAGTATGCATGTTTTGGAGTGAAAAAGCTGCTTATATCGGAAAAAGGAGGATTGCGTGAAAATAATTGCACAAAGCAACTCTAACTATGTATAAATATTACGGAAAGTGTTTGATTGTTTGTTTTTAATATAACATAACAAGCAAACAGATCTGACGGGAGAGTAAAATAGTTCAGTTCTTTGGACTGTTTGTTCAAACAACTGTTTGCAATGTAACTTTATTCTGTTAAAAAAACTTTCTGTTAACTTTTCTGTTAAAAAAACCGTGTTGTTTCTGCTCCTTTTAAGAATCCGTTGCGCTTCTTTTTCTGTGTATCTTATTAAGTATTTCCAACATAAAAACAAACTTATATTTAAAAATCATACCTAAAATGTATTGAAATGGCAACTTCTATAGTTCAAAAGTTCCGAAAAAATTTTAATACAATTAAATGTAAATAATTTTGAATCCCTGGTGACCCAAAAAGGGAGCAACAAGGGGAATAAAATGAAAATGAAAAAGAGTGGAATTTTTCGTGCCGTCGTTCAAAGAAAAGTTGCTGTCGCGTTGATTTTACAGGCTGACACAAGTTTTTATTTTTTCAACCACGCCAGTGTTTAAACCTGCGCGATATTGCAAGGCTGCGCGAGAGTAGGCAACACATATCTAAAAAAAAGAGCTTACGCTCGGCGTCAGTGAGAAAATAGAATCGATCCGATCGAAGCTTTGAAATGACTCCGAGCGTCAGAAACCAAAATTCTCCCATAAGGTTTGTAAAGTAAATAATTTTTTGACGTTCCATATGCTTCAGCACTCATGACGCCGTGCGTCAGATAGCAAAATTCTCCCATAAGGTCCCACGTATTTTGGAGGTATTTTGCGCTTCGATCGGATCGATTCTATTTTCTTACTGACGTCGAGCTTAGTGTACAAGCACATCAAACAGCGTCAGCGTCAAAAAATAATTTATTGTACAGAGTTTTCTACTCTTGGTCGAAAATAATGAAGTGGTGCCAAATTCTTACAACAAAAAGCATATGTTTTTGATATGCAAACAAACGAAAATCACAATACCGAATAAAAGGACACAACAATTTTGTTGAAGAATAAACACGAACAGCATAAACGCCGGATGAATTTTAAAAAAATTTTGACGTGCGTCTGGCGTATTCATTTTGGGCTTGTTTTCTTAAGCTAGGAAGTTCTGACGCTGTTCGATGTGCTTCAATATGAGTTTTTAAGCCACAACTGTGTTGCTACGTGAGTTAATATAATATAATTTCCCACAACGCGTCAAAATTTTCCCCAATTTATGTAAACTCGTAGTTTTAAGGTACTAAATCGTACATATCAAAAATTCCGCCAAATAATAAAATGAATCCTGGACCATTAATCGATCCACAGAAAATTATCCACATACATACTTTAAAAATTAACTCAAACAGCTATAAGTTCCCCGCTTTTTGTGAATTCCCCACAACATGGCAAGACTGATTCCACTTCTTTTTGAGAGCGAAATAGAATTCGTATCAATTTATCTCTCTCACAAGAAAACGCATCTTTTAGTACCAATACTTTAGTACCAATGGCCTTTAGTACCTTTTTTTAGTAGACAGTGCGTCAGTAGAAACGTCAAATCTTTCAGTTGACAATCATCGTTCTTGTGTGGAAGTTGTGGTCACGTGTAATTGCAAATAATAATTGCAGATTACTAATTTATATTTTTAATTGCAAATCGCATTCTATTGAATTTTCCACTGCAATTTTCCTGGTTTCGAAAATAAATTTAATTACCATGACCCAAGTTTTTTCCACGACGGTGATAAATTTTTCCGTGAAAGCCAACGCAGTCAGCAGCAACATGAAATGTTTGATTGTGAAAGAGTTGGAGTAAGAGAAGTCGATGGTAAAATCCGAGGAAACTCAACTATTAAGTGATTCAAGTATAAAAAGCTTAGTGAATCCGATCAAAGCCGAAAATTATACAGAAAATATTAATTAATATCCAGAATAAAAAAGTGTACACGCGTTGTAGGAAAATGTCTGCAGTCGCAAACATCAAATCGAAAATCAGTCGAGAAACAGCGTCGACAACGACATGAAATTCAAGGAGGAGCTGCTGCTGCTAGAGTGAAATTCTTTCTCGACCTGTTTTTCATTAATTTTTTTTTCGGTGGTATTTTATTTTTTCTGCTTTTGTGCTCGTGCGTTTGCTTGTTAATTTATTGCATTGAAATTGTTTATAAATTTGTAAAAGACGCACTCATACATACACACATACCCACATACAATCACGACAGAGTAGCCGTTGAAATTTTTATTATCCAGAAAAAAAGGCATTGGAAAAAAAAATAAAACAAATCTGTAGAAAAAACTATAGAAAAATAGAATTCCTCGAAAAAGCTGCTAAAAATGTGTATTTAAAAAATCATTCCGCGAAAAGAGTAGAGAAAAACAGAACAGAGCAGAGGGTTAATAAAAAACAAGTTTTGAAAATAAAAAATTAATGATGAAGTGAAAACAAAGCAAAAAAATTGAAAAAGGAAAAATACAGAGGAAAACGAAGCGGTGTGATTATTTTTGTTCGTTTCTTTTCTGCGGCGTACGCGGAGGACGCGAGTTTCCACGATTTTCAACAACAAAAACAGCAAAAGTAACGTCGTCAACTGAAGGCATCCAACTGCATTACATACACCACCACAAACGCATACGCACGGCCGCTTGCTCTCAGCGCAGGAAGCTTTAACAGCTTCCGCCAGACATCCGTCTTTTGTTGGTTATTTTTTCTTCTCTTCTTGGACGCCTTTCTTGATCATGTCCAGTTGGGCCGAACGCGTTCATCGTCGCGCTGCTGACATAGGCAACGTTGTGACTTCCTGTGGCCATCCCAGTCCCGCCAGCAACACCTACCCGTACCGCTTGGAGAAGGTCAAGTTCGGTGTAGCCCTGGAGGAGGTCTGCAAGAGCAACAACAACATTCCAGGACCACTGCTGGTCCTCATTCTGAAACTAAACAAAGAGTCGCCCAACCGTCGCGATGTCTTTCGCGCTCCTGGCCACCAGGGTGCCATGAAGAAACTTATACATTTCCTGCAGGCCGGCCGACTGGTCAACGTGGACAATTATTCGGTCTATACGATCGCCAGCGTGCTTAAGAAGTTTCTGCGCAAGATACCGAATGGCATCTTCGGCCGTTCCGGCGAACAGGAGCTCTTCGCCATCAATGAAGTAGATCAGGAGGCCGAGCAGTCGGAGCGATTGCATAGGTGAGTCCATGAGTTAATAGAAGAAATGGTTGATTATGTTTGATGCAGATGCGGCAGTATAAAAGTAAGGGGATGGATACGTTATCAAGTCTTGAAATGGGTGAGAAGGAGTTGAGTTTTTCGACGTATTAGAAGGATAAGGAGAGTGAAGGAGAGAGTGAGAAAACGTTTGTTTGGCTTAAAAAACAGTGATCAACAGCAACTTGTTTTGTTGGCCGCTCTGTTTATGAGTCCGCGTTTGTTGTCGTTATTATTGTCGTTGCTGTTGCTATTGTGTTTGTCGGTTTCGCGAAAAACCTGTTGAATTGCTTGGTTCAAGTTTTCTCCTAATTAAATTGCTTGCCTTTTCAGCTAAAAGTAGCGGAAAATATTGTAGAAAAATGCCATTATCGATGATTTTGGGAAGTTTTCTTCTTTTGATTGTTAGAGAAAGAAATGAATGAAAATAAATACTGAAAAAAGTCTGTTGTTCTTCATTAAAAAACTTGCAGTCATAAAAATGATAAATATGTTAAGTAAATAAATTTTGGAAAAAAACTCAAAGAACATTTCAAATATCTGAGGAAATGCCCATACCTCATTATGTATCTATTAGAAAAGAACACACACTTCTGAATATGAACGTGATAGAAACGCCACCTGAACTGGAGAAGAATTCCTTTGGGAGATGTAATAATATAGTTAATAAAAATTGTCAACAGAAATTTCTATCGTAATTGAAAGATAAATTTCTTGATCTCAGTTCTATTGAGAGAAGGTTTCGGGTACTTATTTATTTTTATTCATATATTAAATTTGTAGAATTTCCCAACATTGAACGCTAAAAGTTTTTATTTTGCATTTCTTTTGCAAATTAATAATAATAACTTTAGACTGACTTACTTACTTAGATTCAGAAAAATTGAAAAGATTTTTAAATATAATTTTCTTTATTTAAATTTCAATTCATTTCCTTTTGAAATTTGAACTTTTTGACAAAGGGGGCAAAGAAATCTTCAGGAAAACTTACTTGACCAATATTATTTCTGCTTTTTCCTGTTCTACGGAAGCGACTCACACTCTTCACTTCCCTGAGAATTTCTATCATTTGAAATTGTGTCAATGCATTCTCAATATTCTCAGTCTGTCTGCTTGGGTGTCTGTTTCTCTTGATTATCTTTTATTTGCATGTATTGCTGCCATCTAAAAGTAGCACAAAGCTTCAGTCGAACAGCTTAAATATTTGTTGTCAAATCGTTGTCAATATTTTTTTGGACTGCTGCTGTTTTTTCTGATTGTTGTTTGTTATTCTGAAGTCGTAACCACTCTCTCTCATACTCCCTCCCTCTGGCTCTCACACTCCCCCCTCGCATTCTGATAAACCGGATCTCGTTGACTGACTGACAGACTCGCATTTTGCATGCTGAATGCATTTATATTTCTTATATTGTTATTGTTTTTCGCTTGTATATTCACATATATTGGGAATATGTATGTATTGTTTTCTTTCTTAACTCTTGTTCTTCGTTTTTGGTATTTATTTCGTTTATTTGTTGATATTTAAATGCTTCTGTGAACTCGCGTGATCTTCACGATCAGCTAACAAGTTGCTGACATACTTTTTGTTTCTGCTTCTTTCTAATGACAAGTATTACGAGTATTTGCATTTGTGTGAGAGTTTTCATTAGTGTTGTGCTTATTTTTGTTGACTCACATACATACATCGTATACATATATACATCATGCATATGTTTTCAATCGACATTAAGATCGAGAGGTAAACTTTTTACAAGGGTGAAGGTTAATAATAAATAATACACAAGATGAAATTTTGATCTGCAAGATTTTTAGAAGAATGAAATACGAATTTCAAAATTTTTGAATTTTGTGTTAAATGTTTTTTAATGAATTTTTTCTTTTTTAAATTTCGTTTAGAATTATTATCACATACATTATTATTATTATTATTATTATTATTATTATTATTAAGTGTTTTAAAAGCTTAAAAAGTGTTTCAAATACTTATCTCGTCAAATCAACTGATTCGTCATTCCTACAACAGCAACAAAAACAGCAACAACAACAACAACGACAGCTGAGTCGTCATCGTTTATCTTTCGTCCGGTCAACGTCGAAGTCATCAGCTGTGTTGGACAGCGACAGCGTGTGTGTTTTACGGAACAGTTGTCGGTCCGTCCGGTTCGCTTCATATCAGATCAGTCCGGAAGCGATCAATTTTCAGTTCGGTTGAATGAAGGAAAAAAGAAGCAGACTGAAAAAACACTTTTATCAATGTGATCCCCCCCCCCCCCCCTACCTCCCTGCCCCCCTTGTAAAAAATGCAGCAGAAGCAGCTGCGCAACAGCTTAGAAGTTGTTGCTTTCTTTTGATAGATTTTGTCTGCATGGGGAAAAAAGAATCAACAACAACAACAACAAGAAAACTACACAGAAATTAATAAAAAACAACAACAACAACAACAGTTAGAATTCCAAAATACTAAGGAGAAGAAGAACAGCTTCAGTTATAAAAGTATTAACGTCAATTAAAAGAATTTAAAAACTTGTTGATAAAAAAAAGAATGATAAAAAACAAATCCAACAACAAAACAGAATGCATGCAATGCAGACGTCGTTTGCCCCCTTCTCGCCCTTAGGGGGCCCTGGCACTCTTCTGCTTTCCCCCCTTCTGCCCTCTTCGCCCGTCTTCTCCCCCACCCAACACTTAAATATTGTACATTTGTTTGTCTCTTGCTTTCTCTTTCTCCCCCGTACAGAATATTTTTAGGTTTGTATGCGTGTGTGTGTGCTTCGTATCTGTTGATTGCAGCAGCATCATGCATCCATTCATTCCACCGACCGACTGATTGAATGATTGACTAATTGACTAACTGATTGCGCTGTTTGCTTCTTTGATTGTTTGTTGTTCTTCTTATTTAATGATTCTTTCGATTTTGTTCGATTTGAAATTCCATTTAAACAATTTCTGAAACGCCTTCAATTGCAATTCAGCTGAGTCCAGTTATTTTTGTTATTATTATGTTGTTGTTGTTGTTGTTGCTGCTGTTGTTGTTGTTGTTGTGGTGGTGGTGGCTGTACATGTTGCGGCTCTTCATTTTTGTGGCTCTTATCTTTGGGGTGTTCTCTCTAGTATGCTTTTGTTGTTGTTTGCGGCTGCAGCTTTTCGTGCTGCTTCATATAATCAACATATTAATTATGCCCGAGTACACATGAACATACGTATGCTCATATATGACTCATGATTCCATTGCAGTGCATCCGTTACATGTTTATACATTTTTAGCATTTCCACACGCCTTCCCGTTTTTCTTTTTTTTTCCTTCCGTGTATGATTTTGTGAATCACATGTGACTCATATACTATGAACACGTTAAATTAAATGTTAAAGCATTGAAATTCGAATTTCGCTTTCAACAAGTTGCTCGTTGTTGCTGTTGTTGTTAATCCACTTGTTTGGTCTTCTATCGAATTTCAGTTTTGTTTGCATTCTTATATTATTTTGTAAGACTTTTCGTGGTCTTCCTTCTCCTATTCTGGTTCTTCTTCCTCCTCTTGTTGGTATTTTTAATTATTGAAGTTCTGTGTTTGTTTCGCTCTGATTAAGAAAACGTTTATTGCAGCAACAGTAATAAAAAAAAATAAAACCGTTTCTCTGTCGGTGAGAGAAGATGATTTTTTTTGTCTTATAACTTTACACACATTTTTCGCCATAAGTTAAACATGGCTTTCAATGAATTATTTAGAGTAGAGCAACACAATAAAAAAATCGAAAGTAAAACCATAAAAACACATTTAAACACGCTCAAGAAGCTACCTAAAACCACGATTCGTATTCAGAGACAATATTGCAACATTTGTCAGGCTGAAAAATAACGAATATAAATTTCAAAACTGGCCGTTGTTTTTTTTAGCCTGACAAAGCGGTAAATATTCGTCTTTTCGTTAATTTGGAAAATAATTTCTCCCTTTTTTCGCAACTATTATATTTGTTGATTGTGTTATTTATACATATAATAGAAACGGTGAACTAATGAAAACCGAGGAAAGCATGATTGAAGCTTGAGTATCGCACCTTAGAAGGAAACATCTCTTTAATATAAAAGTCATACTCATTACTTTAAAACAATTAATTTTATTGTTCATAAGATTAAGAGCAATAAAATACTTCGAAAAATTAGTTTCTCCACCAGAATGCAAGTAAAAAGTTCAGCAAATTGTGTATTTCAGCCACCAATCAACCAATCAGCGTGCATGATGCACACATCGTGTTGCTGACAAGTGCGACATCGGCCAATGAGTCGCACATTCACTATTTACCTAAAAAGGAATTCAATCGAATAAAAAACAAACGTCACCGAAAAATCAAACATCTTTAGAAAATAAATATTTGATAAATTAGCGTTGTTTTGATTTAATACTTATAACTGCTGAAAGCGCTGCTTAAATTAATATGCATCGATTGTAATCTCTTTGAAACTGTGTCAAAAGAAAGAGAAGGAGCGAGAGATGGGAGAGAGGGCAAGATGCGGTGGAAATAGAGATAAAAAAGAGAAAATTCCGAAAACCAATCAAAGAAACAAAGTTTATTATTAAAAACAAATCATTTTTGTTCATGTTTGCTTGTCAGCATTGAGTTTTTTAGCCGGAGCAGTGTCGGCGATGGCAGATAAAAAAAAAAAGAGAAAGAAACAGAGTACTAAAAAAGAGACGTTCATGAATTAAAATTAAATTCAAATTTTTCAAAAGTCATAGTAAACAAATTTAATAGAATTTAAAAAAATTGTGTAAATTGTTACATCGGTGTATTAAATTAAAAAGTGTGTATAATTTATTAAACAGCTTTTGTTTTGAAAATAAAATTTTTTTTCACTTTGCGTCGGTTTTTTTTTTTTCAATCTTGATCAGCATGGTTCAAAAATGTCAATCAATGAAAATTGTGTCAGCGATGTACAAATAAAATTAAATAAAACGCAAACACACACACATAAACATGTATGTATATATATATGTATATACATATATATTTATACAAAGTTAGATATATAATAACGGTGGCACGAATGTGTGTGTGTGTTTTTTTTTTGTAAGAGGGGGAGAACAGCATATTCTCAAAAAGCAGCGAAGTTCATGCATAACAGCTACAACAACAACGAAATAATGTGCTGCGTACGTTCTTCTTCTTCTCATTGTTGTTGTTGTTGTTGTGATAGTTAATTGTTTGATTTTTATTTTGAAATTTAATTTTCAATTATTATTGTTGCTGTTGTTGTTGCTGCCTTATGGTAATAATTATGATGATGATGATGATGATGATGATTATTATTTTTTCAGTTATTGTTGTCGTTGTTTTTGTTGCCGTACTAATTTTTACGTTTTTGTTGTTATTCTTTTTGTTTTTAATATTATCACTGGTATTGTGTCAGCGATTGTTGTTGGAGATCTTGTTGTTGTTTCAATTTATGCCACGCACATGTATTTCTGTTTTCATGTATTCGTGCTGTTGTTGTTGTTGTTGTTGCTGTTGCCATCAAAGAATATTTTTTTAGTTCATTAAACTGTCGACGTCTGCGTTCACACTCATTCACACTAGTTATGAAAGGGGAGGGAGGAGGAGGCGGAGGGTGACTGCAGCTATGAATAAAAACAACAAGAATAAGTATGACAGTAACAACAACCACATTAAATACTATGAAAAAATGTCTCTTTTTGGTTGTGTTTATTTTTATTATTTAATTTATATTCAATTAATTTCAATTCATTTCTTTTTATATGCGTCAACTTTATTAGTTTATTACTAGTTATTATTACATCATTTAATTTAACTCAATTTACAAGTTTACTCAAGCTTTAGGTTTTATTTAACATTTTAGTTAGTTTATTTTAATTTTTTAGACTAGCTATTTTTAATAAATGTTTGTGTTCATCAAATTTTATTTTGTTATCTTTTTTACAACGACGACGACGACGACGACGATAAACGTCAAGTTTTGTTGTCATGATCACATAACATGATGATGATCTATCAAATTATTAAATAAACAGACGAAAATTAATTCGTTAACAACAACAACTCAAACAAGAACAAATAAAATGCCGAAAGATTTATTCATTCATTTATTTATTTGAATGTTTTTTGTTGCTATTGTTGTTGTATAGTATGATTTTTTTCATAACAAGCCAGACATTGTTGTTGTAGCTGTTGTTCATCGTCTATAGTCTATAGTGCAAGTTTCGAAGAATTCTAAGAAATCGAATTAATGAAAAAGTGAAAATGTTTGAAGAATGATGAAAGAAGTCTTCTTTTTATTACATTTATTATTATTATCATTATCATTGTATTATGATTATTATTATGTGATATTTTTATTAAATATACAACTTTTCATTTAATTGTTTCGATAATAGTTAGTTAATAGAAAGAGTATATCATGTTTCGCCAAAATCAATGCGATCGTTTCACTGTAAAATTGTCCTTCAATTGAATCAGTCCTTTTTTAATGTATTTGTGTATATTTAACAATTCGTGATTCAAATTTAATACACATTTTAATGGACACTAATTATAGAAGTTCAGTGTTTTCACAATTATTGTTTTTATCAATAATACTTCACTGACTCAGTTTTTCTTATTATTATTGTCTCTATCTTCTTCCGTACTTTTAAGTGTTCAAATGTTCGTGTTTTGTTCTGGTTTTTGTTTTGCTTCTAAGAACCAACATTTTATAGCCTACCTTCATTATGTTGTTTATGTTTACCTGATCCCTGTCTGTAATGTTAAATACATCATCCGGTCACTTTCTACCTTCTGTTGGTTTGTCTGTCTTTCTGCCTGGCTGTTGTTTCTCATTTCTTCTTTTCTTCTGAGAAGCTTTTAACTTTTGTTTTATTTTATAGTAAATGTTTTTGAATTTATAATATTTTGGAAAATCTGACATTTTATGATATTGAAATTTCCCCAAGTTTTCCAGCAACTGTTTCACTCTCTCTCTCTCTCTCATTGTCTTTATCTGGATTAAAGACTAAAGATGTGCTGCTGTTTTTGTTTTGGTTCTTGTTATTGGTCCTTGAAGTCTCAAGGAAAGACAACAACTTGTTTTTGTTACCATTGATTTAAATCTCAATATTTTCGACTGGAGGAGTTTCTAATCTTTATTTCATAAGAATTTTATCACCCGTTTTCTTTGTATCTCTCTCTCTCTCTCTCTCTCTCTCTCTCTGCCTCTCTCTCTCTCGCTCTCTCTCTCTCTCTCTCTCTCTCTCTCTCTCTCTCTCTCTGCCTCTTCCTCTTTCATTCTCACTTTTGTCGTTTCCATTTCTTCATCTTAAACAATTTAAATGTATGTTTTATATGGATTTTCGCTTTGATTAACTTCGATTTACGAAACTTCGATTAAAAAATTCTCTTCACTTCTCGTGGCCATTTAGTATTCGAACAGCACCTGTTCGAACCCGTCCAATTCTGTTTGTGGTATTCCGATCAAAGCACGGCGAATAGATCTCATCAGACATGCTTGATCGCTACCAATCGCACTCCACACTCAAGGAACGCATCATAACTGTTTATGCGACATGGTCTACAAGTCAGGCGGCTTCAGAATGGAGGACGGAAGGCGAACCGAAACCAAAATCATGAATGACCCTCCTGAGGCGCCTGCGTGAGAGCATCCGCACGAAGCGATCGGAATTGTGGAAAAACAATTTGTGGATTCTGTGAACGAATTTAAAGTAAAAACGCTATACTATAACTGCCATCGGACTCACCATATCTGGCCCCGTGTAACTTGTCCCTTGTCCAGAACTGAAATATCGCACCGGGTACACGTGTTGAGTTGAGTATTGTAGCCTTAAAACAAAATCCTGCCAGCGTTGCAGGAAATACCGGAGTGCGGATATGAAAGAGGTTTCAAAGAATGGGAAAAATTGCCTAATGTGTATTGCATCTGGAACTCGACAAATCCAAAATCCAATTTTGATGATAAATGTGTAATAATGTGAAATTAATGTAATAATTATGACAGCATGTATAATAATAAACAAAGTGCAGAATTCTTAATGATACAAATAACGAACTAAACGATGAAAATTCCATAATAAGCAACATTTCAAGAAATTAGAAACAAGAAGACCAGAAGAAGAGAGCGAGAGAGAGAGAGAGAGAGAGAGAGAGCCAAAATTTATCGCACTTATCAAGCGAAGGAATGATTACGAATCATGTTTGAAAGAGAAAATAATAAAAACAAGAAAAAACATGGTCTTTAATTGATTTTTCTATTTAAAGATTTTTAAGCTTTTCCTTCCTTCTCGATTATGGCGTTTACTTTAAAATACGATTTAATTACAATAATATACAGGGTGCTTATCGTACAAAATATGGGGAATTTTGAAAAAATCATATTCTCTAAAAAATCATTTTATAAAATCACACCTTCTAAGAAATTACGTCTTCATCATCAAAGCAGTATCTTTAAAAGTCTTATCTTCGAAATCATGTTTTCAAAGTGTTTTTAAAAAAATAACAATACATTGAAAAAGCGTAGTAACTTGTGCATAAAAATGAACTATCCAATTTGAAAATTAGCATTTAATTCGAAATTTAATGGTTGTAAGCAATAAATAATTGTAGTTGATGGAAATGCGGTTGTTTTCTTTCAATTGTATTTAAATTTTTTTCACAGCTTTTAATTTCATTATCAGCATCAGCTAATAATGAGAATAATGGGATTAAAAATACAATAATTTCATTATTTCTTATACATTTTTCTCACTATATTAAGTGTTGGCTTTTTTTATGTTGTTTGTTGTTTGGTATATGTGACTATTGCTATATCAGTTGTTGGTGTTGTTGTTGTTTTTGTTAATGGTGGTCACAGTTAAAAAATGAAAGGTCAGTGTTTTTTTAAAGACACTATTTTTCCCGTTGCTGTCACTTTTTTCAACAAGTCATAAGATGCCGTTGATGATGATTGTTATTATGGTTAAAGTCATCGCTTAAATCAAACAACAACAAACAGAAATCTAAAAATGTTGCAAATTAAAATAACGAAAAATAACGAAAACGATATAAAATGTTTTCGTTTGTTTCCTAGTTTCTTAAGAGATCAAATTTGACATTCAATTTGTGTCAAGGTTTTCTATTTTTTTCCTGTCGCTTCAACATTATATACATGCTTATATAATATTTATTGATAATAAAATTTCCACTGAGAAATAAAATTTTTTATACAAACATAATTTAATTTTTTTCGTATAGTTTCAATAGTCAACACCGAAAAGAATAACATAGTTAGAAAATTTGAATAAATCTTCAATATTCGTTAAAGTTTTGAACTTTCTTCGATTTTTTGAAATTTCGTTAAGTCTTTAAATCTTCGTTAAGATTTTGAAATTTCGTTAAATATTTTATGTCTACGTTAACATTTTCAAATCTTCGAACAATTTTTGTAATTTCGTGATTGTAATTTTTGTAAATATCATTGTTGAATTTTTTATATACAAATTTTGAAATTTCGTTAAATTTTTGATTCATTTGGTTTTGATAAATCTCAATAAATGTTCGAAATTAAGTATGTGAGTCATGTAGATAGATAGGTGTGGCATTTATCCATTTCCGCCCATTTGACTCTAATTTTTGCTCTTCAAATCGTTTCGAGCGTCAGTCTACGGAAAAAGTTTCGTCCGATTTTGAAGAGTTCTCTTTCGCAACTAAGTAATCTCTTGAAGCTCTCGTTAATAATGTCAAACGAGTGTCACAATTGACAACTGTATTTTAATTGGCCTAAAAGCCAATGATTTCAAAATAATGATACAACAATCACCAAAACACCAAAGAATAAGTAGACCAAAAACAACAACAATAGCGAACTGCAATCTTTGCTGTAATTAACGTCGTACTGATCGTCGTTACAACAACAATCAGGGCGCGTAATTATAACTCGCAAGTGTTTTTGTCCTCTTTGACGGTGTTGATTTTATGTTAACTTGCTATTTAATTTCATTCGTACGGTTTTAGTTTAAATTTCTATTTATTCAGTTTTGTTGCACTGATTTACGGTGGAAAAATATAAAATCTAAACAGCTGTGTTTTAGTTGCGCCTGCGTGCGTCTGCAATCAATTCTATTATTTTTTCTTGTTGTTTGTTTTTCCGAATATAATCGCAACAACTGTTTAACGCAGAAGCAGCAGTCTTTAGCAGCCATTCTTTAATACAAAATATGATACTAGAAATATATTTATTACTATTCATGATGGTTACTCATTCCTCACCGCCGAGTTTTATAGGTTTTTTACTTTCAAACGATTTTGATCTCTGTACTAGTCATCAAAGTTTTAAATTTCTTAGGAAGTAGTTTTTCTAGCTTAGGGTAAGAAGTCCACTCAGCCACTACAGAGTCCACTCAGAGACTCACATGAGCCATTGTGAGTGTCTTCAAAATGTGTTCATGAAAACTGCAACACAATAAACATGGTGCTACAAGAGTTTTACTCGATACTTAAACTAAAGATAAGAATCTAGACAGGAATTCAAAAAACTACTCTAAAAGATCTCATCTATCTAAAATCAATCCAATAAACAGATTCTAAACAAGACGAAGTAGTTTGAGTTGAGTGAACTTGCAAAAAAATCCATAAAAAGCATGACACAGAGAGAGTTCAAATTAAAGAGATAGAGAGAGAGACAGACAGGGCGGGAAATTAGGAAAGAACAATTATATTCCGACACTGCATATAATAAGACAGCAACAGCAATCGTTACAAGAAATACTACAAAAACAACATATGAAACGAATGCAATTTTTAAATTAAAACAAAAGTGGACCGCAAAGTAACAACAGCAGAAGACGAAAATAATAAAAGAAATTTATAAGTGGTGCACGTTGACAAAGTCAACGGAAATCTATATTAAAACACTCACCTTTAGCTATCAGTTGACAGCAACAACAGCAATAATCATCACAAAAAAAGCATTATTATTGTTCTTCTATACGCGTATTGTATAAATGAAGAAACAGCTTTTAAACTCGTCCAACTTAAGTCAAAGAAAAGGTTAAAAGGAAACCCTACAACAAGAGAAACAACACAAGAAGCCCATAGAAACAAAACAACAAAAACAAGTAACTGTAGTTAAATAGTATGAATTTCTACAATTACATATATGCAGTAACTATGGTGTACTGCAGTTTCAGAGATCTGGAGATTAGTTTAGTCGACCAAACATCTGATTGTTCTGTCATAGCAAATGCGATAACAGGCAGTGTAAACGGTTTCCAAAAGCGTGATTACAAATGTTAACGTAGCATTAATGTTGTTACCCATTTTTTTCGTCCTCACAAGAAGTTCATTTCCACTTCGACTTAAAGTGCAGACATTTTAATGAATATTAATTGAACATTAAAAGTTAACTATTTTTTAAAACCTCCCTACGATTCTCTGTATTCCTTTAAATACATAATGGGTCTCAATTTAAGACTGTTAATTACTAATAATATATGTATGTCGTCTTTGTTTCTGTGCTGATAAATTTTCAAGAATACCCAAGAAACTCTGTGTAATGATATTAATTTAAAGCGTGATGAATAATGTTGACAGCAAAAATGCATTGTTTTTGTTGTTTTTTATAAATTTTTAACTGGAAGAGAAAAAAGCAAACAATTAAGTAAGATACATTAAAAAAATAAATTGTGTTAAAAAAAGTGTGCGTTCATTCGTTAATTTAAAAAGACTTGCGACAAGTTTTCAATTTTATTACAATTCTTTACTGTAGGTGGGAAAAAAGAGAAGGAGGGAAAAAGACAAAGAAAGGAAAAGTTACTCATTCAGAAAATACATAAATCCATTAAAAAGGCCATCAATGTGACAGAAGTAATGCATATTTTTTACACGCCCCCCCCACCTACTCACTTTTCTCTCCTTCCCTGTGCAAATCTATAGTTAGTTCGCTAAAGTGCAAGGATAAAATAAGACCACATAGAATAGGGTTACGAATGAAGTGTTGGTAGAAAGAATGAGGAGGAAAAGAAGTCAGGAAGAAGATATATAATCAAGTGCAAAATTGACCTCAGACGACAAATTGAAAGCACAATTCTCACATTCAGCGAGTGTGACAACTGACAGATGGACAAACAGGACTGACAGTCAAATAAAAGCACCGAAAGACAGTGGAACATGAGGAAAAATGCGAGTCAACCAGGAAGACTGGCACACAGAACAGAACAGAGAGAGTCCACCAGAAGATGGAGAGATACAAGCCATAGTCCATCTCTTAGGTCATAAGAGTCTCTCTCTCATTCTCTTGTCTGCCTGTCGTGTCACTGAGTCTTGAGTTGATTAAATAATGGAGACACAGACACATGGGTTGTCTTTTCGTCTGGAACACTTTCTGTCGTCAGTTAAATTGCCTGAAAGAGCCTTTAAAGACAAAGTAACGCAATGAAGCGACACACACATGAAATGTCTATTGTCAAGAAAAATGCTGCCTCTAGTAATATAATAAAATGGTCGCCCCTATGAATCCCTTTCTACTTAATGCGTTTCGTTAGCGTTGCCTGTGTGATGCGTTTTAAATAAATTCAATTTGTATTCCAATAATACACAAGCAACACAACAACAAGAAGAATATAAAGAAGACAAGAACCACATAACTCGAGTATAATATTATTAGTAGCTGCTACTACTATTGATACAAATCACAAATAAGAAGACACACAGGATTCCTCAATATATTTAGTCAATTAATATCTTAGAAAGTAAGAGACAAAATATTTTTTCGAGGAAATTTAATAAAAAGAAAAAAATATATAAGTGATTGTTAAAAGATTTGCATCTTAAAGGAAATCGAAATGATATGTTCAAGATCAACTATAGGAAATCCATAAACTTCGCTATTAATCTCTTTCCCTTTCACTCTTCCGCCTCCTTCACTTTCGTTCTGGTTATCTCTTTTTACAACACTATTTATATCAGGAATGCACAATTCCAACTTATATCGTATTCATTCAAAGAAAGTTTAACCACTCATATTTCACTTGTCATAATCCCTTTTATTTCTCTCTCTCTCTCCCTCATGCTGCTACTATTCTTTATGTTAATTTTGGTTAATTTTGTAAACATTTTTGGCATTTATTTGTTTTCAATAAAAAATATAGCTAATTTCGCTTTTGATTTTCATTTTGTTACCAACCCACTCTTTCTTACTCTCTTTATTTTCTTAACTTTTATTGTACAAATAATGAATTTAGTTATTTAAATTTTTTTATGTAATAAAAAAAATTCGTATATTATGAAAAAATATTGAAATCAAATATCGAAATAAATTGAGGTCAAAAAGAAAGTGATGAAAAATTTAGATTGAAAAAAATTCAAGTTGAAGTTGAAAGATTTATTTATTTTTGCTTTTCTTCTTTCCTTTCTTCTGTTCTTTTTAAATTTTTTACATTTTATTATAATGAATTTTTTGCCTTCCATTTGTTTTTTTTTACGTTTTTATTGTTGTCTTTCTTATTTTTCAAATTTGTCAGACTTTTTGTTTTATTTTCTTTTTGTTTTTTTTTCTTCTCATTTGTTACTCTTCACTGTTTGTACTTTAAAACTGCAACTAGTTTTGGTTTAGTTGTTTTTTTTTTCTCCTTGTGTGAAACAAATGATTCACTAACTGAGTACGTTCAACGCAACTTTAATTACTAAGTAGTCAGAATGAATCATACAGTATGAATTCATACAAACATATCTTCAAGTTTAGTTCTGGATTTTCTATGCTTAAAGATTCGTATTATGTAAAAGTCTAAAGGGAGATGTCTCTGTCCCTCTTTATATTTCTGTGGGCTTAACTCGAGTTAGGAAAAAATTGAGTTATTGCCACTATTATTAAATTCAGCTTATTTTAATCTCATTTCAATATTTTTTTTTATCTTTCTACCAAGTTTATTATAGAAGTTAGACTCTAAAAACCAAATTACCTAAATTACGTTTACACAATATAGATTAAATATCAATATAAACTAAATATATATTATAGTTAAGTCATAAAAAGAAAGTAGAAACTGCAGCTAATTCTACAAAAAAACTAAATAAATGAATAAATAAATAAAATAATTAATTGAAGTGAAACTTTAAATATTTCTCCTGAAAAGACAGAAGAACAGAGTTAGCCTGCTAGGGTTTGTGACCACAGATTGATACAATTTGTTTTCTTTTTCACTATACACCCTTCACTCCTTCCTCCTTCTTCTCACTCCCCCTCCCAATATTTGGCATATTACTTAGTCACTAGATTAGACTCTGAATAGTTTGAATAGACAGCAATTCGATTGTCTAGGAGAATGTAAATGAATTAAATTACCTGTATATCGAAATACTTCTAAAATTAACAATATTATAATATTATTAATACATAATATTTATTAATACATATATGATAGTATATAATATTTGCTATGTTTAAGTATATTATTATACATACATACTATTTTATTGTGAAATTTCTTTCTCTCTCTCATTCTGTATCCCTCTTCAGGTTATTCACATCACTGCCGAAATACACACAACATTTGTTAGTTTTACTTTTTGGCACATTCCGTGTCATCGCCAGCAACGCAGCTCACGCATGCACCGGAATGACAAGCGAAGCGCTGGGCGTCTCTGTCGCACCGAGCTTCTTTCAGACGTGCGTCAGTGATGGCAAAAACGCACGCATGGAGGATGTCCTGAAATTTAAGGTACGTTACGTAATTATTATAATTCTTTTAATATTGCTATTCATTTATATGTTTCTCCTTCTATTTTAAAGAATATTATTAGTTCTTGTGATTGACAAATATTTCTTATGAACATTTATTTTTTCTCTAATTTGTATGAGATTCTTCAGACAATTTAGAAAATTTCGTTTATAGTTTTACGGTTTTTTTTATGTTTGTATCTGTTGGCTTTATAGAGGTCGATATGCAAAAAACTTATATATGAATGGTATATAGAGATGTACATATGGATGTTTTTTGTTTAAAGGGTAATTTTAACTATGATATCTGGCCTGATAAGCTTTGTCTTGCACCATAAATGCTCCTGAGGTGGTCCAAACAGCAGCAACGCCTACTCCTACCCTATATTTGGATGTGGTGGTACAGAAAATGACAGAGTATTTCGACTTCTTTCTAAATGCGTTCAGTTCGGTTCATGTCTTATACAGACCTTTTGTTCCAAAGAAAAAAATTTCAAAAATCTGTGACCAATAGGATTCTCAATAGTTTTGAATGGATATCTTTAATATATAAAAGAGAAGGTCCGCGAAGAAGTGTTATATAACTAAGGACTTCTGCAGCGTTTTTACTCTATCACTATCCATTTCTTTACATCACCCATTTCCCCCCACCTTTCTTTCCCCAAAAGGGGGGAAGTTTTCTATTGGACGTTATAATTGTCTAGATTGACCTGGTGTTGTTACGTTCGTACGCTCAACCACATTAAAACCAAACGAATCTATCATTTCTAAAGCATCGGAATACAAGTTTGCTTCACAAAGAAATTGTACATCATCCTGTACATGATGGGGACAAATAACTAACCATGGTAGTTAGCTCAAAACGTAAAAAGCTACTTTTTATAGTATGTTTTTTATACAGTCAATTTTTTTAGTAGTTCTTCATAACAATGTTTTTTGTACAAATTTTTATGTACTTTTTACAGTTTTTCTAGAGTTTTTAGACCTTAATCTTTGTTTTTTTATATCTATATACATATACATACATGTTTGTATTTTTCATAAACGTAAACATACATATGTACATATATGTATGTATGTATCTTCTATACATTTTTTATATTTACCTACTTGTTTCTGTATATTATATGAATATATACGATTTACGTTAATTGTTATTATGATTTTATTATGCTTCTCGTTATGGGTTTTGTGTTTACGTTTTATTCTGTTCTAGTTTTTTTTTTGTAAAAAATACAAACATTAACAACGATTTACTTAAAATCTTGGAACATTTTCTCTCATCTTTCTTCTTCGTGTTCTTCTCCACAGGTGGCCACCCGAATCATGAAACACATCATCGATAAATTCGCCACGCACGATCTGTTTGGCCGAGAGAACTACGAATACTACGCGCGAGTAACGGGACGAATACTAAAGGTGCAAGACGAATGGATCTGCAGTTTTCAGTATCCACCACCACCACGTGGAAAGTTGGCACAGCAAAAATATGCTCGTAAGTAACGGAAACAATAATGAAAGTATGGATGAGAGAAAAATAGAGAGAGTGAGTGATGGAGAGTTGAATTGAGGGGAATAGTAGATCAAAGTATGGAGACGAGGGGGGAGGGGACGGGGGGACGGAGGATACGAAGATTGGGATATGCGGATGAGGTGTACGGATCTTATAAATAGAGATCTTATAAATAAAGCAGAGGAACCAACAAAATCATGTGCGAATGAAAAAGTTTCGTTTCTATTTTTAGTTAAAACGAAAATAAAGTTTAAAATTTATTTCATTCTCTTGCATTGAGGTTTAAAGGTCATCAGCATGGGTTCAATTCGCCATAAAGTGGTGCAAATAACTGGTTAATGTTATAAATATGTATTTTGTGGTTTCTCTTCATTTATGATATCTCTCTATCTATCTCTCTCTACCTCTCTCTCTATCTATCTCTCTCTCCCTCTTTATCTCTCTCCCTCTCTCTCTCTCTATATCCCTCTCTCTATCTCCCTCTTTATCTCTCTCTCCCTCTCTCTCTCTATATCCCTCTCTCTATCTCCCTCTCTCTCTCTCTCTCTCTAAATTTAATTGCACATCGTGGGTTTTGTGTATCAATCGACAAAAACTATACTCTCAGCACACTCGATACAGTTATGGTGCACCACGAAATCCAATTTTTTATGCCTATGATTTCATTTTTATTGTAGTTTATCATCAGCTTGTTAATAATTGAGTTCCGACGTCAGATTATTTAATTATTTCATTAGTTTCATGTTATGTGATTATTTGCATATTTTGAATAATTGTTTTCTTGTTCTCTTTTTCTCTCTCCCTCACTTTCTTGTAGTGCAACATTCTCTTGAAGCTGAAAAGACCTGGTTGCAGTGTCAATGTGAACGCTGGGGACTACGTAAGTCATATTTTAAGGCACCTCTTCTCTCTTTTGTCTCTTTTTAGCATGCTCCTAATCGAAAGTAATGGGGAAGTAAGAAATAAAGAAATACCGACTCTCTACCGTTACTAACCCGGCTTTTTAATGCTGATGCTCTCCCTCTCTCGCTCTGAGACTTCAGCATTTGAAAGCTCTTTAATTGATATTAACTTTAATTATATCGTAATTTAAATTTTGAAGACATTTCTTTAATTAGTAGTACTACTGTGCTTCAGCTTTTGTCTTGTCTTCTTCTTGTCTAAATTCATGGTTTTGTACATCATTTATAACTCATTCATACGGTTTGCGGTTTCATTCATTCATATTCTTTCATTGGTATTGGAAATATTTCTCCTTTCTTCTCACAGAAAAAACAACCCTTTTATTTTCCTTTTTGAAAGCAGTTTCTTCGACAAAAATTAGCCATAAATTAGCCTTTCGACCTCAAAAATCATGCTTTCTCTCTCTTTGCCTGTTTCTGCCCGTCCACAATCTCGTCGCTGCAGTTGCTCAGGAAGAGTCGCGCTCCACACCCGCCCTGTTGACCAGCTCGAGCTCGGCGCTTGACAACAGCGCCCTCTCGCTGGGTGTCACACCCGAGCACTCGTTCATCGAATCGTGCGCCCGCCTCTCCGTCTCACTGGAGGGTCCTGGCCTGTTCGCCCTCACATCGTCACCCATTCCGAAGCGCGGCAACGAAGACGAACGCGGTGACGTGCTCGATCTCGATAATGACGACGATGAGAACGATGTGGCTGATGATGAAGACGACGACGATGATGATGGTGGTGCCGCCGCCGCCAACGACATAGAAGGTGACTTGAATCGATACGATGAGCATGATATCGCCGCCGGGCTAGAAGTCAGCAACGACGATGATATTGAAAACAATCCGAAGCGTCATGTGCTTCGCAACAAATGTTTACGTAATACCGTGTCACGCCCGTTTGTGGGCGGAAATCGAATCATCAATGCCGAAGGCGGTGTCGACGACGACGATGATGATGACGAGGTGACCGTCGTCAAGCGTCGCTATCGTCAAAACAAGAAGAAGACAAATCTCACCCCGACTGTGACGCGTGCGCAGCAGCAGCGATGGCTCCGCAGCACCACCGCCTCGAAGAGCTTGGAACACGCGCAGATCGGCAGCGAGTTACCGATATCGCTGTCGGCACCACCACCAACGCCCCCAAAACCAGCGCATCTGCAAAAAATGTCTGCTGCAACAGCTGCTGCAGTTGCGGAGAGAGCCAAAGCAGCAGGCGCTATTGCTGCAAACGGCGCCGCCATCGTACCGCGCAGCGCCAACACCGCCACAAAGACGCGCACCTGCAGTCGCTGCAAACATGGCAACCGTCACTCGTCGAGCTGTTCATCGGCGTCGGGCGGCGGCAGCGGCAGCCACATGACCCTGGAAGAGCTGAGAGCTGTCAATCGCTATGCGGAGAGCACAAAGAGTCTGTCTTACTTGCCACAGGTGAGGGATGAATTCTTGCTTGCTTCGCGGATATCGGTATAAAAAGCACACCACTTTTTTCACAATAATAATTATTTTCCTCTATAATTCATACTTGATTTTTTCCGATTTGATTTTCTGTTGATTTTTGTTTCGTTTTTATTTAAAACTTTTTTGTGTTCTCTTTTTTAGTTTTATTTTTTGTGAGTTTAGATTTAATAATAATAATATTAACATTATCTGTAGTGAGAATAAAAATTAACAGTTGTAAAAATCTCTCTCTCAGAAAAAGATAGAAGAAAAGCCCTCTTGTATGTATGTTTGTAGCTTTGAAAGAACCTAAATGTTGAAATTTAAGAGAGGAAAAACATATGTTTGAAAAATCGAACACAGGGATGGAGGGAGAGAGAGAGAGAGAGGAAGAAAGGTTTCGAAAACAGTACAAAATTATGTTAAAAACAACAACAAAAAAATTTCAACTACAAATAAACAACTTAAGACTATAATAAATGAACTAAAAACAAGCACGTTACAATAAAACGATGCTCGTTGGTGGAATCACTAAAAGATAGAGAGAGATAGAAGCCACTTTAAAGTGTTGCTCTCTAAAAAAAAAAACGCATTTTAATGAAATTTAGAATTAATCAGTTGTCAATAAAACAATGATCATAAAAAAAATCTTACAACAAATAAGATTAAGAATTGAACAACAAAAGAAAATCTCTTTTTAGAGATAATATTTAATCTTTGGAAAGAAACAAAGTTTCTCTCATTACAGATGACATCAAATCTCGATGAGAATAATAGCCATTAAACCGCAATATAATCTGACGTTTGAAGTTTATTACATTTCTTTAATACAATTTGACATTTCTTTAAACGATTTTAAGACTTCTTTGAAGCACTTAGAAATTTCTTTGATGCCTTTGCTATCTCCTAGTGACTTTATAACTTATTTTTTACATTCTCCATTTGTTGTTCCTTGATGGCTCTTTGTCACTTGTTGACGCAATTCGATAGTTTGACATTTTCTCTCTTTGCAATTTATCTCATCGAAACCCGCCAAGTGATTGTTCAACCATTTTTGTTGTTGTATCATGTTCAATATTTTGATCAAATTGTGTGCTCATTACAAAAAATTAACTATAAAAAAATACAAATTTATTATTACTCAATATTAACTTTTCGAATATTTCAACTAATCGATTCCGTTCAGTCATCGACTTTATGCATTCTTCTCTTTCATGAAGGAAGATTTGTTCTCATTCGGAAATAACTCTCGTTCTATGCTTTTATATTATCTCTCATTCATCTTGTCATTTATGGAATCATGTTTCATGCTTTTTTCATCCTTACTTTTAACAGTAATAATACTATACTACCAATTAATATATTATCATCGTATTCTTTTTTTATTTTCATGAAAAATCATCATCGTTTCACTCTTTTCACATTATAACTAAACTTTTTCTGTTTCTCTTTGAGGTTTCTTTTAAAGGGTCGTCTCAAAACATACTTTTTTCGCTTTGAATTTTTAATCTCGTATTTTTTTATTTTTTTTTTTTAATAATAATTCTTTTATTTTTTTATTTAAAGAATTCTCTCTGTTCAGGAGAAATGATTTAAGAGAATCATCATTAACATTTTTGCTTTTCCTTTCTTAATTCCATTTTCCATGATAAATATTTGTTCAACAAAAATTGAGACACTCATGATAATAAAACCAAGAAAAGGAGACAATATTCGTTCATAATTTTGAACTCTTCGTATGCTATGTGATATTCAAATCACTTTAATAATAAACACTTATTTCTTCAGCGATCGTGTTTTTTTTTCTTTTTTTATATATATAAAATAGTATCATCCACTGATATTTATATTGAATTAAAATCAGTTATTTTATTCTCAAAAGAATAAATTCAAATTCAATATAAATACTGAGTTTTTTTAATTATTAATTCGTTTTTTTAATTAAAATTCGACATTATAACTTTAAATGAATGTGTTCTCTTAACGTTTAAAATTTTTAACGTAAAATCTATTTAACTAATATATAATTAATTCAATGAATTTATAATTAAAATAATTTTTTTTAATTTAATATTAGTGAAAATTTAAACATTCTACTTTTGTTATTTTACTGCGCTTCATATTTACTCTTTACCTCTTTATCTCTTACTCTCGAATTTGTTTCTCTCTTAATTTTATATAATTTGAGTTAGTTTCTTCGTATTGTTTATAGAATTTAAATAAATCTTTTGAACATAAGTAAGCTTTTAATAATCAGCTTCAATTCTTTTATTCTAATTTTAATTCAGTGCTCTCTGGTGTTTTTTGCGGACTCCTCTCCTCCAATTTCGTTTCCACCCCTGCATCTGCTCTCTATTTCTCCGCCTCTGTCTCTCTCTTTGCATAAGCTACAACAAAAAGCTGTCACTAAAAAATTCTCAACCACACTCTCGCTATCTCATCAACCATGCTGCGTTCTATACCTCTCTCTGTCTCTCTCGCTCTTTCTGCCTCACCAACGCATCAAGAACACCACTCAGTTGAATCACTTAAAAATGCTCACTTTTTGATTTCCATCTCACAAAAAAAAAACCGAATTAATAAGTAAATAAATAAAAACAACACATTTTTTGATATTTCAACAAATGAAATATATTTAAAACAAAAAAAAAAAACAGAAAATTTGTACAGAGAAATTTATTGTACGATTTTCTTTTTTTAATTAAATTAAAATATAATTTATTAAAATTATAAATATTAAATATTTATAAATTCCAACCAATTCCTAATTTAGATTTTTTCTAAATAAATGTTTCTAACTAAATTAAAATTTGTATTGTAAAAACCGAAAACAGAAAAAATAAACGAATATTTTTTGCTTCCTCGTTTTAATGACAATATTTCGCATTTTTTTTTATTAATAGCTCTTGATTGTCTTCTTGGCTACTGAGAAGTGACTGATATTAGGGTGTAGAAAGGGTAGGGGGTTTGATCGCATATTAGAAGCATCATTTTGTCGTTAAGAGAAAGCTGATATTAAATTAATATGTGTACTTTCTTTATTAAAAATTGAAATGAATTGATGGATAAATTATAAAAATGATGAAATAATAAAAAATTAATTTTTCATTAATTAATTCAAAGAAATACCTAGAACAAACATATGTACCAAATAAATCTAAAATTAAAAATAAAAGTAAATATTAAAAATAAATAAAATGTAACTATTAAAAATAAATTTGAATATTGAAATTTGAATTCAACAAAATACTCGTATAGTAAAAATTAATACATAATAAAATCTGAATTTATATATTATACTTAAAAATAAACAAATTATGATTAAAAGGAAACAATTTGAATTAAAAATTTATTTTATAATTTTAATTAAATTTTAAAAAATTATTTTTTGTATATTATTTTTTACATTAAATTTTAATTTAATTTTAATTAAAAACTTATTAATTAATATTGATAATATTTGATTAATTTAAATACAAAAATTAAAATGAAATGAATATTTTAAATAAATTAAAAATAAGCTTTTTTTTTAAATTAAATACAAACATGAAACATTCAAACATTGCAATTAACTAATTTTTTAAAAATGTTTTCCCATTTAATTAAATATTTAAAATTATACTTTTAAATACATAGCTTCAGTATTTTTAAGTATTAAAAGAACAATTTATATATGAATATAATTTTTAAAAAAAATCTTAAATTTCATTTAAGTTTGTTTAAATACTCCGATGATTTTGTATTTTAATTAATTAAATAATTTCATTTAATTATATTTGTATATTTGAATTATTCCACTTTGCAATTTTCATTTGTTTGTGTTCCATATCAAATTTTTTAGTTTGTTTAATTAGTTTAATTAAATCCATATTTAAAGTTTATATATTTTCATTTAATTAAGATTGAGTTAAATTATTATTTTTACTTTTTAATTTAAAAACAGTCTAATAATAATAATGTAAATACATTTTATTCTTTATACTTATTTCAATAATTTCATTTACTTTAATCCGTTTATTATATCAACAGTTGCGCTCATCTTTTTTTATGTATATATTACATACGTATTTTTACGTGTTGAATGTATTTTTAACTAAAAAACCCAAAAAAATCCTAAGGAAAAGTTGTATTTGCACCATTTGTGTAAGGAATAAACAAACTGCTTATAAATATTATTAAAAGAAAAATATAAAAGTAATTTTTTCGCTTTCAGAATTAAAATACATTATTTTTATTTTCATTTACTTTTTAATTAATTAATAAAATTTTTCACTCTTCATTAGTTTTTATTCCACACGAGCTGCAAAAACACTTAAAACTTTTATTTTTCTATGTTTTTTCTCTCTCCTTCTTAGTTCGTTGTTTGTTTTGTTATGAAAAAATTAGAAAAAATGTTTTTTTCTCTTAGGAAAATTTTTTCTTCGATTTTTTCCTCCTCGTTTTTTAATTCAGTTTCTTGTCTCTTCCTCTTCTGCTTCTTCATAAATTTATTGTTTGCTTATAATATACATACATACTTTATTTTCAGTTGTTGTGGTTGTTGTTGTTTGTTTTGTTGGCTTCTAGTTTATTATTGTTGTTTTATTTTCAATTTTATTAGTTTCAGTAGTTTATTTAAATCGCCAAAAGAAAAAAAAAATATATATACAGTTAATAATCAGCAGTATTTGCTCTTTAAATCTTTTTTAGACTTTTTTCGTTGTTTTCTTTAATTAAAAGATTCGAAACATTCGTATTGCTTTAGATGAATGAATTTTATTGAATTAAATATTTTTCTTAACGTTCAAAGCAATTTTTAATTTAGTGTTAAATACTTTATAGTATTCTGATTAATTTTAATTATTATTATTATACCAGGTAGGGTGAGCTTATGAGCTCTAGCACTGCGACTGAAGGTAGCCTCTTTCGCTAAGACCCAATACTATTAGAGAAATTGTTCCACCCTAGTCTTACTTATGAACGTAATAAGTTTAGTCAATTCAGTATGCTTTAGTATTCCTTTCGCGAAGATTGACCTTGTAGTACTGTAGAAAGATGGGCATTCAGAGATTATGTGCAGGAATATTTCTAGAGAATCCATGCAGAACCTACATGCTATCTCCATGCTTCCTCTGAGAGTATAATTTTCTTTAGATGGTGTCTCAATTTGCAGTGCCCAGTAATAACTGCCACCAGGGTATGTATCATAGCCCTGTATGTATCTTGGTCAGCTTCAATAATGAGTTAGCTCTGGATAGAGACTATTTAGGTAGAAACATTGGGTGGTGGTCCCAATATTTGTTTGCAATCTTCATTGCCGTCAAATCCCATTTGTGCTGGTGTATGTATGGAAGCGATATACCAAAAGGGTGTCGTCTAAAAGAAACACAAACTCTTCGGCCGGCCCATTAGCCAATCCTTTGGGAAATAATCGATGTAGACCGGATATCGCGACCATTTCTATGTACAGTGGCGTAGCGTGAGGGTTAAGGGGTAGGGGGGGGAATTGTCCCGGGCGGCAAAGCTACCAGGGGCGGCAGAGCTATCGGAGTCGGCCGAGGAGTTGTGTGTGCGCGGCAGAATATTTCTAACCGGCCCCGGGTGGCAGAAATTCACGCTACGCCACTGTCTATGTACACATGGAGTGGGACCAAATCCAAAAATTACGCTCAAGCTGACTGTCGGTATGGATCGGATGCAACCCGCCATGCGGATGGCGCCCAGTCTCCGCACCCTTTCCAACCGTCGTATTGTGGACAGTTTTCGTCCACTATACTATAGTAGCATGAGTTACTGATTATATTAGTCACTATTTTAATTTAATTTTGAATTTCTTTTTTTGGTTCTTTAATATTAATTTTTAATTTCTTTAATGGTGATTTTTTTAAAAAGTTTCTCAAAATGATTTTTAATTATTTTTCATTTTAATTCGTTTTTTACTTAATTTCATCTTTTTTGTACTTAATTTAATTTTTATTCGTTCTTTAAATTATCTTCGTTTTTAGTTTTATTTTTTAGTACTTGATCTCAGTACCCTTTAAATTTAATTGTATTGGACATTTTTGACTACAAGTAGTTTAATTCTTTTTAGATTTCTTGGTTTTTTTTAATTGAATGTTTAATGATTTTGAATTCAGTCATTTAAGATTTTCCTTAAACAGATTTTCAGCAACAAGTTATTTGAACCTTTCTAACATTTGTTTTCATTTATTTGAAGTATTTATATTAAATAAATAAACAAAAACATGATTAACAATAAATGAAAACAAACATTTTTCATTTTTTCAAACAATTATTTTTAAAAGTATTCTTATATTTTTAAGCTTCTGCAATAAGTGATTCACTTATTGATAAACGATATGTCAACATTGTGATTAATTCAAGTAGACAAACAATGAATCTAAACACTGAATTCGAAACATTGAATCTATTTCCAGAAAATGCAGTTATTTACTATTAATAGAGTTTCTTAATTAATACATTTCTTCTGCATTTGTACTATTATTACTATTTCTACTACAATTATTATTATTACGTTTGCTACTTCTACTATTTCTATGCTATACAACCACCTTCGCTACCAGTTTTCTTGCTGCTACTATTTTAATGTACGCGTAACTGCCACTGCCACTGCCACTCCTTTTTTTAGCACTCACTACTACTACTTTGAAGCACCTACCTTTTTGTATAGCTTATTTTAGATTTTATTTGAATTCAATCAAGAGAAATTTTTTTAAACCTTAAGTTATGCAAAACGTATTATTTTGGAATAACTATGAAGAACTAAGCCCTTACTTTGTACCATACCTTTCTCCTCTCTGCTATGTGTATAAAAACTGTAAATTGTGTATTGCTCGCACGTTTACAACAACAACTACAAAAACCACACCAACCAACATCACCATCACGAATAAATATAAATTTCGAATCATCATCATCGACCACAACGACCACCACTCGACTGATGATGATTAATATGATGATAATGATAATGATAATAATGATAATAATGATGATGATGATGATGATGATGATGTTTTATGCTGCTTCTTGCAACGCTTTCAATCAGGTCCATGAACGTCAAACTGCCCGCATGCGAACTCGTTCGGAGTGGTTTCTGGGTCCAGAGGATCACGTCGACAACCCGCTGCTGCTGCAGACCACCTGCAGCAATTGTTGTTTAGTCGCCGAGCGCCAGCAGCAGCACCAACACCACCACTTCTATCAACAACAGCAGCAACAGCAATTCAACCATCTTCAACAGCGAGCTGCTACCTATCTTGGGGGCGGCAGTGCTGGCAACATGTTGCTACAGCGAGACGACACAGCTGTCAGCGATGACATGTGTCTGTTGCGAATGAAGCGTCTGAAACAACAACAGCAACAGCAGAAGTACTTTCATCAAGCTGAATACATGGACACCGAAGAGAGTCACACCAACGATTACGATCGAGAGAATCAACCACGACAGCAACAACAACAACAACAACATCTACAACATCTACATCTACATTCCACAGCAGCAGATGACAATAGCGACCAATGCCGTTTATATCTGGAATCGACGGCGGCAGCGGCAGAGTACGCTACGCCAGCTGCATCAGCGTCAACAGCAGCAGCTGCAACAACAACAAATATCGGTAGATATGTTGCTATGTCTTGTATACGTAACACAAGTTTATCATCAACTCATGACAATAACTCATATAATAATAATTCAAAGTACTACTGTATTAACAACAACAACAATAACAACAATATTAATAACAACGATAACAACTACGACAATAATCATTATCTTAATTTTAATAATCTTTCTCATTATGCTTCAAATAATAAAGAAAATAATAACAATAACCACAACAACAACATCAACAACGATGTCAATCGAATTGAAATTGTGTTTGAACTCGATGATGTTGAAGTTGGTGTGAAAGAATCCACACAACAACAACTACTACTACAAGAATATGATCTGTTGTCAATGACACCACCACCACCACCAGCAACACAACATCACAAACGACATCCACCACAATCTGAAGACGCTGTTGAGAAATTATCTAACATGTCGTCACAGCCACACAAACAACAACAACAACAACAACAACAACTGTTATTATTACATCATCTACATTCCTCCTCCTACGCCTCCTCCTCCTCCGCCTTCACTCACAAATGCTTAACACCGTCACCGCTTCTCAATGCTCATTGCTATTCAAACGATTCCATACGCTTTTGTGCTGCTGGCAACGATGACGTTAGCGTCTGCAATGACGATGACGATGACGATGACGATGATGACGATGAACTGCTTGTCACTGCTGCCACAAAATGTACGCCACTGTACCACAGCGCACGCTGCCACTTCGCTATACCACCACCACCACTACAACAACAACGACTACCACGCAAGCTTGAAGCCTACAATGATTCTATCCATGATTCCGTCTCAATCGGCGGCACTTGCTGCAGCTTCTTATCGAACTCGAACTCGTACGCCTACGAACCGCAGCACCCAGTCGATTTCCATACCCACCACCAACATCATGTCGCTTCATGCCCACCCTCACCAACCCTGTCCTCGTCCATCACGTTAGAGCAGCACAAAGTCATTGGTTCCACTTTGCTGCATTCCAAAAGTGCTGCCATCGCTGCTGCCGCCACGGTTTCTGCACGCGCCCCTCCTCCATGTGACGCCACTACAGATGGTGTTGGTGAAGTCGCGCGCGACCAACTCGACTTCGTTTTCACCACAAGTTTTCGCCACTCGACTCCCAAATCACAGCGTCGCCACCGCCATCTGCAAACACGACAGCGCCGATCGTCCGTGCGTTCAGCTTCTAGCGTTTACCAGTCGCTTAACTCCGCCAGGAGTCGCCGCGCGACTACATCCAGCAGCGGTCGCAGTGGAGATGGCGATGGCGGCGGCAGCGTAGGCGAAGGAGGTGCGCCCAGCAACAGCAACAATGCTGGCAACAACACTTTTGTTAAAGTTATTTTTAATGTTCTGGATTTTCTGTTTTAAGTGTTTCTCCTTTGTTCTTGTTTTTGTTTCTCGTATCGTTGTTTTTTTTTTTTTGTTTTTGTTGTGATTAATTTATAGAAGAAGAAAAAAAACAACAACGCAAATCGTAATAATAACTAAATTTTTGTAAATGTTTATTTGTATTTGTTTTTGAATTAGTTTTTGTACTATTTTCTCCTTTGTTGTTTGTGTGTGTTTGTGTTTGTATGTTTGCAATATTCTTTTGTAATAATTTGAAGTGATTTGTTATTCATAAACGTCAGAACATATTTTTATTTCAATGTTTCTACAATAATTTTCAAACTGAATTCGTAAAATAAGTAATAAAATTTTTAATTTATAGAAAATTATGATTTTACTTGCATCCACCGTAAAGTTAATTAAAAATTTTGGTTTTTTTTTTTAAACTATTTTATAGTATATAATAATAAAATATGGGTTTAAAATAAAACATAAATTTTACAGTTATATGGTAAAATAGAGGTTTTAATTAATTAATTCAATTTTAATGCAACCATTAATGGAAACCATTATTAGTTTTAGTTAAATTAAATTAAAGAAATATAAATTATATTAAATTTGTTTCAAATTCGAAAATTTTCATAACTGCAAATTTTAATCAGATTTAATATTAGTTTAGTATTATTTTTAAAATTTTATTTGAATTTATATTTAATTAAAATTACGTATAAGAAAATTAAATTGATTTTAATTTAATCTATAATTTTAATTTTAAAATAAGCATTAATAAATTAAAAATTCAGATTAATTAATGCCATAATTTAATAGTATCTCTTAAACACGTTTTTATAAGTAATTGTGTTTAGTTACTTTATTTTTTATTTATTTGATAATCATAATCAATTTTATTTTAATTAACAAATACTAAAACTAATCAATAAAAACAAATCAATACTAATAAATAAAATTTTTTAAAAGCTATTTTTGATGTTTAAACAATTTCTTTGATAGCATTTTTAATTTTATTACTAACATAATTATTATTAATATAATTAATAAAATAAATAAAAACATTTAAAAATGTAGTTTCGTCTTTTTTTTCTGTTTAACGTTAAAGTTTCTTGGTGTAGTTCAGTGTTTAGTTGCATTAAGTTTGATTAATGAAATTATATTTTTCAATAAATTATTAATATTTCAATAAACTCTTTTTTTTAACCACTTGTTAAATAACTTGTTAAAAAATAAAGCCAGTTGTTTGTTTCGCGAACATTTAACGAATAATACATTTTGTAACAACTAATGATGTTTTTTTAACTATTATTTTTTTGCCAACTTTTTGAATTACAGTTTTTTAATTCTAATTGTTTGGTTTCTGTTTCTGTGGCGTTGTGTTTTTGTACCTTCAGCGTATGTTTTTGTTTCTATGTTTACTTCAATGGCATTATTTATACACGCTTGTCGCATCAATATTATATTCAATACTCAGCTGCATCTGTTTTTCATGCTTTTACCGTGTGGTCAGTACGAAGTTCCAAGCAAAGCGGTTCTGTTGACCGTGGCCATTCAGAGCACATATGTTTTTACTTCAGCTCTGATATCCTTCTGATCTGAGTTCGATTGCATAGAAACGTATGTCGCATCTGCTGTTTAACGGCCTGAACTTTGGTAAATGCAAGAAAATATGTATTTCTTTTGATTATCAGTTTTTTAAACATCTGGTCTTTATTAACTCCGCGTTTTTATATGTTGCCTTTGTTTTGTTATATAAAAATGTTCATAATAATGCACATATGTATATTAAAAATAATAAAACCGTGCTCTGTGTATTCCATGCAGACGAAGTATAATAATAATAACAGCTAAAACAACAACAAACACTTACCACATCCACTGTACAGTAATTCGTACTTTCGAACTTTAATTCAACTGTTTTTTTAATTTAACCGAACCAAAAAAGCTCATTCATTCACCTAATTAAAGAAAAAGAAAACGAATTTATTAAATCGAAATTTTTTGTTTTAATTCTCGTTGTGTGTGTGTCCGCCCCCAATCGTGTTACTGACCCACCATCATCGACAACAACAACAACCACGACATCGTCGTACTTCGCCCCCGGTCCAAACAACAGTTGGCAACATCCGTCTGAGTAACAGCGCCGAATCCGTATCACAGTATCCACCGCGGCGCCCCTCACGTCGCGGCCACCCCATCGGTTTGACGCGTCAGTATCCGCTGCGCTCCTCGCTGCGACGCAACAAGGAGAAGCAAGTGAACAACGGCAATAACAGCAGTCACAGCAACAGCTGCGATAGCAACAACATCATATTGGCTGGCAAGCTATCACCGCAACAGTATGTCAATCATAGCCATAGACATAGTAACAAGAGCAACAACAACAACCACTGCAATCGTCCTCCTTCGGTGCGCAACTCCATAGCGGACTGCTGCAGCAACATTAGCAGCAATCAGCAGTTTCTAGCGATGAGCAGCAACATTTTGACCAGCTTTCCGTTCAATCGCGTGGGATCGCGAACCGTGTCCTTCGAAAATCGCCAACAACTGAAGCTCTTGTTTATGGATGCCGGAGAGGTGGCGGTGGCGGCGACGTTGACCATAGGTCAGGTGGACAATAACATCACCAACATGATGGACACCGGCGAGGAAATACATAGTAAAACACTTCCAACGACAAGTGGCCAACATGAGATACATTGTCAGCAACGGCAACCGCAACAGTTTGTGGCAACAACTGCCATTCAAGCAGCAGCAGCAGCAACAACTGTAACCACAACAACAGCAGCTGCAACATCAACAGCCAGCTTGAAGCCACCCAGAGTATAAAGGAAAGTATATTTTTAGAAAATAAGGAATAAGGAAAATAAGTTCAATGGTTTCCCTGAACACAGACACACAAGAACACATTTTAAAGCAGAAAAGACACTGTTGATCTGCGACTGCTGGTGAGGGGGGGGGTGTGGTTCAGTGGATGACTTTAATCCCTACAGTAAAATTGCACTTTTTAAATTAAAATCTTTTTTAAAGATAAGTATAGTACTTTTAAAAAGAAACCAGCCGTTGGCCCACTATTTATGTGCACATTTTTATTAGGGCATTTTTGCATTTTTCTCCTACGAATCTCATGTTTTTGTGCACAATGCATTCTGAATTCATTCGTAAAACAACCACAACCGAATAGGAAAGCAATTTGATTCTAAAATATACGATGATATCGAAATATGCTAGACTCGAATTTCAAACAGACCAAATTTTATTTCCCAAAAATACATCAGAAGAAACTAATTTTTACAAAAGCCGACTTACAGAAAACAAGAAAAGGAATAAATAGATTTTTTTATATAAAACGTTTTTATGACGAACCACAAAATTTTACAACTTTGAGTTAGCTCAGCGGGAAGCTAGTCAAAGTCAATTTCAAAATTTGTACCCAACAGACATGAATGAACTGAACGCGTTTCGAAATACGAAAGAAGGCAGCTTTTCTAACTGCGAATATAATTCAAACCACGCATTGAATTAGTTATCATTTTATTTTCTTCTTACACAAACTATTTACAATACGAAAAATAGTAAAAGGCTGATATTTATTATTAATTCAAATGAAATCAAATCAAAAATACTAAACACATGTTTCTCTATATGTCAAAATACAAAAAACTAAAACTTAAAAAAAAACAAGCTTTTCTAAATTTTTAAAAAACTGTTCAAAAACCTTGTCTGACTAAATTCTAAAGTAGTGCATATTTTTTCCAGATATACACCGAGTTTATATTAGTTTTGACGGCTTTGATTGAAGTGAAGTCGTTTAGACGGAAAGCTTCTCTTAATACTTCTCTCTTTCTCTCTCTCTCTCTCGCACTTTCCCTCTCTTTTTGTTATAAACTAGATGTCAAAGTATAATTTTTCTTTTTTTCTTTGGATCTACAGATTCCAAATATTAAAATTTGACTTAATTTTTCGTATTTTTTGAGTCCAGCATCTGCTGTACATTGTATCAAACATTTTTCAGTTTTAACTGACACTAACCAAGGTTGTTCTCATAGCTAATGATACCCAAACTCAAAACCAATTTACCAATTTCGAGATCGTACGATACTGTATAGAAAAGGAAGGAAACATTGTAAATAAACAAAACTCATGGCGAGAAATACAGAAAAACATTGATGGAAAATTTTAAAAGAAAATTTAAAATCAAAGCATTATATTGATTAAGTTATTAGAAGAACAGATCAAGAATATATTAGAAATGATAAAACGAAAATTATAGAAAAATGTATTATAACAAAAAACATCTACGCTTAAAAAACTTTTGTATGTGTAAAATTTATATTTAATGATAAATAACAAAAACTTAAATATAGCAACAAAATTAAATACAGGGTGTGGAAAATATGAATGAAAAGCACTCAGTTTAACAATTTAACTTGAAGCTTACAACTTCGTTTTACATCACTGGAAACTAACAGGAAAACTCAGCTTTAGAGCACTGTTAACTGGTAGTAGCATAATCTACTAGAAATGTTTCCCATTAAATAAATATTTGGAAAAAAATAGTTTAAAAACTTCAAACTAATAACTACATATGTATGTACATCAAATTAGCTCAATACAATCTGTGTTTTAGTCGAACTCAAATCTTGTAGAGTTGTTAAAGTTGTAAAAAAGATGTCGAAGTTTGTACACAGAATTTCAATGTATTTTTATTTCCACCCTTTTTGATGGAACTGAGGCACTCCCGTGCATTGCATAAATATTACTCAACATAATTAAATACAGAAAACAAAATTGCATTGCGATTGACAAGTTAGACAACAAACAAACAGCATCAAAAACAGGGATTTTGATAGTAATCCAAGAAAATTGACGAAAATTGAGGTCAAATCTTGTTATTTGTACATAACTCAAAGGAAAAAAAAATTTTGAAGAATACGAAATAAATATACACAAAATAAAAACTTCCAAATCAAATGCGAACAAAAATATTTACATATTGTATTCGATGTCTACATTTTTTAAATGCATTTCTACAATTTAATTATTATGTAGCATTTATTTATGTTTTTTTTTTAAAAAAAAACCATTAAAATATTTTATTTTTAAAATTATACATGCATACATATACATATAATTATAAATAAATCTAAAAACTTATACACTTAAGCTATAAAAAATTAACTTGCTGTATATATGCATGCATGTATGTATGTACATATACATATATTGTACATACATGGATATCTATCATACATATGTAGCTACAGTTAATTAAGACTAATTAATACAACAACAACACCAACAACTTAGTATTTAAGGGATTTTTTCTGTTCGTTCAGAAGTCTTAAAAACTATAACTAAAAACTAAGAAATATGTAAGTCTGTCTATGAAAACAAACACTATATTTTACCAGTGTAAACAGTTTATTATAAATATATACATATATATACATAAATTAATACATGCATATGCATACATACATACATACATTATATTAAAAATAAATATGTATTTATAAATGTCTTAAATGTGTAAATTCTAAATAGAACTTTAATTAAATTTACTTGATTTTAATAAATGTTGAAAGTAATTAGTAAAATAAATATTTCATAAGTGGTTTTTGTGAACATAAAAATACATATGTACATAGTTCCAAACAGTGGTACATGTTTACTTCAAATAAATGCATTAATTTACTTTATCTGGAATACTATATTTCAATATATTACATTAAATCAATTGCAGTCTAAATAATTTGTCGACATATTGACTGTTCTCTGGAAAGATGTAAGAATATTATTAAGAATGTGTTTTGCTTTTCCTTTAAAAACACATATTTTTCATACTTACTCGTACTTTCTATTTATTTGTTCTTGTATTTCTCTCATCTCAAGTTATGGAGTGCTACTTTTTCTGTTTCTCTACTCTTTCTTTCATGAAAAATCCTTGAATTTTCTAATAAATAAAATATTTAAAATAACACGACACCTAAAATTTAATTGAAAGACATTCATTTATTTCGCTTCAAATACTAAATTTAGTATTGTACTCGTATAATTAAATAAGTTATTATGCCGAGCCTTTTATTACTGTTTTCCTTTTGTTTCTTTTATTTATTTTATAAAGTTACAAAAGCCATAATGTACATATGAATATCTACTATGTACTCTAGCCTGAAAAATTTAGCGATTTCACTTTAATTCAATGGATTGGGCCAAGTTCATTGCAGCTGCTTCGTAATACATAAAATACATGAAAAAATTTACATACACAAAGAAAGAATAATACATGTAAGGAAGAAACTATGAAATATATAGTTGAAAGCCTAAAATTAATAATTCATTTAACTAAAAAGGTAACTGGAAGTAGATAATTTACATAAATATACTTAGTATATCAAGAGTTCTTTCGCGGACTTCTGTCTAGACTTCTCTAAAGTATTTTAGTTGTAAAGATTCTTATCCACCATAACTCCATTTTCAATAAGAAAGCTTTCCAAGTCCGATGGAAAAAAGTCGTCGGAGAGATCATCGCTGAGCCGTACAAAATTGCCAATCAGTGCCTGCGCTTTATACACCAATAAAGCGGGCAAACCTTTGGCACGAAAGTCACGACTCATACCCGCTATGGAACTGCATATTTTGCCAAATTTAATAGCTGGATACTCCGTGGCCAAGGAGTCCAAACAACGATTCAGCGTGACACAAGCTGCCACCGCGCGATCGTATATGTGAATGATAACCGTAGTGTGCTCGTTCTCCTTCTCCACACAATCAAGAAACTCCTGATGGGAGGTCAGTGGCTGTACCTTGCCGAAATTCTGTGTGTGACCGCATTGACGCAGCATCTCTGCCATACGCTGTTTCTGAAACTGCTGCAGAAAATCTTCGCTCATCAGCTCCGCCAACTCGGCATCGACCTCCTCATTACGCTTACGTTCCTCCTCATCTTTGACGCTGGCAACAGTCATTGTTAGCTTCTTTGCCAGCTCCAGACGCTGTCGTTCATTTTCCTCGCGCCTTTCTGCTTGCAGTTGCTTGAAACGCTGCCAGTCCTGGACAACACCTTTGGGGCCGGTGTTGGTGGAGGTGCCGCCCTGAGCGCGACTGGGACAAACATCGGGATCTGTACTGAAGACACCAGGAGCTTGTTTGGAACTCTTTTTGCCACTGTTGCCGTTGCTACTGCTGCGAGGCTCATCATCTTTATTGTTACCTTCGTCGTCATCGTTATTGTCCTCACCCTCACTGCTGCTGCAGTAGTATTCAAGTTTCTCACCCATAAGTTTGTCTTCTAACGTGGCCATTTCTGTAGTAGATAATTTTTAATAAGAATTTGAAAATGTGGAGCTCAATTTAATTTTCACTAATTAATTTATAGATTTTCAACGTTTTTTGTGTACTGTTTCTTTGTGTTCTACAAATCTCGGCAGCTGACGCAGTGGTGTGTTCAGTGAATATAACAAATAAAGTCATACCACAGGCCGATTACGAATTAATAAAATATGAATTTTTTTACTTTCTTTTTAAAGTTTTGAATTGGACGTACTTTATATATTTTTATATAGAAATACAATAACTCCCATTAAACTTCTCAATAGGACAATAACTCCTAAATAACTTCTTTAATTTTGATGAATGAGTGGCTGTACTCTGGAGAAATTGGTTATTATAACAAATTCGCGGGTAGGCCAGACGACTGCTCAACTATAGAGCAGAGTCTCTGGTTCATTTGGCTGGTTTATTTATCTGATAACTGGTTACGATAATTTTTGATATCATCTCCACAAGATGGGTTTCCGCAAGACCGCAAGTGGAGGATGATGCCTGCGAGCTGTGCCTAGAAGAGGTGGAGTCGTCGGATCACATTATAATCACCAATCACAACGACGAGAATCTGCTGATGTCAATGCGTAAAAGCATTTCCTACCTCTATAAGTAGAACAAAAAAAAACAAACAAAAACTCGTTTCTTTTATAAATGAATTAAATATAACTATTCTTTCTCAATATACTACGAATCTCAGATTATTTTATTTTGATTCTCATTCGAAAGGTAAAAAATGCATACTTCTAATGATTCGAAAGACGTCGCGTAAATTGTTGGTAACTTTAAAATACTCCAAACGTTGTGTCATGCTATTGAAATCAGCTTTTTCTAGCTGTTAAATTTTTTTTAAATAATGTATAAATTTATTCAACACAAAAATATTCTTTCTTCATACCTCATCACAAGAATCCGTGTTGTTTTCAACTTCATGTTGAGCCAAACGTTCTGCAAAAGAAACGACGCCGCACCATGTTCGAAAATCTAATTCTTCCACCTCCAAATTTTCATAATCCAATAAATAAAGAATATCGGTTACATTTTTCTCAGTGCCATAGAATTCTAGAACATCCTCTAGAGCAGTTGCTAAGTGTCGCAGCGACATGGTACGTTCGATGTACTCAACGGGATACGTTGACACATGATTTTCAGGTTCCTGATTCTTGGCAGAATCGCTTACTATATCGCCCAAAGTTGGCTTTTGTTGTGTAAGATATTTTACGAAAACCCGCTTGTACAGTTGTTTGCGATGTCTTGAGACCCAAACATACTTGCTCAAATACTCGAGGACATTCATTTCTGTGGAGAATAACATTTTTAATATTAACATTTTTAATACTCGGTATTGCATATGTATGTACATATGCATGTATGTATGTATGTATATACGGACTTTCAAGTGTCCTCAAGTCGAGTGGCACCTCAAAACGTGTGGCTGACTTTGACAACTTGCGTGGCATTTTTCCGGACGGCTCAAATGTGGGCTGGTCCAGATCTTCCCTCACTTGCTTAGGCTCATCCAGAGATGGCATAGCTAGCCTCGGCGGCATGTATTTAATAGCCTCACGGAGAGCACGATTTAACTGAATCGTGGACATAAAATAATATTATTCAAAAGAGTATTATTTGATTTAACTATTAATACTAGGTATTACTTAGAGAGTTGAAGCATTTTTCATTGTTTTTCTTACATATCTGCCGAATGTGTTCTCTATAGTGTCCACATCTAGTTCTTTTTTGAGAGCTTGAAGGGCGTCGTTGGTTAAGAAGCTTCCCTTAAGCAAAACCGACTCATCTTCTAGCTTTTCTTGGATGGGCAACAAGTTGTTACCGTTCGGTATTAAACTGGGTCGTGTACTAGGATTTAAAGAATCCGCGAATGGACCCAAGGTGGCAACCTGAGTTTCAGGATCCTCTCGTGGGTGAAAAGCAATAGTTTGAACTAAAAAATGGGATTATTTCATTTGCTGCATGTATTTCAAACAAGAATGGTCATCATTCACCATTTGTAGGTCTGATTTTCTTGCGCCTTCTTCCTCTGCGCAAATCGCCCCCATTCGGCTCCTGATCGTCGTCGTTATTGATGACGCTTTGTGCTGTCCTCAACTCAGCTTCTTGCCTCTCATTTGAAATTCGGCCCACTGATGATTTCGGCCTTCTCTCTGTAGATTTCTGACATTTCAATCTTCGCTCCTCATTCGCTCCGGCGCTTTTCGTATGTGGGCACTCATCAGCAGCCACTGAAGCAATAACCGTAAAACTCTGCGACACCTCCGACGAGGGCTTCCAGTACAGCGTTTCCTGTGAATGACTACGACGAAGGTCCAAAATTATTTGTTTGCGTTTAATAATCTCTGTTTTTCCCAGCTCAGGCGTTATGCAGCGTCTATTATTCAGGAAGGAGCTGGTAAGCGTGTGAATGCTGGTGACTGTCGGCGAGGGGGTGAGCGGACGCGAGTCGGTGTCTGTGTAGCGTCGGCAAAGATCCTCCGGAATGTTGTCAGTCTCATGGTGACGACGATGATAATTATGGAGCATGTCCAGTTTCTCCCTAACATGTTGAAGTTTATTCTTGCCCTCGGTTGCCTGTGTTTATGATTTTGTAGAAGTTTGTATTTCTTTTTCTTGTAAACTAATAATAAACTTTTACCAGCGCAGTTTTAACTTGATTGATAACGTCGCGCACTGCTGAAGGCGCCGGATGATTGCAAAGCACCGAGCAGCCTTTTGCATAGGGATTGTAGAGACCACCGAATGGACGCAAGGTCAAGCCGATAGAGGTCGCTTCTAACTCCTTGGGTACTTGTTCATGTGATCCTTTTGGAATTGTGTTTGACTTTGACTGTTTGTAGAAATGATTATTGTTGTTGAGTTCATAATTTCGATTGAGTTGTTTTCAATTGAGAATATGTTCGTAATTGAAGATGCTTTCTAATCACCTTTGCTGGCAATTTTAGATGGCGTTTTTGCGTCGGCAGCAGCCCGGCTCTGCTCGTGGTACTCATTGAATTTCTTTACACTATTTGATTTGCTTCTTATTTCGTGTTAACAATATTATCGCTAAAGTTGGATTTTGTTTTCATGTATTAAACATCGTTGCTAAGGAAAGGAACTTCAATCATCTAAATTATCACGACATGAGTTAGAGTGCGAAATTTATCTAAAAGTTCTCTTTAATGCGTACAGAAATAATATGAAATAATAAAATACAGAAATAATTTTTAACTCAGAATTATTCAGATTTCAGCAACTTGGGTCGGTTTGAAAACGTTTCTTTAATTGTATTTCTTTGATTTCCCAGGAATTCCGCTCGAAGGGAAAAGAATTATAATCAGCTCGACGCTCGTCTAATTAAATCTGGCCACAAGCCATTGGCGTAGCGAGGCTTTTGCTGTGGGGGGTCCAGTTGAGGCCAGCCTGACACAAAATTTGATTATTTCAAATTATTGTTCATTCAAATTGGATCATCATAGGATTGTGGGATGGGCTCCAGGTTAGTTGGGGGTGGCCGTGCCCATCCCTGCACCTACCTAGCTACGCCAATGCCGCAATCTGGTTGATATTTAGTGGCCACAACAACAACCGCATTTCAAGTGCACCGGTTAACAAATCAAGTGCACACTCAAATCAAATCCGCCAGGCACCGGACCAGCGCGGTGTATTGTATTTTCGAACAGAGGCCCAAGCATAGCAAAAATCTATGAACTCACGCACAAGAAGCAAATTAAAAGTGAACAGAGAGAGAGAGAGAGAGAGAGAGAAGGATAGCGATAGATATTAAGATTAACAAACTGATAGACAAATTTTCTACCGAAGAAATACATTGTTGCTTTGAATTTTTTTCAAATGGCTATTGGCCAAAAATTTTAAATTTCAATTAAAGTCGTTGCATGTTTTATTGTATTTATTGTACATTCAATTCGGATGGGAACAATGAGCATTTGCAGAGGTTGGTCATTTGTAAAGATTGACTGTGCGTAGACATCAACTGCTTCTACTGCTGCAGACGCACGCTGCGTTCAACAGAGGTTTCTGTTGTTGGTGTATCGAATATTAAAAGTTGCATAACTCATTATTTCACAGTCGCAACGATTATGAACACGCATAAAAAAAAGCCACGACAACGTAATAGACCCAAAAATAAAGCCAATCGAATCGCAAGCGAAACTGGCGAACTCTTGGAAAGTGGAATGCAGCAGAATGGAACTGCAACAGTTACAGCAGCCTCAGAAACAGTGGCACCTCCAAACCTACAGACAGCAAAAGCAACTGTGGCGTTATTTGAAAATAATCCTATAAAAATAATACAACGATTGTTGCGTGCCAAGTTATTAGCTCAAAGTTCGTCAACAAATAAATCTACTGATCAGAATAACGGAAATGTTATTTCAAAAACCTTACCACAAGCAACATCGATAAGTACTGCAAATGTACAACAACAACAACAACAACAACAACAACAGCAATCAAACAAATCCAACTCCAAAGAAACACTTTCGTCGAACGACACAAATAAAGACGAATGTGAAAAGGATGCATTTATAGCAAATCTACAGAAACAAATGGAGAATGTCCTGGCCAAGGGTATGCTATGATACTCATATGTAGTTGATAGAAGATATGATTTAGTGGGACTTCGATGATCTAACCGAGTTTTGTTTTGAATTGTGCATATGTGTGTGTGTGTGTGTGTAGGTTCCACCGATTTACCCAACACTCTGCTCGGCAATCTCCAGAAGCTGATTAGTCAGGAGCCAATCAGTGATGTGGAATCGTCCGATGAAGATGAGGAATATATAGAGTACATTTACAAGCCTCGCCAATACTTTCTTGTCTCTCTTTGTAATGTAAGTAATGTTTGTAATGTCTTCTGTAATCTTTGTAATGTAATGATTGGAATTTCGTTCACTTCGAATTACTGTATAGTATCTTTTCATTGGTTTTTTACATTCTTTGTAGTTTTGCAAATGTGATCTACGCTTCAAGCCACGCCTGCAATGTAGTCGCTGCAAGATGACATTTTATTGCTCTGCACAACACATGAAGAACGACGAGAACCACAGGCAGCTCTGCTACGCTCTGCGTCAAGTGGCGGAAAATTGTGGTCAGTAAATAAATTAATTTGTTGCGACTTTCAAAGAAATTACGATTTAGAACAAAAAAATAGCTAATCCCTTGACCCTGATCAACATTTCGGTCTCTGGATTCGATTCATAACCTCTGATTGCGGAACTCGTAATGAAAACTTTCACCAATTGAAATCTCATTCTCAGATCTTCTTGATGTAAAAATACATACATATGTATGTACATACTTTTGACAATCAAATATTTATGAACTTAGAGTGATTTCTGAATGGGTTTATAAATACATTATCAACGAATTGGCAATATTATTGAAACAGTCATCATTCATTTGAACTCATTTGCGCATCATTTGATTTTAATTCACTCATTTCGCGTTTTTGTTTTTGCTTTCGAATTCTTTGCCACGGAAACATATACATACATTTGTATATTTATTATTGATCATTAATTGGAATATCGTAAAATGTAAAGAGTAAAAACGTGGCTCTTTTAGGATTTAATCACCAAATTAATGAATGCAATGAAGCTTATAATTTGAGGCGTGATCCTGATGTTATTGTCGATAACGATGTCGTGTAATTTTTTCTTTAAACGATATACGGTATAAAATAATGAGAAATATCGTTTAAAAATACATACTTTTTATTTTAATATTCTGAAATATTGTATAAAAATGAATATACATATATGTCTTTCTCTGGATTTATTTGGATTACATGGATTATTTGGAACCTTTTTCTTTGTTTCTTTTCAGGTGGTCACATTTTTTACAAATGCTCTGAATTTACCACCGAACAGTTTCGTTCATATCGCATTGTTACGATCCGAAAGATGGAGACCATCATGAATCGTCCTTTGAGCGCTACCGAACAAGAAGTAATTCTCTTCCCACGGATCTGCACGAATGTCAAGTGTCGAGAGTATCGTTTTAATAGATTAATGGACTGCGATCATTGTGGACAGGTACAGAAAAGCTCTCCTCATTCCCCCCATTCACCAGTCAGTTACATTGTGTACAATTTTTGTAGGTTGCATTTTGTAAAAATAATCCTGAGCATCGCGGTAAACAGCATAGCCTCTGGTGTGCACCATATCAACTCTTTAAGGAGCTGATTATGTTTCAAGAGAAATTCGGACGCTTGGATCCGTCACTGCCGTCAAAGGTATTAAAAGATTTACCCAGTGCCTGTTGTAATACGAAACAGTTACTCGACAAGTTGGGCTTTGGTATGTAAAAACGAACATACATACATAAGTACATATGGTATATGCCTTTGAAAACCTGCACCTTTTTAGATATGCGTGATCGGTGTGAATATGCAGCTCTATCTCAGATATCTACATGTCCTCTAACAGCTTGGTATGCTTTGAAGCTGTGTGATCAGTTGAGGCATCATGAAGAAATGACAATTCACTTGATCGGTAATAACAATATATGAACTTATTACATACAGTAACTTGAATTATTGTACTGAAAATAAAATAGTTACAATATAAAAGTAAAGTTGAAGGCGCATATTTATAATCCCGATAAAATGCACTTTAATTTCAACGTATACAATAATTTCCTATTATTTATATTCATAGCTAAAGTACGTTCTAAATAATTTGGATTTCAAAGACAAATAGTTGCTTATTGTTCACCCTGTCAGCGGTGTGTTCCATCATTTTTTGCTCGGATGATATTTAATCAACACGGATTCCTTCTCAAGCTTTATATTAACTTTTGCTGAAAACCAAAATTCTTGAAATGATTGCAAAAAATGCCTAAAATTTATATTAATTTTTCAATTTGCAGGTGCCGAGGTGGAATTCGAGGTTGACATTCTGAACAAATGGGAACTATTTTTTTTGCATATTACACCAAGCGTCAAACAACTGAATGTAGTCTTCATTGGACCTGAATTGAATCCTCGAAATATATCATTTGAACAACTTAAGAAAACCAAGTACGTAAATAAATATTTAAATTACATTTAAGTCCAAGAAATTGGTAAATTACGCATTTAAGTGAGAACTTTACTATTGTATTGCTTTATATATTTATATGTTTAATAATGAGTTATTATTATGTACATTAGTTTGTTTTTTTATTATTGTTTTATACATATGTATTTCATTCGATTCATTTTCAGAAGCTGTCGAATTTGCCGCAAAAATGGGCGAACAGTTAAATACTATTTTCACAATAAAATATATCATGACTACTATCAAGAAGAAGCATTTTTGAAACCGCATTTAAGTGAGAACTTTACTATTGTATTTCTTTATATATTTATATGTTTAATAATGAGTTATTATTATGTACATTAGTTTGTTTTTTTAATGCTGGACTTTATCGATCCACTGGTTATCTATTGGAGGATACATGGCCCGAGACTATTCTGGCCGCAGCTAATTTGAAATGTCCCATCGTGGTCACTTCTTACACGGAGTACGAAGCTCCTCTGGATATGTCACGATTTGTACAGGAAAGTAATCGTCATTTGAGTGTTGCTCTGCCCCCGATTATAAATCCGTTTGCTTCGGAGAAACCGGAACGAAATTTTATTTCTGATGAGGATGCCCCGTTGATGTTTAAGAATTATTATTGCTTTGTGGTAGAATAAATTAAAATAAATAATAAAAAACTGTACACTTGTGTTTAATATAAAACAAACACATGCATACATGTATAAAATCAAAAACTCGTCATCCCGGTGTTTCCGATTAATGGAAATCCGGAAAATAGAGGTTCAATTGTAATTTTTTGTTCACAGCTTATATATTTATATAATATGTATATTATTTAAGATGCACAGATATGTTATTTTGCGAAAGGAAAAAGGTTTGATTTAGAAAATAATTTTTGTATTTTCTTTTTATTCATTTCTTTATTTTTCGAATTTCATTTATTTTAGCTTAAAAAATTTAATTTGGAATATTTTTGAATTATTGAGGTAAATTAAATTACTGTGAATCCCCCTGTTGAAACTATCTGCGATCTATTCTTATCTGGAATAATCTTTTACTATTTAAGCAACAAATAAATAACAAAAACAACAACCACAATACACGGTTGCAGACACAATATTACATTTTTATACCTTTTTATACTGTAAATTATAGCATTTATGTTAACCTTAGATATTGGTTCATAACAGAGCGAAATTAATTCTAAAAATTTTAGTTAAAAATAAACTTATCTACCAATTATATTTATAGAGATATTTTTTACATATTTAGAGCTCCAATAATAAAAATTGTAGGAATATAGTTAAAATCCACTACTGCAGTAACCAGACTTTAACTATATATACATACATACATATTATTTAGAACTGTTAAAAAACGTCAACCGCACGTGTTGTTTTGCAAAACAAGTACTTCGTGCGTCAACTTTGAAGATTTGGACATTTCAATTTGAAAACTACATCATATAAATAGAATCTTTTTAAAATGATTGAGGATAAAATGGAAAATAACTGCTATGCAGGTGGTGACGACGAACCAGTGGATGCACGTGCCCATAAAAATCTTTTGCAAGCCATCAGCGGCCTCGGCAAAGTGCAGCACATCAAACGTACGACACGCAATGAATCCGAGAGACAGCCCGATGAGTTCCACTTGGTAAAACATGGTTACCTCAACAAAGATCGACAGGTGCCCGCTGCAGAGCAAGCGGTGGGAATTAACGACATTGTGCGGGTGCTCAAAGACACTGGAAGGCATCTCCAGGTGGGCAGAAATCTCAAGAATGTGGCAACGACAACAAAAGTGGTTCCCGTCCCTCTGGAGAAGCCAGCCGCAGAACGTATCAAGCGCACGATTGGTTACGACAGCATCAAAAAGAAGCTGGCTCGTTGGGATGCTGTCGTTGCGAAGAATCGTTCCTCAGAGACCCAGGTACTTTATATATATATATTTTCCTTTATGTCTGTGAATTGAAATTTTAATGCCAGCTAGTATTGTAGGTCTTTCCACTACCTACCGGAACCGTGTTTATTGACACCTCGGCGCATGCCAAGCCATTGCAGCTCGCCGTAAAATCAGATCTGGTGCTTGAAATGGAAGCTACAGAAGCTAAACTAGCAGCGCTGCGCAGGGAACGAAGTGGTGATATGCGCGATCCGAAGGATGTCGAAGCAGAGGAGCAGCGCCAATTGAAAATTAAACTAACTCGCGATGAGTTGATAGCACGTCGTAAGGAGCTGGCTTACTTGAAAATGCGCCAGTCCCAGAAATCGGCAAAGGCACGCTTACAAAATAATATCAAGTCTAAAAAATACCGCAGACTTCTGAAGCGGCAAAAAATGCAACAGCAGGTCAAAGAGTTCGAGATGCTTCAGAAGACGAATCCAGAGGCAGCTCTGGAAAAGCTAAATATGTTGGAGAAAAATCGCGTGATGGAGCGCGCAAATTTGAGGCATAAAAATACCGGCACCTGGGCAAAGAATCTGCAGATTCGTGCGAAATACGACAAAGATGTACGCAAAGATTTGGCCGAGCAGCTCGAAATAAGTCGGCAGCTAACGCAAAAGACACAAGACTCCGACGAAGATGAGGACAGATTTGATGGAAATGATGTGACAGAGAAAAGTTCGAATGAAACCATGAACCCTATCTCGGAAGAAGATGCATTCAATCCTTGGATGCGCGTCCAAAAATCGAATTCTAAAAATTCTACCAGTGACAACAACACAGAAGCAAACTACAGGAAATACTGGTTGGAACGCAATGTGCACAAAAAGCAGATGGAAAAATATAAAGAAGAATTAGAGGAAGATTCACACAACGTGAAAGAAAGTATTGAAAAAGAAGGAGAAACCGAAACTAGGACTAAACCTCAACTGAAGACTAAAAGAAAAAATAAACCAAATAAAGTAGTTATTGAAAATGGTTGGGTTGTGGAGGAAATCGTAGAAGCCAAAAACAATGTCGATGCCATTAACATCGACGACATCTTTGATGCAGAGGAAGATCGGCAGCAGCATCAACTCAGCCAGAAGCTGAAAACATTATCAAGAAAGGTGAAACGTTTAAGCAAAGTCAAAGATAAAAAGAAGCAATCAAAAAAGGAAAGAGATGAACTTAAGCAGCTCACCGATTTAACGTTCAAAGACACAGCGAAACGCCCCATTTTGGATGAGGCTCTTATTACCGATCAGAACGAAGTTGAAGAGGAAAACGCCAAACGCTTGAAAGAGATGGTTGAAAGTGGAAACAAAACTTCATCCATCAACACGTCAGCTCCATCTACAATTCCTCAAGAAGATGTCATCGATCCTACAAAAATTGCCCCCATCCAACTGAAGCAATCCTTCAGAGATTTGGCGGGAATTGAGGCAGCCGATTACGATGATGACGCCGCCATCGATAGCAATCTCAGTGAACAGCAGATCACCATCAGTCAGGCTTTTGTGGACGATGACATTGTGGCTGACTTTAGCAAAGATAAAAGTGAGAAATCCAAGCAGACTGATGTTGAACTACAGTTGTCGATGCCCGGTTGGGGCTCGTGGGCAGGAGCGGGCATTTCACAAGAAAGCGCTGCAGCTGCACAGAAAAATAAGCGCCTGATTTTGAAGTTGGCGCCTGAAGAGAAGCGACGAGATCAGAACAAAGGCACAGTCTATATCAATGAAGAAGCGAGCAAAAGTCTGCGCTCGCATCTCGTCTCCGATTTGCCTTTCCCCTTCACCTCGCTGAAGGACTATGAAGCGAGCATACGAGCACCGATTGGACGCAACTTTGTGCCAGAGACAGCGTTTCGTTTGCTGACGCGACCGTCTGTGATCACACGCAAGGGCGCCATCATTGAGCCCATGGATGAGAGCGAGCTGCTGAAGCCTCCAGCTAAACCACGCAACGTGGTGGAGAAACGCATCATGGCGACGGCTGCGAAATGAGTGTCCCCATTTTTATTAGAATTTAATGAGTAGTTTTTATCCATTAATGGATCCATTTAAATTAAGTCAAAAGATTTGATTTTAATAAATATGTATGTAAGAAAAATATTTCATAAAAATCCGTATTTATTGTTATAATGTATATTAGTCGGTTTTGCGAGCTGAATAAGTATTAAGAATTATTTTGATGAATGAATGATGACTTGATACTTATCAAAATATACGAAGATTTTAAATAAAGTTTAAACAAAAGTAAAACTTTTTCATATATAGTAACAGAACTGTGGTTACTTGTGCATTTATATATTTATGGCAAACCAAAACCGCTTAACTCGAGTTGGAACGAAAATGAGTTCTTACAATTATCGAATTGAGCTTATCCAAATCTAATTTCAATATTTTTTTATATTTGTATCAAGTTTATTATATATTTTATATATAGTTATTCTCTAAAATTCACATAGCTTATGTTACATTTCTGCCGATACATAGGCTTCCATAAGAACCGTAAGAACATACGGATCAAACGAGTGCAAACGTTCGTTAAGTCCCGTACGTCTGCATTTGTCTATTTTGGTTCCGGCTGTGCATACAAGCGATGCGTAGGCACCTTGAAGAAAACTGACAGTTTGTAAAAAAAAACATTGATAAAATCGGCCACAATAGGTAACGGTACTGTGTATGTCGAAATCTGTCACAAAAGCAGCTGCCGCTGTGAACTGTCAAAATAACAGTAAGGGTAAACGAAAAAGGGTATACTCACTCATTACCTAGCGATCTCGCCGCTAGTGATATCGCTGCTCTCCTTCTTCTTTTTTTTGGTTTGTGTCAAGCAAGCGACAGTTTCAGCGCTCGTCGACGTACTGGCAAGTGTTCATTTTCATATGAAACTCTCTGATTGCCCAGCGTTATGAACGATTAGAAGCCATTACAGTGAACCGTCCCCTAATGCATAGAATATCGTTCGAAAGTCAAAACAGTCGTCAAACGACGTCCTATGTGTTTATAGCATAAAACGTGTTGTGTTTAGAAGTGTCAAAATTTACATTATTCGTTTTTTCCAAATGCAACTACTGTCATGCGAAAAAAGAAGACATTTTTAATGCAGTAAAAGAGCTAAAAGTACTGAAATAAATTACAATTTGTGATTCTTGAAATAGTGTGCTAATTGTGAAAAATAAACAGAAAATGTATGAATTAAAAACGTTGCTGCCTCAGTTCGATATTCAGCTGCCGACTTGTATGTACACGTTGAGCAATGTGAGCCTCGCCGTTGATGCCAGCAGCACCAGCGACAGCGCCGATGAAAAAGTAAGTAATAAAAACACAGGTACCAAATAAAATTTTATACAAAATTATTGCTGTGCGAAAAACATTAAAAATTTAAAATTCGACAAAACTTCGTTATCAACAACTACCGAACAAATTTCAAGGACCATTCAGTATCTGCAACCAACGTCAGCGACTCCAACTCCACTGCTAAGAAAAGCAACAGCGATTCCAGCAACAACGACTGTGCACTCGATTTGGATATTATGAGCAAACAGATTCAGAGATTACTCAAGGTTAAAGCTAATATTTGATAATATCTGAAGTTTGTAGACATTTTTTTATAAATACAATTTAATTAACCTCTTACGATTTGCTTGTATTCGTTTTAAGCTTTTGTATTTACGCCCTTATAAACGATAAACGCTTTTTCCGTTTAACACCCGTTTTGTTTTGTGCTTTTCGTAGTTTTTTATATTTTTGACGTTACTAACAAACAAAATACCAAAAAAATACGAAAAAGCATAACACAAATTGCTTGATAAACGTAAATTACGTCTTCCATTATAAGGCTGTTAAACTAATGTACAGTGGAACTTCGCTTAACAACATTTCGCATAAATAGCAAAATAAATTGCAAAACAGTGCTCCCTTATCGAGCGAAAGTGTATATAGTTAACCCGTGTTATACGAAACAAGGAGTTGGAACAAAAAGTTTGTGGCGGAGCTGCGGAGCTATTATATTTTTATTATTGAGATAATTGTATTTATTAAATTAGTATACTTAACAATTTATTTACGAGTATCGTATAATTACAGTAAAAATTTCATATTAAAAGTGTTGAATATTTTTCCTTGCTTCATATGGAACAATTGTGTCGCTTAACGATTACTTCGTAGTATGAGTAAGATTCTGGAACGAATTATGTTCGTTTAGCGAGGTTCCACTGTATTTTTAAAATCATATTACAATTGAAGACTCAATTAAAAAAATTAAATGAAGGAATTGATATTTAAGGGACAACGGTTTCAGATGCACCGCTATTGATTAAAAGCATTCATGTATATAAGGTTTCAGGTCAGCTTTTAAGAAAAATGAAAAATTAGAGAACTATTTTAAGAAATCTAATTTTGACGTAACCAATAGAATAGAAAACTGAGATGAAACTAGATGGTAATGAGATGAGTTGGGGAGAGAGAGAGAGATAGAGATGGTGATTTCCTTTCTTCTGTGAAAATTAAAAATCATTTATAGGTATGTGCTATTTATACTATAAATATGTGGCTAATAAACTGGCATGATCTACTAATAAAATCAATAAGAAACGCTAAAAGTAATCATTCATTATATACAAATATATTTTCCTTTTTTTAATTGCAGTCTGACACCGCCTCCATTGCTTTGCGTCAGGACAAAGTGCTGCTGCAACTCAGTGAGCTTCGCGAACAACTGGCCGACATTCGATCTACTTTGGGTCTGTGCTCGAAGGGGCCTCAGCATAGCGAACCACAACAAAAACAGCGAGTTAACATGTTGGAAAATGGAGGTCTCAAGGAGGTAATCTTGTTTTCGTTGTGCAGTATCTTATTTATCTTATTATGTCACTCATTTGGGTCTAATTTTCTAGGAACCCTTGCACGATATTGTCATCAATGGACATCCAAATTTTATACCCTACGCTTTGTTGGCCATGAAAAATGCCTGGAAGGATTTGTTCACTATTGAAGTAACTACATTTACACATTCGACAATGCCACAAATTAATGCCGAAGCGCTTGAATTCGAAAAACAGTTGAAACAGGTGCCAGTTGATTCAACAAAGCCAAAAATGAAAGTGACATTAATATGGAAAAATTGTAAGAATTACTTTCAGTTGTTAAAAAAACATATCTGCTAAATCAACAGACATTATTAATGCATTCATTCATCCAATCCAGGTGAACACACCGAGATGATCAGCTCACCCACTATGTATATCCCGATTTATGGAGAGGTGAATATCATACGCTTCTTGGGACGCGTTGGACCGCCCACATATCGTTACGAGGACTCGCCATTTTGCAACGAAATCGATGCTGTGCTCGATATATGCTATCAACTGCTGCGTTCTACTACGTCTAAAAGTAGGGCAAACTTGATACATGCTCTCAGCAATCGACTGCAGAAGCAACAATATTTTGGGGGCTCTGCAATGTCGGTGGCTGATATTGGCGTCTACAGTTCGTTGAAGCGTATGCCAGCCATAACTGAGAAGGAATTGACACCCGCCTTAAAGGAGTGGCGAAAGCGAGCTCATTTAGTCACAATGATTTAAAGACTGCCACAGAATGATTAACTAATTAAATTAGAATAAAATGAAAAGCGACAAATAAACGAAACGAGAGAAACTTTTCTAAGAAAACTCTTTTAAGTGAAACTTTTCCAGTGAGTGTTGAGTGATAGGGTTTAGCATATCATTTAAAGAATATGCTCTTTATAGGTTCACAAATATGGCCATGTTATCCAGTACGGTGTCACTGATACCTGAAAGAGTAATTTCTCTTAAAAGGAATATGTAGATAATACGCTTTATTTCAGTATTAAAAATGAAATATTTTTAGTGCCAAAAAGGCCTCTTTTTTAAACAACGTTAAGTAAGATGCATTCATATATGTATTTGTTTATAACATTTCGAATAAAAACGAACAAAAAACGAATAAAGTAAATAAAATAATTGCTTTTTGGTGTGCCAAAAGAAAAAAAGATTTCATGCTAGTTTTTAGAACTTAAATAATTTACAAGTTTTTTCTGATTGCGTTTCTTTCGATTACTTGAATTTGAATATTTCAATTACAACAATGTGTAGATTTTTCGACGCTTTTAACTTACATTAAGATGCATTCAAATATGTATTTTCTTCATAACATTTCGAACAAAAAACGAATAAAGTAAATAAAATAAATTGCTTTTTGGTGTGCCAAAAGAAAAAAAGATTTCATGCTAGTTTTTAGAACTTAAATAATTTACAAGTTTTTTCTGATTGCGTTTCTTTCGATTACTTGAATTTGAATATTTCAATTACAACAATGTGTAGATTTTTCGACGCGTTTAACTTATATCAAGATGCATTCAAATATGTATTTTGTTCATAACATTTCGAACAAAAAAACGAATAAAGTAAATAAAATAAATTGCTTTTCGGTGTGCCAAAAGAAAAAAAATATTTCATGCTAGTTTTTAGAACTTAAATAATTTACAAGTTTTTTCTGATTGCGTTTCTTTCGATTACTTGAATTTGAATATTTCAATTACAACAATGTGTAGATTTTTCGACGCGTTTAACTTATATCAAGATGCATTCAAATATGTATTTTGTTCATAACATTTCGAACAAAAAAACGAGTAAAATAAATAAAATAAATTGCTTTTCGGTGTGCCAAAAGAAAAAAAATATTTCATGCTAGTTTTTAGAACTTAAATAATTTACAAGTTTTTTCTGATTGCGTTTCTTTCGATTACTTGAATTTGAATATTTCAATTACAGCAATTTGTAGATTTTTCGACTTTTTAGCTTCCATCGTTCTTGTATACTAAATGACTTTCAGTCTATTTATTGTCGTTTGTGGTTACTAAGTAAATAAAATTAAATTAAAGTATCATAGAATTCAGTTTTCATGAAATAACTCATCAGCAACTCCAAGTACATATTCTCATTTCTTAATGTAATAAAAATAATGATAACTATACGAAATAAGTAATATTTAAATACTTATGTATCAAAACGTATTGCAAACTATTAAAAAGGTTTGCTTCACCCGCTGTAACACAGTTCCACTTTATAAGCCTGTGTTGGTACTCAGTGTTAATATATATTGCATCATGTTGTCGATTTGCACAGGTCCAATGAGGTTGGCAAAGCAGAGCTCCTCAATGACTTCCGACTCCAAGGCACTTAACGGCATTATACTTAGAAAGAGCGCATTGTAACGTTCGTTGGCTGCTTTGCTAATCGCATCGATGTTGGTTGATTCACATTTGATGGTTGTGCCACCTCCACCCCCACCGCCTCCATCGCCATCCAGCAACTGCTGCTGCAGATGGATGTGTTGCCGCAGCGATTCTAACGCATACATTTGAACACGTTTTATGTAGTGGCGCACTGAACGGTCGCGGTTACGGATCAACACATGCGAGTTGAACACAAGCACCAATCGTAAGAAAGCAAACTCTGTCTCCGTAGCCTCCACTGCTTGCAGGTCCTGAACGAATCCATGCAGTCGCGCGGTGTGTTCACTAAGTTTACGTATTCTGGACGGTTCGACTTTGTCGATTTCCGATAGCTGCCGTATGTTGGCGATCATAGTGCTCAGTATGGTGCAATAGGAAATGTTGCCCGATTGCTGTGCAAGCGCTACCGCAAGCAACGCCGGCCAATGAGCACGTATTAGTTTGCATTGCGTGCGCTCATCGAGGTGCAGAAATGCCGCAATCTTCCGTAGCCAATTCACCGACAGGAAGAGGATGCGCGAACTGGTCTCGCAGACGTAGTGGATATTCAGATAGGTGGAAACGAGCGATGGTGCCTGCAGATTGAATTGCGCCTGAGCGGCACTGAACAGCGGCTCCTCGAAGATACTCTCATTGGAAACAAAATCCTTGTAGTCTGAGCCAAAACTTTCATTTAGTATGTCGAAATGAGCGTCATCCGATTCGTTGCCGCTGCCTAAATAATTAATGAGAGAGAGAGAGAGAGAGAGAGAGAGAGAGAGAGAGAGAGAGAGAGAGAGAGAGAGAGAGAGAGAGAGAGGAGATATTTAGAGAGAGAGAGAGAGAGAGAGTTTTTTAAGTAGATATTTTTACCCATATCATCATCCATTTCGGTCTTTATATGCAGAATATTGGGAACGTTCTCGGTATTGGACACACCACCAGCGGTCAAGCGTTCCAAGCGCGCTTGTATAGGCAGCAGCAGCTGGAGAGCCTGCTCAATGACGCGCTTGTCCATCGATGACTGAATGAATCCCACAGCAGTTGTTGGATTTGGTAACGCATCAACGTTAAAATTCAGACTCGTTGAATTGTTGTTGCTGCTGGTAGTGGTTAAGTTTTGCAAACATAACGTGCTGCTATTATTGTCCATGGAATCATCGTCATCTTCTTCGTCTTGTTTTGGTAGGTCGGGTGAAAAACACACTGAATCGATTTGGGTGGAAGAAGGCAACTGTTGTTGTTGTTGTTGCTGTTGCTGCTGCTGTTGTTGCGAAGCAAGCACTATAAAAAAAAATCACCATTTTTTCTTACATTATTACATTCAATAATAATAAACAATATGAAAAGCTCACTTAATGTCTGCGTGAGTTCGGCGAAATTGAAGCCCACCGGAAACACTCCGGCTGCCAGATTGTTGTCCAAAGTAAGAGCAGCAGCAGCAGCGGCGGCGGCGGCGTTTACATTCACTCCTGCAGCGGTTGGCGAATTCAGTGACGAGTGATTGTAGTGAGCTGTCGAGGCATGTTTACCACGTGAATAGACGGGGCTGGTCGATTTGTTACTAGAACTTGTTGTGTTACCACTGAGAGCAGCAGCAACATTGGATGAACTGCCACCAGAGGTGTTGGTTAGACTCTCTTTTTTGTCCACGATAGGTTTGCGTTCATGTTGTACAGCTATAAAGGAAAACTAACAGTTTTAGTAGTTGTTTATACTAAAAAGCATTTGAGAAATTTATATGTGAATAAAACTTCAAATTATTATAAAAACATTCAATTGTTACAGCGAAGGTGGAAGTGATCAGATGTCATGAAGGTCAGAGGTCAGAAACAGATGAAATAAAGATAAATGCGTGTGATAGTAAGATGTTGGGTGTTACAGAAGAATTTAAGAGAGAGAAGTAATGAGAGAGAGAGATAATAAGAGAGCGAAAGCTTATTCTATTCTATATTATCGAAAGATGGACGTTTGAAAATATTTTTCATCTTTGTTCAAATAGAAAAGCTTTTGATTCTGTAATTATGGCTAAGATTATAATAATTTGAAAGAAATAAAATCTGATTATGTCCGGGAAATCCCAAGTTTCGATTTTAATCACCTCATATTCTATTTTTAATAGACAAGTAGTTGTATGTAACCATAACCTATACTTGGCTAAGAAAATTTCTTAGCACTTCCTTGTTTTGCTTTGATTAGAAGAAAGTTTCATGCAAGCCACTTTAATGTAGAGTAATGAAATGTGAGTGTGTGTGTGTGCGTGTGTGTTGGGAAATAATATGAGTCTAAATGTTCGATTTGGCTTAATTGAAAATTACAATCACTTCGCATGCCGCTGGCTAAACACTTCTGCAGACGACAGAATTGACAGCGATTCCGATGATGCTTCGTTACTTCGCAGTTCATAGCGCCGCGACATTGATATCCCAGCTGTTTGCGGATCGAACGCTTGAAAAAACCTTTGCAGCCTTCACAACTGATAGCGCCATAATGACGGCCCGAGGCGCGATCTCCACAGACGAGGCAAAGTTCAACGCTCATGTTTGCAGTCGCGTTATTGTGATTGTTATTGTTGCTTACTATTGCAGCAACAGGAACGCCACCAGCTCCGGCAACCGTGTGGTTGAAATTAATTGCACTTTTATTATCTACAATTGTGAAAATGGATAAGAAGTATCACTGAAATAAGAAATGCCTTTTCAGCTTCAAACCTTCAGCGTAATTGCCACTTGTGCCCATAGTGAGCAGCGAAGTCGGATGCCTGGACCTTGGCGGTGTCCGCCTCTTGCGTGCTGTTGCTTTAATCAGTTTAAATGCTTTCAGACGTCAGCCCTATTTTAATTCTTTACCTCTGACTTCACTCTAGATTTTATGCAATAGATTCTTGTTAACTTTTTCTATTTATTTTTTATTTTCCTATTTTTATTTTGTTCTACTTTTCTCGCTGCTCTACCTTTGCTGAGTGTATTTCTGCGCCCAACGCGTTCAACACGGCACACGTTATGATTTGACTTTAATGTTAGATCTTTTAGCAGCTTATCAGTTATTCATAATTTAAAACAATAAATTTCCGTCCTTTTAATCGCCATATTTAGTTAGTGTTAATTTAAAATCAAATACAGCACTTTTTCTTCAAACACGTCGACGTCATTTATGGTTTGCTGCCATTTTTAGAATTATTGCATTTGTTGCTTCTGACAGTTATACAAAGGTGCTGCCAGGTTTGCTCCAATTGACGGCGGTCTATTACATTTCGGTGGTGGGAAAACTAAAAAAAATATTATTTCAACATAAATACACAATTCTTATTATTAATCAAACAATTACTTATTATTATATATTAACATATACATATATATATATAGTATATTGTATGTATTAAATATTATATGTATTATATATCTTTTAATATATATATTTATTTCTTTTCCTAAATATTTATATTTATATATATTGTAGGCGTAAATAATACGTCCTTCGCTCCAATTCCTTTTACCATTATTAGCCCTTACTAACCCAAGTCCAAGAATGACTTTAACTCACCCAAGTTAAAGACTTCCTTAGGTCTTTTTCAGTTTAGGAATTATAGGACTCTAAATGTCAAACATTGCATTTTTAAACCCATTGAGACATCGCCGTGAAATTTATGTCATTTGGAAGCTTTTCATAACACCATCCTTTTATGTGCTATACATTTTCCCGATTTTTTTAGTAATTATGGATATAGATAATTCAATTTTTAGAAACAAATTGTAGCTCGGGCAGTTGTAGGGTTTGTTTTTCCCTACGTAGAAGGGAAAACGTGAATAATAATAATCAAATCAGTTATCGGGATTGATTTCAAATCCTTTTTCGAATAGAGGTGCCAATTATTTCTACAAGATTACTCGCGGAAGCTTTAACCCATTGACACCCAAAGTGGTCTCTATTGAGGCCCAGGGGTCGACATGACCTGCTAGGGGTCCATATCAATGAACAAACAACAGACAGTACACTACACTTTTGCATGAATAAAATATTAGCTAAGCAGTCTACTCAGAACCGAAAAACATGGTAAGTGCTCTACGAGACAAGAAAGTTTGGTGACCTCTGCTCTAACCACTCCGTGAGCCTCATTCTTTCTCGATATCGCACTTTGCCTTGGGAGCGATCTGGCCTGATTAGAAGAATCAAGCTCTGGAATAGACTTCCTGCCCGTATGGAGAGCACATCCTTACCGCTGCATATTAAGAAAGATCTCATTGACTTCTTAAGCACCTAAATGGGACCGTACCGTCACTGCAGCTATCAGCACTCTACAGATTTAGAGCCATACATGAAATACTCTGGGCGCGCGGCGTTTAGTCGGTAGGCTGTGATATGATTGAGGTTAAAGTTTTCTTTGCTTGCATTAAGATGTGTTTCACCCTAGATTTGCACCCTGCCTGCTTTACTTAAATTCGTTGATTAAACAAGCTCACTGAATTCATATTGAATTCGATTCGATTAAAAGTAAATAAGATCATATCTGGAATTTAAATCTATTATTGAATTAATACACTGTGCTACTGAAATTTGATGACAGATCCACCACGGCAGCTATCTAATCTGTATAACGTTTTGATGGAAATAAGGATTTTATAACTTATAACTTAGACTACGTACAGTAGAAACTGTACGCCAGATGGTACCATAGTTTAAGACATTTCTGTACCTGTGTACAACTTATACGAGGTCTTGACACTTTTTTGCACAACTTGGTAAATATATAATTAGTCTAATCTAATCTAATCTACTTTTTAAAAAGGAAAACACTCAAATGATTGATTCTGGAAACTCGTATAATTGGGAAGCTTTTAAATTGCTTTCAGAAGCATTGAAATTCCATCATAAAAGCGACAAACTAACAAAAATAGCGTGGAATGTTAAAATCGCCCATCTGGTGAAAAACAGTTTTAATAATCATTTTGGGAAAAAACCAACCCCACCAAAACCCATCTACGAGCGAACGTGGCGCAAAGAGCGAACTTCAGTGTGAATCGTGCACGGAATCACAATCAAAGAGAAGCACTACTGAGAGAATCCTCACTGGACCCCGTCTGTGGCAACAACCAGCCAATATGTGAAGTCAGCCAGTAAGTGGTACATCGAGTTCCGGCGACAAAAAACCACACACATCCACACACTCCCACAGAAAATATTGCACATGGTAATGTTAAGTGAAATGAAAAAAGAAAATTTTATTATAAAAGTTAAAAAAGTTGAACAAAACAATGAAAAAAATCGCCGCTGAAACACGTGCATTAAATAACACGAAATGCACACGAAATCAAAGAGTAATTTTGCCGAACATGCAGCGTTGAACCTAACATTGTCCATCCTCATCATGCTCGGCACCCTCACCAGCCTCGGCGCCCAGCAACATTCGGCACTGGGTGGTGGGTGAGGCTGAAGTGGAGTTCTGATGCTTGGCTTTTTATTGTCTTTTTTTGCGGTTGTTCTTGTTGATGATGTTGTTGTTATTGTGTCCCTGCTGCTGCAGTAGAGCAATTAAACATTTTAATATTCCAAATTCGTCGTCAGTGATTTCGCTAGCTTGACGCTCGATGACGTTGAGCGATGACGTGGACGATGGAAAATGAACACACAAAATGGAACACTTTTTTGGACATTCGGAAAAACAACGAACTTGTTCTGCTTTGGACAACAGCAGAAAGAGTTTTCTTCACGTTTTCGTATTTAATAAACACTGATTGTTGGTGTCTGGGCAAGAAAATTACACTTAATATTTTGAGTTTTTCCCTTGCAGAAAAAAGAAATTTTTGGAAAAGTTTTCTGAAATAAATTTAATTACGAACACATTCCATCCATCCTTGGAGTTATGTAGTTGGCAACACTTTCGCCCTTCACCTGTCGTGGCGAGTGTCCAAAAAATCTCTGCACTCCATCTGAATACTAAAACTCGCGTGTAATTTTTTTCGATCAGTTGTCTTTTTTTTTACTGATGATGCTCCAACAATTCTGACGAAGTCTTTAATATGCCCGACGCATGTCCACGTCTGGAGGCAGGACATGTTGTGCCATGACCCGTTGTGACAGTGGCCAGTGTTTTATTGTGTCTACATCAGTGCGTAAATGCGTCCGTGTGTGAATTATTAAAATGCAAATAAATTTAACACAAAACATATTAAATGGAGGTGCATTTTTATTGCAATTATTGATGCATTAAAATTTAATTGTCTGTTGTGGCGAGGATGCGGTGCCACCAACAAAGCAACAATGACTGGGACGGGGACGGCGCCGAGTCTCGCTCGATGTTTGATGGCAGTTCGGTTGAAATGCTTTCAAACTGCTTCGCATTTCTTTAGATATAAAAATGAAGCACATTTGTTAAATTTTAACCCACGTTAATCCTTCCATGCTCAACACCATCGCTTCGGTTCTCCTCGTGCACAATATGAGCTGCCAACGAGTGCATACACGAGTGTTTGACACATCGAAGCATCCACAATTACTGAGATACCAACGAGTAAAACTGTTTCTTTGATTGTTTTCTCCAAATTGAATCATAAATTTATTTGTATTTACGTACAATATTGTATACTTAGTTATTTAGGCATAAATTATATTTCTATTGTATATACAAATAATTCAGAGAATATTTTTAATGCTCTACTTTAATTTTTATTTAAGAATTGAGTCCTGCTGCCATCATCAGTTGCTAAAAAAAAACCCAATCACTTTGACATTAGATCGGCGAATCTGTGACAAACACATTTAAAATACAGTTTTAAAATCCGTTTCTTACATTTTATGATATCCTACATTAGATTCACAACAAGTGGAAAATGTGAAATGTTTATGACATTAAATAACGTCTGTTGCCTGCAACGATATTGTTGTTGGCGTTGCTGCTGCTGCTGCTGCTGCTGCTGTTGCGGCTGCTTCACTGTTCTTCGCAGCTCCCGCGATTGCTGCTGATGATGACGATGATGACAAGTTAAATAAATCAGAGAGAAAACTACAACAACAAGCAGAGCCAAAGTGGCTGAACCTGTTGTGGTTAAACACGGAAAAATGACACGGCGCCGCACCGCAGCAGCGAAGGAGGATGACGGTGCTGATGCCGATGCTGATGCTGGGCTGGGGTCTGCGTGTGAGCCACAATGAACGGGATACAATACATGGTTGGTTACAACATAACAAGTGTTCTTTTTATCCATAACAAGTTGCGAGAACGAAATTCGAGGGTTGTCCGTTGTGCTACGTGAAGACGAGAGCAACAACAACGCGGGAGGGGGCAAAAAAAAAACAAATCACGAAGAGGGTGAAATGAGTCTGAGCGCGTCGAGGGCTGTAATTACGCGATGTATTACACACACATAACAAGGCCACCGTGACGCAGATGTCAAATGATGAATGTTGGCTTTAAGTATTAAAGACATAAACCAATTTATGGCAGTTATTTTTTATTTGATCTTCTGTTTTTTTCCCTGGTGTCTGCAGAATCAATGTTGACCTATTTTTGTTGGTTTTTATGACACGCATTTGATTAGTGAGCATGTCTTTCACAGCGTCCTGACAAATTGATGTGCAAATTTGGCTATCAAATGAAGGGTGCTTTCGTCACATCATTTGTCGGGTACGCGATGAGGCGCTGCAGACAAAGCAACAAACTTACACAAGGACATCCAGCAGTCCTCGCAGCAGTCGTACCTGGGAGACTCGGCGGCACTCATCTGGCTCACGGGCCATATTAGCATCCGATTTTAATGGTGTATCAACCGGAGAGAAAAAAGTAGACAATGCAAATAAAAAGACAAGCTTGTCAGCTTCCTACACGAAGAGGGGGGGACGGGGGGGGGGGGGGGGGGGGACGGGGACGTCCTCCTTGCGCAGTGTATTTGTTTAACACGCTGTCCCGGGAGTACTTACGATTTTTCACGGGCTTCTTTTCTCCTTACTTCCTGGCTCTCCTCTCCTCTCCTCTCCTCTCCTCTCCTTTCCGTCCCCCGCCCATTCAATGTCGCGCTCGAACGGTTTTGTTCCCTTTTGCGGCATTTAAGATTTGTTTAGGTTTCTTGACTGATACGGCGAATAAAAATCAATTGGAATCAATCGGTCGGCGGGTGTCCTTCGCCATGGCGTGGTAGTTATTTGGGGGTCTTATTTCTCAAACGGCAGACCGGCGTCGATGGCTGCTTTCGAAACAAGCAATTGTGGGCAATAAATGTTTACGTGCTCGGAAACGCGAATTACTTTAAAGGAAATTTATTACTTGCACATCACTTTAATTGGATTTTAAGTGCTACGATGCGATTTAAATTCGTTGTTGCGAATTTCGATTCGTACAGAAGATCGTATACTTGAATTAAGGTGTAGAGTTTTCTAGACTTTGCTTCACTCATTTATTCACTCATTCTATTCCGGTATAAAAATCGCCGGTTTTAACGCAAAACGTTAGGCAGAAAGCCATGATATGAGGTCAAGCACGAATGAGAGTACACTATCTATACTCACATACTCTATCATATACTCTTATGATCGATCATCTTATGATCGATCGTCTTATGATTGATCTAATACACTTTATCACTCCAACTGATCGAATATTTATCTCATAAACAACAGCGAATGTTTTCATTTATAGTAATAAACCAAATAAACCAATAAATGAGAATTAACACAAACACTAAAGTACGCTAATTTTAATACAATAAATTAGAGATCATAACTGCTCTGTCGAAATATTAATTGAGTTCATTTTCGCTCTGTTTCTCGTCTCATTTAGAATTCAGGCAGCTGTGGAAAATCATCACACCCACCCAGGAATTTAATTGAATCGTTTATATATGTATATTAGTCGATAGTTTTTAGTAATTCTTCTGAATCATTCAGTGAGTGAACTACATACTCTATAGGTTTTTGTAAAACTATGGAATAAATGAATATGTAATTCGTTAAATGGTGTAGTCTTGCGTTTTATACCAAAACAGGTGCAAACAGAACACAAAAACCACTTGTAATCATCGGTAGAATTTCCCTATAATGCAGAAAAGGATTCAGTCTGTATGGACATATGTATGTATGCATGTGTATAGAGTCCTTTCTAACTCATTTGCACTCAATTAAGGTAAAAATTCGAAAAGAAGATACTAAATATTATTGAAGGATTGATTAAAAGAAGCGCAAATGAACTGGATTTCTTGTCCGCAATGCTAATGATATAATTTAGGAGATCGATTAAAATGAATTCCCGAATGAAAGGAACACAAGAAGAGAACAGACGAAAAATACGAAAGAATGTAGTTCAATTTTCGATTTCCACTGTATTTGTTCTTGTATTTATATGTTGTAAAACTACCTGCGAGAATCACATGCAGAGAATGCTGTCTTTCTTCCCTTCCATAAAACACAAAATATTATTATTGCACTGAAAAAAGGGGGGGGGGGGGGGGGTGGGGGGTGCGTTTAACCGCACCGCAGAATGTGCTTCGCTCTTTATCACTTGTAAATTTATTCCGCCATCAGATTATTATCCGATAATAAGCTCAAGTCTGAAAATTACACCAGAAAGCGGTGAAAATTACACTTAAATTTGCCCCGAAAAAAAGTAATAACCGTTTACGAGAGAGCGAGAAAGAGAGCGAGAGAGAGAGAGCATTTCTTTTGGACTTCGGTTTCAGTTAAAAGAGTACCATAAAAAACGCAATAAAGTACCCGAAATATGCTGCTTCATTTCATAAACGCGTAATTATCAAAAGAATCGTTTATTTCGCAACAACAACAACAGCGACAACAGGATCGAGCGAACAATAAAAGTAACCACTTTTGCGGTCTTGAACTTTCTTCACCCTCTACCGAAAGTATACCGTTTGAATAGCAAAACACCGAAAAAAAACCGGAGACACCGAAAACAAGGACTGCCATGGAAAGAAGCATTTGGAAAAAAAAAAAGCAGAACTTATTAACACAACTCCGCACAAAGAATAAGATAAGCTTACGAAATACCCATGATGCTGGGTCTAGTGGGCCACTTACAGGGGAAGGGGGAAGAGTGGGCCTCTTCTCGTCCTGAATGGCCAAACGAAGAGAGGGAGGAACGAAAATACGAAGAAAATTTGATGAAAAGTACCCAAAACGAAAGCAAAAAAAAAAAATCATAATTTTCATTGAGCATAAAAAAGAGGAACGCTTAAAGAACCCTCATCAAATGTGGCTTCACTCTGTTAGCTGCTAGTAATAAGCTGCAATCTGCCCTCGTCTTCTTCTTGTTATGCTGCTTCTGCTTCTGCTGCTGCTTCTGCTTCATCATAATTTTTTTATTCTTCATCTTTCTGTGTTGTTGTTGTTGTTGTTGTTGTTGTTGTTGTTTGTTCTAAAATCCGAGCAATCATCGAAACCGGTTTATCCCGCATAAAACAACATTTTTGCACTCACGCACACATGAGACACGCCTTAATCCTTATTAGTAACTTGATGGTGGCAAGACAGGGGCGGGGGTGCGCGGGGGCGGTGTCGCTTATTGGAAGGTGTCACATGTGGGTGCATAAATTTGCACACGCAGGAGGAAGGACGTGCTATGTGGCTCTTCGCTGATCGTTTTTTATGCTGTTTGTCCGTAATTCGTACGAATCGAAAAGGCATTAAATCAAAATCCCGTTTATGTGTGTGTGTGCTTGAGTATTCCGACCGGGTTCGTAAGCCCGGTATTGAGGAGACCACACTGCGACTTGTGCGGGAACACTGGCAACTGGCAACAACTTAGCCACTTTATTATGCTTGTCATTGCGAATGTTATGGCACATAAAATGAGCTAAAAATCATATGAACAAATTATAATAGTATGGAGAAGAAAGAGGAAGAAGAAGAAGAAGATAAGGAGGAGGTTGCTTTATTTATGGATGTCTTTTTGACGACCTTAAGCTAGGTATTTGATGGAAATGAGGAATGTTTTTCAACACTTTTGCATAAATCTAAATTAAGTTACGTTTAATTAAATCTTAAATCGATATCTCTATGCACATATCACAATAAGTTGAATTTATCAGAGGATGTCATGTTTTCAGGTGTAACGAAGCATTCAGCGTCGTTGCCGAATACGAGTACCGCTACCGCATACCGCACCGCTACCGCACCCTACCGCATCGGAGCACGTTCGGCCCAAATCATATGGCGAAATCTTTTCTCCTTGCTTCATTAAATTAATTATTATTTTTTAAACTTCCGGAAACTTTTAATTAACTACAACTGAAGCAAACCAGAAGTTGAACGCGTACATTGAACACTTGTTTGTAGAAAAACTCTCGATTTATCGTTCGAGGTATCCAGCTTATCAAGGAGCGAAGTAGAAACTGTAAAAACGGAAAGCGAAATCTCATTTATTCTTGATTCTTTTATGTTTTTAATTTCATTCAACACTCATCCATGGCATCAACATGAAGTGTTAAGTGTTATTTTCTTTCGACTTGAGAGAGTTTTTCAGTTCGTAATCTGAAAAAGAAATGCACCAAAAAGATCAACTTAACGAGAATTCATCCAACTCACACAATAGAAAAGCGGGCAGAAACAACAGCAGCCAAACCAAGACGAAGACGGAGACGAGAACACCAAACGACGGATGAGGACGACGTGCAGATAATCACTGTTGCTTTGAGGTCACTTGTTGGAGCTTAAAACGGTGACCGACGGGGTTCTCCGGTCGGTCGATAGGCCAAAAGAAGGGAGCCTTTTTTTGTGTCTTTTATTGAAATTCCAGCAGCTCCTTCGTAAGCCTGGGATTTAATTTTTTGTTCCTTCCTTTTTAGTGAATATTTGTTGTTTTTGATTCTTTTCCTTTTTCTTTAGTTTTATTTTCTTTTTGTTTTTTTTAATAAAATCATCAACTTATAATTTATTTTTCTACCATATTCAAAGTTTTACAAGAGCTTGTCTCGTCTTGAACTCATCTTCAACCATTCGAAATGATTATTAGTATCATTTTATATCCATCCGCTGAAAACTTAAAAGAAATCGCTATGAACATTAAAAGAGAAGAAAAAAACAATGTGTCGCGGAGGGGGCGGGGGCGTGGGGGGGGGGGGGCAGGAGGAGGAGGAGGAATGCGTGAAAATTGTTCTCACTTCTGGCTGACTTCCTCTGGCAGATAACACTGCCAGCTCATCGCTGAGGAGCGCTCGTTGTATTCGCATGAGCGAGCGTGCAAACGACCGAGGGACCGAATGGCCGGTCTACTGTTTGTCCCTCCGCCCGCTGGGTCGGATGCAGGTCTGTCTGTCTGTCTGTCTGTCTGTCCACCTATCTCTCTGGGTGGTTGGCTGGGTGGCTGGTTGTCTGTCGCTAAACACTAAAACACCGGAAATATGTTTGTCAACCCGTGAAAATAGCTTCAGTCCTTCCATGATTTCAAAGCAAATAAAAGCACATCAAATGTTCAAACAAAGAACGCTTTTCACCCTCGTTACGTTGCCACGTCCTTTGGGTGAGCCCGGTACGGGGGATGCATGCGGCGGGGACGTAGACGGCGGGGGTGGATGGCGGGTAAGCGACAGTGAAATTGATAAGAAGCAATAAGAAGCTGTAAAGCTGTACAAATGGTGCTTAAAAGGGTGTGCTAGGGATGGAAGAGGACGAGATGCGATGACAGAGAGGCGGGTCGGGGGGAGGGGTGTGCGGGGGAACTGGTAGTAGTATTAATAGTAAGCAAGCAATGGAGGGGTGGCGGAAGGAAAGCAAGTGGCGATGAGAGAAACCTCTATGGCTCGTTTTCGGTTTAAAAACAGTTTCCGTTATTAAAGATGTTAAATATTCAGTTAATCGGTGATTCAGTAACACGATTATACAAGGAATTCGTCGCTAAGTTTGAATAATAAATGCTAAATGTGGACTTTATTAAGAATTTACATACAATAAAAACAACCAATTTGACTGACTTTGATTTTGTATTTATCCGTTTTTGTGTTCTTTGAGAAAAACACTCGGATGTCTCGATCATCGTTTATTATTAAAGACCAGCTACCGAACGGGTTCTTTTCTTTCCCCATCTTATCTGAGATGCCAACCCTTCGCTTTGCCTTCACCGACTACATGTCAGAATAACGCGACTTTTCCGCGTGTTTCTGAATTTTTTCAGAACTTTTTTCCCTCTTTACAAAGGAGCCCCCCCCCACCCCCACATCCCTCCTTTCATGTCCTTTGTCTTTCCTGTTTTGCTTACATTACGTTACACTGCGGAGTCTCTGAGCCCCAGCGAGTCGTTCTGAGCGACGACATCCTTCGCCATTTCGACCCCTGATAATTCGTTTTTTATGCGTTCCTCTTTATTTTTGCGCCTTCTTAACTGCTGCACTGATAACGAAGAGATGTCGTCGCCTTTGTATCAATTTATTGCCTAACGACTGCCACCGAGATGCGGATCTTCGCGCTCCGTCGGCGCGGCTGTCACCAGGAGCCAGAATTCGCCTCGCCTCGCCTCGCCTCGCCTCGCCTTCGAGGAATCCGGCGAACTGCTTTTCATGTTTTAATTAAAACGTTAAAATTGCTAATTATTTTCTCGGCTTTCTATTTTTATTAACATTCTCAAGTATTTTCACCATATTTTTTGTCATTTAATTTTCGTTTTTATTAGATTTTCTTTTGGTTTTTTCTATTTTTTTTTTGTATAACTTTCAAGATGTTGGTCCTTTTTTTTGGTTTTTTTTTATATCCTGTTGAAAAGGATAAAGGGCGGCTATCTTTTTATAGCTGCGGCATGACGTCGGTTTCTTTTGTCGCAAAGTCAAAGTTGACAGCGTCGGTTGCATCGCTGGGTCACGCTGTGCTGCGGTGACGATGATTTCTGTGTCATTTCTGACACACTTCTGTCATTTTAACCTTGGAGGTGTGAGGATAATATTGTTGTAAAAAAAGATAAAAAAAATCAAAAGAATTCTGCTGTCAAATAATCGCCGGGATTTTTGGGAATTTTAATAAAATTACGTGTTGAAGTTGAAGTTGTTTTCGGCTGGTGTTTGTTGTGGATGGAAATCTCTAAGCTATAAAGTAGTTAAGATTTAATTAAAAATGAGGGGTTTCTCTACTCAGGTACTCATAAAACTCTGGTATCGAGTGACGGCCGATTGACGTGTTCAAAATTTCCCAGTTAATAAAAAATGCATTAAACTGAGTGAAGAGAAAGCATACAATATATCGTCGATTATATTATGTAGTGTCTGGGAGGATTATATTGAAATAAATTAAAGAAAATAATACTTCAGGGAACAGTGTGAAATAATAATAAAATTTAGTCAGAGTGGAACTAGAATAGAATCGGAATACAATCAGAATGGAGTTCAGTATAAGTTCTAGATTTGATAGCGGTTCGAAGTAATCGCATAGAGCGATAGAACCCGAAAAGATCCCCAGGAAATCTAAAAGGGGTTTCAACTCACGTTTTAGCTAAGCAAGCAAATTAAAAGAGGGCGATAATACACGTTATATCTATACATGTTATGTACAAATGATATACTTTTATGCCGTGTATTTATATCTTCTCTGAATTACCACTTAGAACTACAAAAATATACATTGGAATTGGAATGGAGAACACTTTTCTGCAATCCTGAATATAGTACAAATAACATCCTTCCCCCACCTCCCCACGGTGTCTCTCTCTCTCTCTCTCTGTTTCTCTTTCTTTTACATGGACATGATGGTGTTCTTAATGATCTCCGTGCACTCCCTCATTTGAGCCTCGTTTATCACCAGCGGAGGAGCGAAGCGGATAATATCACCATGAGTGGGCTTGGCCAAGACACCGTTGTCCTTCAGCTTCAGGCAGACATCCCAAGCATCGTGTTCTGTAACGAAAAGAAGCCGAAATGAAATTGGAAGCCGGAGATTTCCTAGTCTGCAGAAGCGGACTGTTTATCACGCACTTCCACCAACAACGATCGCATTCAGCAGTCCCTTTCCGCGCACCACCGACACCGCATCCTTCGGCAGTGTATTCAACTCGGAGCGCAGTAGTTGACCCATCCTGTCGGCGTTCTCCGCTAGACGCTCTTCCAGCAGCACCTGCAACGCCGCCATCGCTACGCTGCAACCGAGCGGGTTGCCTCCGTACGTGGAGCCATGTTCGCCCGGTTTTATGCAGAGCATTACGTCGTCATCGCACAGCACTGCGGACACCGGATACATGCCGCCGGACAAAGCTTTGCCCAGAATCAATATATCGGGCTTAACGCCCTCGTAATCCACGGCCAACATGCGTCCCGTACGCGCCAAGCCGGTCTGCACCTCGTCGCCTATCCAGAGGACATTGTATTGGGTGCATAGTTCGCGCACTTGGCGCAAATATCCCTCATCGGGCACCACAACGCCGGCTTCACCTTGTATCGGCTCGACCATGAAGGCGCAGACATGGGGATCTTGCAGGGACTTCTTCAAAGCGCCCACGTCATTATAGGGCACTGTCTCAAATCCTGGCATAAAAGGACCGAAGCCCTCGAAGCACGAAGGATCGGTGGATGAGGAGACAGCCGACAAGGTACGTCCCCAGAAGTTGTTCTCCGCAAAGATAATCTTGAGAGAGAGGATTTTTCGCATTCGGACAAAAGTAAAGTATCAAGAACAGAATTGCTTAAGCTTACCTTCGCTTTGTTCGTGGGTATATTCTTCTTGGTGTAGGCCCATTTGCGAGCCAGCTTACAGGCCGTCTCTCCGCCTTCAACGCCCGTGTTCATGGGCAGCACTTTGTCGTATTTGAAGAGCTTCGTTATGAACTCCTCATACTGGCCCAGAACATCAGAGTAAAAGGCCCTGGAAGGGGATGAATATAGACACTCAAATTAATATACATACGAGTACGAGTATAAGCAAAATGAGACAGCGGATCCTCTGCTTCTAAACAGGGAGCTGCTGGCGATTCCCTTAGGATCTTAGTGGACGTGGACGACTGCTTAAACTTAAACTGCTTAGACACTCACGAAAGACGAAGGAAGTCACCACAGCCCTTCGTAGGGATTCAAGTAGACTGCTCAATTATAATATTGATAACTGAGAACTGATAACTGGCTAAATTCTCTGGTAAATGACAGCCATGACAGCTTCAGAGATCATATTCAAGATGGGTTTCTTGCTGAGGATGCTATCTCCAGGCTGTGTCATGAAGAAAGTGGGGACGGCAAAGTTCATTGTGTGTCCCACGAACTGGGACCCAGATTAAGTCGCAAAGAACTACATAATTTGACAGTTTTCTACTTTAGAGGCCTTCCATGCTGTATTTAGTCTATAATCACAGGTTCTCAGCAACACCTTGGGATTAATTTCAAAATTGGTTTTTGTGGTATTACTCATGATATGATTGATTACTCGGTTATACAATTAAAATTGATGCAATATGAGATTAATGAGTATCGGAAAGAGGTGCGGTTATTTCCTTCATTCTCGTGGCTTTTTTCACAAATTTATTGGTGATAATAAATCGACAACAAAAGTAAATCGCTGTTTATCAATATTATTAACCTTAAACTTGATTTATTTAATCGGAAAGTCCGCGAATTGCTTAGAAAAATCAGAAAGTAGGTCAACTCAATGATTCCGCAACTGATAAAAATATCAGAATATCAACAAAAATAAAACCTCAATAATGAAAATAAAATAATACAAAAAAAAGGGAAAAAATCCTAAATATTCAAATATAATCCACATAATCGCGATGATTACAAAAGTAACAACAACAACAACAATACTGATGACGTTGACTTTCTTGTTTCTTAATTAATAAACAAATAATAAGAAACGTCCTTGAAATTCGACATCTCAGTAGAAAAAAATACCCAAGCTACTTGAAGCTCGATGCCCTCGGTTTTTTGTAGCTGTTCTTATGTTGTTGTTGTTGTTTTTTTTTTTGTTTTTTTAAATTTCTTTTTTATCGCAATTTTTTCGAATTTCTTCAAATATTTAATTAATTTCATAAAATGCCGTAGTGACTCTTGTGCCCCCCTCCCCCTCTCAACTGTTCTTATCTCATCTGCTCTCCCGCTCTCACCTACCGTGATGTCAGCGACAATTTTTGCGCTTGTGTTATCAACGCGTTGACGATTTTGGGATGTCCGTGACCTTGATTGACAGCTGAGTAGGCGCTGAGAAAGTCAAAGTAACGCCTGCCCTCAACGTCCCAGACGTGGACACCCTCGCCGCGAGCCAGCGCCACCGGGAGGGGGTGATAATTGTGCGCCCCGTACTTGTTTTCACGCTCGAATACTTGTTGTGATGTTGTTTTGGAGGCGGCTCGAGCTGCTACAAGTATTGGAAGTTGTTGTTGTTGTTGAACAACGCGTTGCCACGTCGCAGATGCTGTGAGCTTCGAAAACATACTCTTTTGTTGTTGTTTCCCTCTTCAAGTAAAACCAATTGTCAGAGTTTCCGAATTTAAGAAGAAATCTATTAAATGACATTAATGAACATTTTTGACAATAAACAACACTTAACAACGCTTAAAGATGCTATTTAAAAATCATGCCTTTTTTTCTTTTTATTTATTAAAATTTTTAATTTATTAAAATTGTTTAGTTTTTCTAAATTAAGTTTTTCTAATAAGAAATTAAAAAATAGCCATTAAAACAATGCATAAATATTGAGTCTTTCTTTAAGGAGTGTCTATTTTAAGATACGTTAATATATCGATATGCATTCTAATGGTTCGATGGAAGAATATTAAGATTTTCGCTTATATTCATTCTAATGAAATTCATTCGTTCATTTATAATATTTTCAACTTCTCAGTCAAGAAGACTGCTTTTGGAATAAAAAAACATTTTATTGCTCTCCTTTCTTTGGTAACTTTTAACTTACTTTCTACTTCGCTTTGTTCACTATATTTATTAGTTATTCTTTCTTATATCCTTCCTTTTCGGGGATATTTTCTAATTTTAATATTTTTCTTATTTTTTTTTTTATCTTCTGGATCTTTGATATGATCGCTATGATCGACACCGACTCACTTCAGTGACTAAAAACAATTGATGTGATGGATCTTGGAAACAGCAGCAGATACGGGGATATCAATAGAAAAGCTCAGAGAGCTTTTTCAAAACAACAACAGCTACAAAATTATCTATTGAGAAAAAGATGCTCGTTTCCTTCTTTTTTGTTTTTGGGCAAAAAAATTGGATGCCTGAGATCGATCACACCCACTCCAGCACCCTCCGTTATTCTGGACGACATCAACGACTTCTTTTCTTTTCCTCTCTCTCCTCTTCTCTTCTCTTCTCTGCTCTCTTCACTACTCTCAGTGAAGTCTTGAGTTTGAACTTGAATTAATATGAACTGCATTAAAAATTGTTGACTGGGTTATCGTGATGTTGTTTTTCTATTTTTTCTGCTACAAGTCTGTTGTTGTTTATATTCTTCTTCTGATATGTGTAAAAAAAATCTAGAAAACTTTCCACTGACTAATTTTTTTGATAATATTAACATATTGCATATCAAATCGAGAGTAAACGCGGTACGTGTTAATGTTCCACATTCTAAGAAAGAATAAAATAATTGGATCAAAATAATAAAATCATTCATAAATTGAGCGAATCGTCGAACGATTTTCATGGTGAATTTTGATAACTTTTTTGTTTAAATGTTAATTTATTTGGAAAGAGTTTCAAATACTGCACAATCATTTATTTAATACTCGACTCATATGAGTAACCATCATGAGTTATATTTTTTGGTTAGTGTGTGCATCACTAATGACAAGGAGAAGAATTGTTTTTTATAACAAGGAAAGAGTAAAGAGCCAACTAATTAAAGAGAGAGAACACAAAATTGAAAAGCTTTGCTTATATTATTGTTTGTAGAGAGGAAATAAAAGAGAATAGAAAGGAAGATACACCGGTAAACAGTACAAAAGGGAGACAGAGAGAGAGGGAGAGAGACAGAGAGAGAGAGAGAGAGAGAGGGACAGAGAGAGAATGACAGACAGAGAGAGAGAGAGAAAGAGAGAGAGACGGAAAGCAATGGTGAGAGATTATGTAAGGTGGTTGATTATTACGAACGTACTACATGAAGAACTCTATTCTTCTACTGTACAAAGGTTTTAATGTAAATTCGTAGGAGTTTATAAGTTACATAAAAAGCTTAGTTGAAGACATGTGACAGCACTGGCAACAGATACGGGAGTATAATTTTCAGGAAACGAGGTGAGATGTTATCGGGTCCCGTGGCATTGGATTCAATACAAGTTGCTCGAGTTGTTGGTGTCTCTAGCCAACACACCTGAAGCTAAACTTTTCTGGCAGCGATATACATAGCAGAACTCCCGGGCTATTAGTATATCTGGGAACTTGTTTAGAACGAGAGGACAAGATCACAGGATCTTTCAGAGAGGGGCTTAGAAGGAAGGTCAGGTACTAACCACGGTAGTACTTCATTTAAAGGAATGCAGATAGTAGTTCTGTTACATCATCATATATGTAATACTCTGTGTTTCGAAGCTGGCTGGAGACTGTTACGGTATATAGAATTTGAAATAAAGCCACACTTTCTATATAAACTCAACCGTTATTACTTACCTTTTGAAATGACCAACCGGAAGTAATGAATCAATAGTCAAAACATGTCTTTGTGTTAGTATATATGTATATATTTCTTTATTTTTATTTGTATTTTTAATTTAATTGTTTTGTTTACATTTTTGGATTTCGTATTATTTTCTTTACTTAAACTTAAGCGAACTTCTCTTAATTTTTAAATACAATAACAATCAGATACATAAATCTATGTATATATGTATATATTATAGCACATTTGTTTGTTTGTTATGATTGCAACTCAATTAAATTAAATTAAATTAATTAAACATGAGTAGTTGTTGTACATAAATAGAAATAAGTTACTATAAACAAGACAAACGATTGAACTAAATTAAAATTTGTTTAATAAAAAAGAAAATAAAAATATAAAATATAAATATAATAAAGCGAAAACATTAAAACTAAAGAGAAAGTAATAAATAAATACATAAAATAAAAATAAAAATGTATATCCTAATATTTTTATTTGTTTTAATAGGTTTTTAATAGAAAATCCACAAAAGAGCAACAATATTTACACATTTAATTTTAATATTAAATAATTCAATAAATTAATACACATGCACTTTTTTTAACTATTAATTAATTAATTAATTAAATAAATTCACTTTACATTAGCTAAGATTTGTTAAGATTTTCCTCCTTCATATCTGCGTCCCCTTCATCCTCTTCTTCTTCTTCTTCTTCTTCTTCGTAGACGTCTTCCTCTTCTTCATACTTCTTACTTAATATTAAATTATTAAATGAATTCATTTGTTTATTGGTTTATTATTGATCTGGTGTTCATCATCGTAAATTCTCAATTATTTGCTCCACTCTCGTTTGGTGATTTGCGTAAATCTTGCTCTTGTTGTTGTTGTTGTTGCTGCTGCTGTTGTTGTTGCTGTTGTTGTTGTTGTTGCTGTTGTTGTTGCAGTAGATTCTGTTGCTGTTGCTGCAAATCTTTGCTCAATCGATAGCTACTCATGACATTTGCACAGCTTTGATGGAAATAAAGATTGCGTCCGCGAAAGAAATCCGACGAGAAGTCTTTTAAACCTGTCTTAAATGAAGAAAAAAAAAAAAACACCAAAATATTGAAGCTGGAATTATAGCAAATACTTTAAGAACAACAAAAAGCTTATGATTATAGGTACATAATACATATAAACTAAATTTCGGAGTATGTAGTTTTTTGAAATAAAAATTGTTTTGAGCTTTCAAATTCGATGTTCATAATAAAATTCACTTAAATATTCGAACTAAAACAACACAGAATGAACACTACTAAAGTGAAGAGTGAGCGAGAGAGAGCACCATACACAGAGTGACAGAGACAGGAGAGTGACAGAGACGGAAACTGAATGAGAACCAAAAATTCAAATTACCTTACAAATGAAACATTTGTACTCTTCGTCCGGAAGAATTAATTCCGAACTTATTCCCACCTTTGAGTCCAAGTGTGTTAATCCGGCGTTGGTGTCCGGTCCCGTTTGCTGTTGTTGTTGTTGCTGTTGTTGCATTTCCAGATGCTGCTGCAGTGACTTCGGTCGTGGATCCTCAAATATTTGATATTTATTATGAATGTGATTGTTGTTGTTGTTGATATTATTATTATTATTCGTATTATTATTATTATTATTATTGTTGTTGTTATTGTTGTTGTTGTTGTTGGTAAGAGAATGTTCCATATTTGGTTCGGTGCTGGTTACCTGCGGCTCTGAACGTGGTCGTTCCTCGGCAGGCGAATGATTCTCAGAGGATCTGAAATGTTGTTTTTTTATTTAAATCCAAGATCCCTTCTCCCCCTCTTCCTCGTCGTCTTCTTCTTCTTCTTTTTCACTCACCTGCTACTGACGATCGTCTCCTCATACTTCCGTTTCCTGTTGATGATGCTTAATCGCATCGTGTCGTCATCGTCAACGATCACATCTTCGTCACTGTCGTTGCTGTTGTTGATGTTGCACATGCTAACATCCAGATCCTTGCCGTTGTCCAGGCGATCGTCGATGCCGCAGGAGTCCGCGTTGTAGAAATGATGCGTAGTCGATGAGAGCTCGTTGACATTCTTTACTGCAATGAATGAAATGCCAACAACAAGAGCAACAACAGATTAATTACAACATTAATTAAAATACTTATTCACATTAATTACATTTTTACAACTTTTATATTCTTTCAAATCTGTCCTCATCTTCACCTGTTTCCCTTCCCACTCCCCCATTCAACCTCCCTCCCCCATCATCATTCACCCACTACCAACTTCATTCTACCCCCACCTCCTCCTCCTCCTCCTCCTCCTCTTTTTCTTGTTCCTCTTTGCTACCAACTCACTCACCGCTGATATGTCCGTGTTGTGTTGTTGTTGTTGTTGTTGCTGCTGCTGCGATGGCCGACGACGACGACGACGCTGACGCTGACGCTGACGCTGATGACGATGACGAAGATGCGGTTGCTGATGTTGTTTTTGTTGTTGTTGTTGTTGGTGCACCGGCAGCACTCATTCCATGACTCAATCCATCCCAGCTGGTGGTCGCGTGACTGCCACCGTTTGTTGTATTCGTGGTCACCACATCGTCGTCGTTGCTGCTGCTGTTGCTCTCCTTGTTTATCACACACGCTGTTCGGTATAAAATGCCGTCCAGTTTGCCGGGTTGATTGTTGTTGTTGTGCATGTTGCTGCCGCCACCCAAGCAGCTGATGCCGATGCTGCCGTTACTGCTGCTGCTTCCGTTGCTGCTAATAGTGCTGCCACCTGTTGAGCTCTGATTATGTAGTTCAGAGCCTGAATCGGGAACCTCGTCATTGCAACTCTCCACGTCGACGGTTTCAATTTCATCCTGATGATGGAGCAACAGCTTGGCGTCGTCCTGCGAACGAGAACAACGACCAGAAGAACAACAACAATGGAAGTGCTGGTTGTCGAGAAGCGAGGGGATGCGAGACTCTCGACTCTTGTACTGTACTCACCTCGGGGGGCATTTTTCCGCTCTCGAGGGCGTACTTTCGCTTGCAGATCGGGCAGGAGCTGCAGAAGAGGTTGTCCAAGAAGTACATCTCGTTGCCGTACTTTCGCTTGCGTACCTTGATTCGGAGCCGGTTCTGGCGATTGTTTCGGATGCGTTGAAAGGTCTGCCAGGGGGAAGAGAATAAGAAGAAGAGGAGAGGAGAGGAGAGGAGAGGAGAGAGTAAATTTAAGAATCATTTAAAGTCTATTTATTATATTTAGTTTTTTCATTATTTTGGCTGTAAATTATCCCCTCTCCCTACCCTCACCAGCTACACACCTCCCAGCGGTTGTGGCTCGAGCGTATGGAGTTCTCCTGCGCCGGACAGGGCGGGGCGAACATGTAGCTCGCCTGCAGACTCGGTCGATCGATGCCGGCACTCAACTTGTAGAGTCGGTCGAGTTCGGTGAGGAAGTGCGAGTTCCATTCGTCGGGCGTCAGCTTGAGGCCGCACACTGGACACAGGTCCGGCACATGGCTGCCGGAGGGGCCGGAAACGTGGCCGAGACCGACACCGCCCACTGTGAGGCCACCGAGACCAGTGGCAACACCACGCAGTCCGGGACAACCACCAGAGCCGCTGCCGCCGACCACACCCACACCGACACTTAAGCTGCCGTTGGGATGATGATGATGGTGGTGATGATGATGATGTTGCTGATGCTGATGCGGCTGATGATGGTTGTGCTGGTGCTGGTGCTGGTGCTGCTGCTGTTGTTGTTGCTGGTGCTGGTGCTGCGGTTGAAGCTGCTGGTGTTGTTGTTGTTGTTGTTGTTGTTGTTGCTGCTGGTGACCTGTTGTCGTCGTTGCTGTTGTTGTTGCGGCTGATGTTGTTGGCTTGTTGAGGACATCTGCGGAATACAGTTAAAAAAAAGTCATAACAAAAAAACTGAATCAGCCATTTTTTTGTATTTTTTGTGATAATTATTCATTTTACAGAAAAATGACAGGAGCAGGAACAGAAGAGGGCCGTGGGTGGCAGGGGGGCCGCGGGATGCAAACATCTTTAAAAATAAATGAAGCAACATTTCATAAAGTAACGAGTTCGTGATGAAATAACAACGAGTGAACGACGACGAATGCTGAAAAAGCGGAATCCCCCAAATAAAAGAAGGCGGCGCAGAGAGAAAGAGATGGAAAGGGGGGGGGGAGGGGCGGGGGGGGAAGGAGATATGATTATGATAGGAATAAAACTACTATAGTTTCACTTGTAAATTATTGGCTACTAAACAAATTTACAAAAGCACAAAAATCCAATTTTTTTTTTTTTGGTTTTTGGTTTTTGTTTGCTTTTGTACTTTTATGTTCAATTAAGCATGTTAAAAATGTAACCAAATTAAATTTATTTATTCGTTAGTTTAACATTTATACGAACTACTGTTTTATTAGTCTTTGTTGGTGTTTTGTTGGTGGTTGTGATGGTGGTGATGGTGGTGATGGTGGTGGTGGTGTCTGTGATGGTGGTGGTGTTGGTGGTGCAACTCTGTTTTTTTTATGTCTGGTGCTTTTCGTCCTTTTTATTGCATGGTTTCATTATCTGCATGGTTTCGTCGCTTTGCTGAATATAATTGTTGTTACTTTAGTTGTTGTTATTACAGTTCTTTTCATTATTTTATTGTTGTCGCTGCTTCAGGTTAACCAACATTTTAAAACAATCAAAAACAGTTAACTGCACACACAAACACACACTCAGAGATAGAGAGAGAGAGAGAGAGAGAGAGAGAGAGAGAGAGAGAGAGAGAGAGAGAGAGAGAGAGTGAGAGAGTGAGAGAGTGAGAGAGAGAGAGAGACAGAAAGAGTGGAAGATAGAGAGAACTACATTATCATAACAGCAACAATAACGGTAATAAAAACAACAACAACAACAACAGTAAATATTTTATTTATTTAAATAGATCATTGTTCCACTCATTGTTGTTGTTGTTGTCATTATGTTAAGTCAATTGTTGCTGCCACCAGAAACTTGGTTTCGTGGCTTTTCTAAAAAAACAACAAAGTTCCGTTAATTTCCCGTTCGCATGCAAAATTATGACATTCGTGGTTTCCGTGGTTGGCAGCACGTGGTTGTCTTTAATTGGCACCAAAATTAAATGAAATTCATTCATTCACTTCTAGAGCGGTGGTTATCCAAAAGTAGCGGTAGGATGTTGAATAAGGATATCTGTCAAACGCCATGTTTGGCCATCCTTGGCAGCTTATTTTATTTCAAATCTACTATCTATTTCTATATCTATATATCTAATCTTTTTTCGATAACCATGGTTGCATGTATGTATGTGTGCATGTATAGTGGACATGGTATATTCGAAGAATAAAAAAGAATTACCAACTCCAGGCTACTAGAGTGAACTTCTGAAGGTTTCTCCTCTCTCCGTCACTTCCATGTTCACAGTGATGATGTCTTCTAACCTCCTCTCCCACCTCCTCTCCCATCTACTTCAGAATGGCACCAATGCCAATTGAGTCCCCCCCCCCGCCGCAGTTGAACACAAATCATTATCGCTTTCAATAGCGTTGTCATCAGCGCTCGCCACAGGATAATTAATTGCGGCGATTGCAATGATTACATGAGTGTTAAGTACGTGTTAAACATTTAAACAATCTGATTTGCGAGCACGGCACGGAGAGGAGAGTCGATGAGTGAAAGAGAGGCCCGGGGTGAGGGTCGATGAGTGAAAGAGAGGCCCGGGGTGAGGGTCAGTGAGCGTGAGTGCTGAAGGAAAACAGCACTTCGCGTTGCCTTTTTCAAAATTTATTATCTTGGGTCGGATTTCATTTGCACATCGAATACGTATTTAAATGCGATCTCTTTTAGGATTTTATTGCCTGTCTGCGCTCAGTCATTCATTCAATCGGCATAAAATTCCACGGCAGCAAACGCAAGCAGAACCACTGATAAGAAACGAGGGAAAACGAATCGAAAAGCACAGTGAGAGACAGAGACAGAGAGCGAGGAAGAGAAGAAGAGAGAGAGAGAGAGAGAAGTCTACACTTTTCGCCTTTGTTGAGTTCCTTATCCTTCTGGGATCTAGATGAAGGACCCTTTGTGAGTCCTAGATGGCCCTGGATGGCCTGATCTGATCACGCTTTCCGCTCGCTTCTCTCACTCTCACTTCCTTTCACTATCACACTCTCCTTTTCTCTCCCTGTTTCTCCCTTCCCCTCTCTCTTTCACTCTATTTCTCACACTTTCTCTGCATGTTCCGATGCCTTTCAACGGCGATTTCGAAATAATTTCGCAAATTCCTGTAGCACGCTTCTTGGCGCGTTCCACTTCGTAAACACTTCCTTCCTCCCTCCACTCCGCCCCTCTACTTTCTTCCCCCCCACACACGTCATCTTCCGCCCCCACTTTTTCCATTCTAATCAATTGGAACGGAAATAAAATCACCGTTATACTGTTTCTCAGCGATTTGTTCTCCTTTTCGGGGTGCTGTAAAATTTCTTAGCTTCTGAGCTTTTAATAAAAGTTCTCGTTTTTGTTGTTGTTGTTATTGTTGTTGTTGTTGTAATAATTTATAGCCATATTATTAGCTGCTGCTGCACATAATTTCTAAACCAATGAGTTTCTGATTAAATTTTATTGCTTAACTCACACACGGCTAATTTTTTAATAAGATTTATTATTTGAGTGTGGAATTTTTTTTATTCTCCTGTTATTTTTTTTTTCTTTTTCTATGAACAAAAACAAAAATAACAAATACAAGATGTTAATATTTAGCTTGAGGAAATCACACAACGAAAAAATCGAAAATCATGTTTATTTATTAAAAACTAGAAAAAATCGTAACACTAACAATTACAACAACGCAAGAGGAAGACAAACCAAGCCACAGCACTTAAATCATGATTGTTGTTAATCGATTATAAACAACGAATTTCAGTGCAAGAGAAACAACAACAACAACAACAAGCAACGTAGCAATCTGCAAACATATGGTGCGAATTTACAACAAGATACAAGAAACAACAATAATGGCAACAACAGTAAACAAACAAACAACAGGAACAAAAATTAAGCATCCTGAGTGTCATCTTTTCAAAGATGTGCTTTGAGTAATGAAACGAAAAGAGATGGAAAAACAAGAACATCTGGCAAGAGTGAAGAGAGAGAGAGAGAGAGAGAGAGAGCAGTGAAGAAGAGTGCATGAACAGAACAGAACGAGACGTGTTGAAATAACGGTGCTAGCAGAGACTCCAACAGTGGTTCCTGCAGAGACGGTGACGGAGACGGAGACGGAGACGGAGCTGTAGTAACACAGGGCAGAGTGAACAAGCAGCTGATGATGCTGCTTCTTCCTGCTGATGCCCTGCGTCATGGCGTCAAAAGTCAAAAAGTTGCCGCAAACTTTGAGTGGCAAAAATGCCCCAATAGAGAGTTCTGCTGGGGGAAAAGTTGCCAGCGAAGTTCCTGGCTGGGGTGACCGACTTTAGAAATGCTTGGAATATTTGGAGTGCCGCTTCTTAACCCTTTGATAGCCACCACGTGAATTAATTTCATTCATTTATTCATTCAGTTGAATGAATGCGTTTACAGCGTTCTCTTTTATTGCAATTTTTAGTCACAATGCACACGATAATCAAAATTATAACTAATAATAATCTCGCTCTAAGACGATTGTGCGGATTGTGAAATTAATTAATTAATTTTTGCATGAGTAGGAAGAACATATGTATGTTGTTGTTGCCGCATGTGATGTAAGGAAGTGTCGAAAAGAAGGGGTGGGTTTTTGGAAGTCGCTCTTCTCTCATCCAAAAGTCAACAATGCAGATTCTTCTTTGAATGGCGATGAGTTATTAAATTTTGTACATGAATTTTAATAATAAATATAAAAAAATAATAATAAATGAGCGAAATTCCTCAGAGCGGGCCGCAGGGAGGGTGGAGAAGAGGGGAGCAGAGTTGAAATTAGCTCACCAGCGAACGCTGCTCCGCCCTCCAGATCAGCAACCGGCAAATCAACCCGCCCAGCATTGAAGACAACCTCGAGGAGGCACTCAAAAAGCTTGAGTGCCGAAAATAAACGCTGCCAAATCATCTCAGCGGAAAGAGTTTCTTTTGCTACTTTGAACACAGGAGAGGACCATCAACAACAACAACAACAACAACAACAACAACAACAACAACAACAACAACAACAACAACAACAAAAAGGGCTAATCAAAGAGTTGCCGCCGCATTTGATAAATAAAAAAAAATGAAAAACGGAAATAAAAACCGAGGAAGGGTTGCCACACGTTTTGTGGCACGCAAACGAAATGAAAATGAAACATTTGAAGAGGCTCTTAAAAACCGACCTCACCAACATCATCATCATCATCGTTATAATTAAGAGCTGTCAACGGCGGATACTTGAAATGGCTGCAGTGAAGAAGGGCGGGCAGAAAGGAAAAGCGGAGGATTTAATTTTAGTTTAAATTAACTTTAATTGTATTTTTATTTACTATAGTTTTTTAATTTTATTTTAATTTAATTTTCAACTAATAAATTAATAAAAAAATCCTGATTATTAAAGAGTATTTTTAAAGACTTATTTAAGCTGGTCGGCTGGTCGGCTGGTCGGTCGATCGATCGGCCGATCCGGTCGTTCGGTGCCTCTACAAAATTTGAATGCGGTTTTCAGCATCATTACGACCAAATGTTGCACACTAACGTATGTAGTGTTATAATACAACGAGCAACAAGAACAACAACAACAACAGCAGCAGGAGGAAACAGCAACAAAAAACAACAACAAGCTAATTAAAAACCGATTTATTTATTTAGATTGTGCGAGTGCGTGTTTATTTATTGCTTTCCATAAATCTACGTATGAGTGAGTGAAATTTTAATAATAAAACTGGTTTTTGTAGCTAGCGACGGGGAATACAACGGCAACCAACGGGGAAAAAACAAACAAATGGAAGTCAACTGCAGAAAAACAACAACACAACAACAACAACTGCAGAAACTGTAACAAGACGAAAAAAAAACAACAGTCGAACAGTACAACAACAGTTACGTTAAGTTCTACAATATGTTACCAATGGTTGTTGTTGTTGCTGTTGTTATTGTTGTAGTAGTATTAGTTGTTCTTGTTGTTGTTGTTGTTGTTGTTGTTGTTGCGTATTTGACAAATCTACGTGGTTGTTTTTGTAGAGAAGCTCCAAAAAACACAGTTGAAAAGCGTAAAATAAAGGTTACGGTACTTCTGTTACGGTAATTAGTATATGTGTATGTGTGTGTGTGTATATGGGTTGTTTTTGTTGCTGTTGTTGGTGGTGTATGCTTTTGCGTAACTGTGTTTAATTAGTAAATTAAGTTGAGCTGAGTTGACTTCAGTTGAATAAAAAGGGGCAAAAAAAAAAAAAATCAACCGCTTTAACTCAGAACGCGTTGAGGGATTAAAAATCTGTGTGCGAAGAAGAAAAGTTTTAAGTACTTAAAATTTAAGCTAATAAATCAGTATTAAATCAAATGGTGAGGGAGAACCGAACAAAAAAGGAACGAGAGAGAGAGAATAGTAAAAAGAAATACAGGAAAAAGTGATAGAAGGGGATGGAGAAGGAGAGGAAGGGGGGGCTGGATTAGCACACTTTAAATATTTTATTTTAAACCACCTTCTTTCGTTTTTTTCAACTCTGTTCTGTTTATCTAAAGAAGTTTTCTTGTTTTTCTTTTTATATTCAGAAAGAAAACTTCAAAGGTTTTGCCTAATTTATTTACAATTTATTTACTTTTGTCTTCTGTTCTATTAAATAGAGAGAAAAACAACAAAAAATTCATTTTAATACGAGTTCAAATGAAGAAAAAAGTATTGGATAAAAAAGTGTCTTAAAAAAATCGAAAGTCGTCGTTATCATCGCCGTACCGCCTCTGAGGGGGGCACTAAACTGTTTAACAGGGTGCAAGAGTAAAGAGTGAGTCAAAAATATTCATTTCAAAGGATGTCAAAAATAAGTCAAGCGTTAAAATTCCGCTTTTCGCAACATAAAACAAAAAACCCTCCGCAACGCTGTACCCACTCAGTATGTGAAAAATCTCGGTTTTTATTCGTTAAAACTTTGCGAATGTTTTAAGAAAATCGGGGTAGGAAAACCCCGCAAAACCCCGCTCGGGGTAGAAAAACCCACAGCAAAAAAAAAAATTGCAAACTTGAAACAGATCCTGATTTTTATCATCTTCTCACACTACTGAGCAGGATGACAAAAAAAGCGATATTTAAATGTTTTTTTTACTCTCATCTCATCTCATTCTGTTCTACCCTGCCCTGCTTTACTGTACTCTACTCTATTCTACTCTACTGTACTCTACTCTACTCTCTACTCTACTCTCTACTCTACTCTCTACTCTACTCTACTCTACTCTACTATACTCTACTCTACTCTGCTGTATTCTACTCTACTCTATTCTACTCTACTGTACTCTACTCTACTCTCTACTCTACTCTACTCTACTCTACTATACTCTACTATACTCTACTCTACTGTACTCTACTCTACTATACTCTGCTATACTCTACTCTACTCTGCTGTGTTCTACTCTACTCTATTCTACTCTACTCTACTATACTCTACTATACTCTACTATACTCTACTATACTCTACTATACTCTACTATACTCTACTATACTCTACTATACTCTACTATACTCTACTATACTCTACTCTACTGTATTCTACTCTATTCTACTCTACTATACTCTGCTATACTCTACTCTACTCTGCTGTATTCTACTCTACTCTATTCTACTCTACTCTACTATACTCTACTATACTCTACTCTACTCTACTCTGCCCACTTTTAGATCATCCAAATGCAAATGTCAAAAATGAATACATTGTTTCATTTAAAGATGGTCTTCTGTTCTTCTGGCACACATACGATTTACTCTTAAAAAACCTACTGTAATAAGAAGCGACGACAACAAAACATAAAGTACAAGTTTTATAATATAATCAAAGCGAAGAGATGATGAGCACGAAGATTGAGTTGGGTGTGAATGGAAGGAACGTATGAATGATGAATTGATAGATTGATAAGTGGAAGGGAAGGTGAGGTGTGTAAGAAGATTTGCGGAGAGGAAGAGGAAAGGCAGGGGCGGGGGGGGTGGGGAAGTGATGGTGATTCTGAAAGTAGCAAAAACTTACGTCGCAAATCTCTGGGATCCGAATGATTGCTCCGTGGACTTTCACCCTTCGCATCGGCATCGTAATCGTTTGATCCTTCCATCGATTCGTGTGACGTACAGGTCGGGCTGGCCGAATCCGTTCGGAAGGAGTCGCTGCCGTTGAAGAGATTCTGTGACGAGTGACGGAAGAGATATGAAACGGTTAAACACAACAACAACAACAGCAACAGCAACAAGAGAGAGAGAAAAACAATAAAAAAATATACGATATTTTATTCAAATGTGTTTTTAGAAAGAAAGTTAGAAAGAACAGAAGAAGGAGGGGTGGGAAGCAATGGTGAAGGAGCGGAAGAGGAGTAGGTGGTTTGGGTGCAGGGTGGGAAGAGAAGGACGACGAAAACATATGCAAAAAAGGATATCGGAATCGGGCTCACACACAAATCCTCTCCAATAATTGGATTGTGGCAAGCAGTCGAACCCCTTTAGGCAAAACACTCCCCCCCCCCCCCCCCTCACAACCACGCCCCCGTCCACACCCTACCATCACCCAACCACTGTCAGTTCTGTCGTGGTGAAGGGTTAAGTTATCCAAGCGGTTTTTTTTGTTGCATGAACACTTAAGCTGCAGCTGATGCTGCGGCTGCGACTGCTGCACTTGCGGATTATGAAAGTTGGCAACTCTGATTAGATGCCGAATTTGAATGTTGAGCGCTTTCAGCTCTTTCAGAATTCTGTCAAAATTTGGAGTGGAGGAATAACAGGAAAATAACTCAAAAAACGCAAAAACAGGAAGAACAAAAAATTCAAAATAATGAAAAAGCAACCGCTGCTGATTTTCTCACCTGATCCAATGAGATGCCGATATATTTTGGTGGTGAAAAAGCCGACGGCAGCTGGAAGTTCGACAGCACCGATGGTTTGCCCAGCCCGCCGCCGACCACGCCTCCCGCAACGCCGCCGCCCCCGCCGCCGGCACCGCGATCGCTGGCAAAATAACTGGCGGGGCCTCCGTTCGCCAGCATGCCGTGGTTGAGGGTCTGCAGGAGGTGCGGGTGGAAGGTGTGCAGCAGATGAGAGCCATAGCTGCCGACCAGCGACATGTTGTGCAGGTCCTTGGCGTCCGGTAACTGTAAATAAACAAGAGGGGGGAAGGGGGGGGGGAAGAATGGTAAGAGAGTTAATAAATGAACTTGAAGCATTTTCTGTAATTATTTCTAACAATAGGGCTATCTTTTTTCAGTCGTTTCTTTACTTTTTTTGCCCTCTCTTTTCTTTGGTCTCTTGTGTGCTGTATTTCCTTTTTTGTTTTTATTTTCGCTGTTTTTCTTTGCTATCTGCTTTGTTGAAAATATGAAAATCCAAAAAAAAGGGTTTATCGAACATCCTGTGAAATCATTTAACGCCACTCAAGAAATCATCGCCACCCCACCCCATCCTCCATCTCTTTCACCCATCACCCTTCTTTTCCCTTCATTCCCGTTAATCAACGTCTTTTCTAAAAAAACCTTTACTAAGTTTTGATCTAAACAAATGTTGGAATTTTCTGTTTCTTTTCTAGTTTCTGGTAAAAATCCTCCTGGCTGTCATGTTAGTTGTTGTTGTTTTTTATATATTATTGCCATTCATATTATTATTATTATGCATATTATCATATTGTTGTCGTTGTTGTTGTTGTTGTTTTCTTCTAATATTATATTCAAAGCATAAACAACTCAATTCGATGGTGTTTTTTTTTTCTTTTTGTGTGTGTGTGTGCGTGTGTGTGTGTGGACCTGACCTGATCTCCGTTGACGTTGACGGCTTTGTCTATTCTTTACTTTAAGCTGGGTCAATCGTGTGTGTGTGTGTGTGTGTGTGTGTGTGTGGTGTACAAAACAGAAACAACAACAACAACAACTTTTTTATTGGCTCATAAGATTCCGTAGAAAATTGGTCACTCTTCGCATTTCAAGTGTATCGAGGAACACGTGTCGTGTTTACCACGTTTCGGTCCATCTAACGGTCAAGTGAGCGAATTTTTATTGAAGTGTGCAAAAAAAAAAAAGGAAAAATAAGAATGAAAAGAAGCAGAAAAGAGCACTAAAGACCCAATTGAAAGGGTGGAAGGGTGAAAAAATACAATATTCGTAGGCAGTAAAGAAATGATTTTCGTCTCCTTCTGCTTCCTGCATCGCTTCGTCCAACAACAACGATAGAATTTACAACATATAAGAGAGAGAGAAAGAGAGAGAAAGAGAGAGAGAGAGAGTCATGTGCTTTGTATTGTTTTTGTGCTTCTCTGCTACACAAACTGAATAGCAAGAAATATGCGTTAAAATTGCCTTAAACATTGTTCAATGCTAATTTATACATATTTAATTATTTCAAAGATTTAAATTTCGAATGTAGAAACAAGCAAATTTTCATCAAACGTCGAAATTATCACGAAACGCTGAAGTTTTCAATTTCAAATTTAAACTCGATGATTTGCGAACACGTTGCATGATGCGTGGGTTGAAAGAAAACACCGCAAACGGTTGCACACCATGCGGCGCATAACAACTATTTGTCAATCTAAACGATAATTTATCATGCGGCTGGTGGCTGGAAAGACTGGAAGATCCCGCAAGCAAATCCAACGATTTACGAGGCACGCAGAAACACACACACGCACACGTGAATCGCTGACGAAACTACAAACAATCAAACGCACGAATCTGATGTGCATTTATTGACGACAAATGCGACGCATGTGAACACAGACACAACACAATGCAAACATCTAAGCTCTTCACTTCGGCACTCTTGTGTAGAGTGGTACATAAAAAACAAGCACACACACACACACACACACACACACACACGCACACGTAAACGGACACACATACACACACACACACACGCACACGTAAACGGACACACATACACACACACACACACAAAGAGATCTCGATAACTCATTCAGGGAAGTAACCGAAATGCGTGTCCTTTTGACGCCAACGGATTTTCGTCGCTCGTCCGTGGAGACTACTAATGGCCATAATAAGTGGACCACCAACCTCCATCCTTCCATCCTTCCTTCGTATTTCATTCCTTCCTTTCATCATTCCGTCTTCCTTCCTTCTTTCGTTCCTTCCTTCCTTCCTTCCTTCTTTCCTTCCTTCCTTCCTTCCTTCCTTTCTACCATTCTTCGTTATTTCATTCCTTCCTTCCTTCCTTCCTTTCATTCTACCATTCTTCGTTATTTCATTCCTTCCTTCCTTCCTTCCTTCCTTCCGTCCTTCTTCATTCTTTCTTCCTTCCATCCTTCATTCCTTCGTTATTTCATTCCTTCGTTATTTCATTCCTTCCTTCCTTCTTCCTTTCATTCTATCTTCCTTCCGTCCTTTCTTCCTTCCATGTTTCATTCCTTCCTTCCTTCCTTCCTTCCTTTCTACCATTCTTCGTTATTTCATTCCTTCCTTCCTTCCTTCCTTCCTTCCGTCCTTCTTCATTCTTTCTTCCTTCCATCCTTCATTCCTTCGTTATTTCATTCCTTCCTTCCTTCTTCCTTTCATTCTATCTTCCTTCCGTCCTTTCTTCCTTCCATGTTTCATTCCGTCATTATTACCTTCTTTCCTTCCCTCCGTCCCTTCTTCATTCCTTCCTTCGTTCCTTCCTTCCTCTCCTCTTTTATTCCGCTTCCTTCCATGTAAGCGTCAGAGAGCAGATGATGACATGACATCAGCAAATTGTTGTTGCTCCAATCATGCTGCATGACGATTCAGTTGCCGTGAATACTTCTACTGTTTTTGATCATTTTTCATCCTTCCTCCCCTCTCTCACTCTCCCTCACTTGATTTAAGCTCGATTTCTTAATCAGTTTGGAAAATTTCACTAAATCAACAACAACAACAACAACAACAACAACAACAACAGGAAGGACAACAGCAACAACTCATAGAAATCGTTGCTGTCAGACAGCAGCTGTTGCTGCTGTAGGGTGTGTTCGGTGTTTAGTAGCGGCTCCTTGTTGTTGATGCAATGTTTGTGCGTCACTGTTATTTGTTGTTGTTGTTGTTGGTGATGCTGATTTGCAATTTCGAAGAAGATGAAGAAGCATTTCTTATGTGTGGTGGGTGGGCGTTGGTGGCGTTGGTTTTTTGTTGTAGGAAGGGGCGTGATTAGAGTCATAATGGAGCCTTAACTCATGCTTACTGTAGGGTGACAAACTGCAGTGCGTTAATTAAACGCAGATGCAAGTGGCAAGAATTGAAACGCTGTTGTTGTTGTAACCGAACCACTGTTTGTTGTTGTTGCAATGTTGGATGTTTGAACTTGATGTTGTTGTTGTTGTTGTTGTTGTCATGGAATAATTAATTTTCGATTATTATTATTGATTGATTTTGAGTTTGGAGTACATACTGCAAAATTAGATTTTAATTTTAATGCGAACTAAAAACAACCACAATGAACATCAACAACAACATCAAGCACGATTACAACAACAACAACGACAAATAAAAAATATTTAATAAAAAAAGGATATTTTTGATAGCTTAAAACACATCGCAATGAAGTTCGGAGTTCTTTTATTATTAAAATTTCATAGAAAAGCACTACTAAACTCATTATAAATACATGTGTATGTGTGTGTGAGAGTGTGTGTGAATGTGAGGGTGTGTGTGGCACTTTTCTTAAGCAGCTGCAGCTTTTTTGGGTTCATTACCTGTAACTCCTTTCAGACACAGTTTCCTTGTCTCCTTTTTCCCTCACACACTCCCTCCCTCCCCCGTCTGACGCTCACCCTCTGCTCTTGGCAGAGTTTTTCTTCAGTGGCTCCTTTCTTTATTTTCTTTTATTAAATAAATCAATTTTAAGCTTTCTATAAACAACATTAATAATAATTATGAGGTGTGAAAAGAGAGAGAGAAAAAGAGAGAGAGAGAGAGAGATACTGATATGTTGAGCAAATGATTAAGTGTTCGTTAGTTAAGCAAATAAACGCATGTGATGCTTGTGTCACACACTCACACACCCACCCACACACACACACACACACATGCACACACACTCTCATGTGTGGAATACTTGGCAAACTTAGCATGTGGTAAAAACATGCAAAGAAGAAGGACACATTTTTGCCAAAGGACATCTTCGTGTGGTTAACAACAGAATGAACACAAAAAAAAACAAACTCATTACTTCATTAATGGAAATATAAATCATGCAACAACGTCATCATCACAACGTCATGAAGTCAGGATGTTTCAAGACGTTCCACTGGGTTCAATTTTCAGTACAACAACAACAACAACAACAACACCAACAACAACACCAACAATTTTAAGAATTGAATTAATGTTTGAAGTCATTGAAAGTCAAATGAAATCAAGAAAACACGAGAAAAATGAAAAGAAAATAATTAAAATTAAAAAAATATAAAAATAAAAAGAAAAATGTTAAAATATAAAAATAATAAAAAGAACACGAAAATATTTAAGAATAAAAGAAAAATCATGAGTACAAAAATCGACAGTAGAAAAATCAAGGATAAGAAGGACACAAGGAAAAAAAAGTAAGAAAAAAAAAACACCAAAAAGTAAGAAAAAAAAAACCATGGATAAGAAATCATGGTTTTAAAAAAGTCATGTGTTAACACAAATCACGTGTAACAAAAAAAAAAAAAAAAAATCATGTGTAAAAACTCAGGAGTCAAACAGAAGTCACATTTAAAAATCACGCTCAAAACTTGTGCTTAAAAATCATGTTGGGAAAAAAAATCAACATAATTTTTACAGTTAATGATAAAACGAAGCCGCGACGCGTGTGTGGATTTGTAAACCCCTCCGCCTCCTCCCTTCCCGCCCTCCTTCAACATACACTTTAATTCTTTCCTTTCGGTGGTTCGTTTTCCACGTCCTCCACGTCTTTTTTCCTGGTTTTTTCTATTCGCATACACACATTTTTATTTTATACAAATTTACGTAATGATATGAGTTTCCGTGTGAATACACACACACACACACACACACACACAAACCGGTGTGCATGCACTCACCATCCTCATCTTAACGTCATCATCATCAGCATCAACACCCTCTCTTAGTTGCCACATATTTTATCGCTCCCCTCCCCTTCTCCCCCCACCACCCCACAACCACATAATATGGATCACATAATCGTCACTTTAAAACAAAAATAACAACAACTACAGTTAAATGAGCGAGCATGTGTGACATTAATAGTTACATTAGATGAACAGCAACAGCAACAACAACAAGAAAAAGAAACAACAATAGCAACGATGGTGAGTTGACGGAAAGAATAACAACAACAACAACAACAACAACAACACGCGAAAATTTCCAAAAAACCAACCACACCAGATCAAGCGATTTTTGTAACCAAAGAAAAATTGCTAAAAAGTGTCACATGATAAAGGAAAAAATTTGCATATAAATTTGTACAAGCAAATTTATGAGCATTGAAATGTTGAATATATGTACACATGCACAAACACGCAAATACACGCATGTGTCTGTAACTGAGATTGCATAGAAGTTGGTTCTGGATTTCTTAAAATTGTGAATTTGCGTTTATAGACATGGATTGAGATACAGTATTCCAAATCAACGACGATTTTATTGCGGACGAGGATGGGTTTGGAAAGGGGCTAGTAGTGAGGGAGGAGGGGGAGAGAAGGGAGGCGAGATATGAATGACCTATAAATAAAATCCAACGAATAACGCCTAAAAACTTAAAGAAATCAAGAATAATATGTAATAATAATAATAATAATAATAATAATAATAATAATAATAATAATAATAATAATTATAATAACATGGAAAGAAACGATGAAGAGGAAGAAGAAGAAGAGTAGTAGTTCTTTTAACATAAGAAGAACTACTATAATACTACAATTCTAACAGGATCAAGAGTATAATACAATAATAATGACAGCATTATTATCACAACACCAAAAAAAAAAAAGAAATTCCAGTCTCTTAAGAGAACAAGAAAAAATGACAACAAAAAACACACCAACAACAACAACAACAACACCAACAACAATAATAATAAAATGTCTTTAGTTATGACGAGGGTTGAGTTGAACATTGATTGAATCGGATACAAATGAAATGAATAAAATTTGCAATCGTTTGGAAATAATTTGATGATTCCTTTAAGGAAATGACATAAAGGAGAAAGGACATCGCAGCAAATGTATTGTGTGTGAATATATTCTATAAATTCGTATATATTGAAGTATAAGTTTAGAGCAATACAGACTTTTTTGGCACTAAAAAATACAAAAACAACAAAATAAAAAACACTAAAACAAAATTAGACTCTAAATTTTAGAGTCGAAAATATCAAAGAAATAAATATGAACGATAAAAATATTAAATAAATTTGAAAGAAGAATTCTTACTTTTTTTAATTAAAGTCGTTTAGATTACATGCTACTGGGAGCCCCCTGCGAGAGGAAAATGTGACCCCTTACATTTTCAATTAATTTACTGTGACGTCGTTATCATCATTCAATTTTTATTTAATTTCATTTTTTTAATGAGACATCTTCATTAATTGTGAGTAAAATAGGAGTACTTACAGTGCACTCGCGAAACGGTGAACATCCAAACATGATAGAAACACAAGATTACGCCGATCTATACTAAAATTCGAAATTCTATTCTAAAATCGACGTCACCTGAGAAGTGCACTCAAGCGTGAACAAGCTCGTAACTGTGAACACATCGCCTTGGATTTGTTCACCGTATCGCGAGTGCACTGCAGTAACGAGTCTTGTTTAAATGAAGTAATGCCAGTAATACGAATCGTAATAATAATAATAAATATCAATCGCAGCATAAAGGAGAACAAAAACAAACGACGAACATTACAAATACAGATGTTGAAGGTTGAAAAGATAGACAATGATGTTGATGTCGATGTTGATGTTGATATCATGATTGCATTTTCTTGTTGTTATTATTTTTTATGGTGCTTGTTTAGTTAGCAGTTGTAGTTGTTGCATTTGTTGTAGGTAGTTGATATTGTTCACTTATCGTTGATGTATTTGTTGTTGCTGTTGTTAGTGTTGCACTCTCAAATTCAATTTATAACTATCGATTCTGAAGCGGCTGCGTCATCGTGGAATAATGAAATAAAAACCAACAACTGCGAAAATAATCGACAAGAAAAACAGCTACAGAAAGAAGAATCAAATAAATAACCAGCAACAGTATCAAGAAATCGAAAAGCAGCTACAATAACTGCAGCAGCAGCAGCAGCGGCAGCGCAACGACAGCAGCGTAGAGTGAAGCAGCAAAGTGGACAAAATAACAGCGGAGCACAGAGCCATCGATCTAACTGTAAATGCAGCAGAACAGAGTTTGTATTGCGACTATCATTGGCCCTTAACACACGAGAGCAAGTAAGTATGCATGACTCTATCGCTTAATGGCGAGGGAGGTGAAGAGCATACATTTTCGAACTACTTTTATTCATCTCGTGTGTGACGTCGGAAACAAAAATCGTTATCGTGTGTGAAGGGCCATCGAGGAGTAGTGCGACATCATCGGCCACATCAGCCTTGAGCACCAGTGAGCAGTTTTTAGCCGCGGCCATCGCCATCACCACCGCGCCGCACAGTGGCCGGTTTTTCAACTTAGCGGTCAAAAATCCATATCTTTTGACTCTCTTGGAATATTTTATTTCGGTTTTTTTTTGTTGGATTCCTCTAATCTTAAGCTTTAATGTGAGACTATAATCATAAAAATCGATCATTGAAAACCAGAGATATGAGAGTTTCAATCAGGGTACCTACTAAAATTTTCTTAAAAGCCTCAAAAAAGAGGCGGATATTTGAAATATATGGATGCGATGTGCACAGCAAAACTGCAAGCAATTTTCCTTGCGTTGTGTTCACGAAAGAATCTGTAATCCTTGTTTCTTTTTTCTTCTGCTTCTTCAGAAAGATCACCATGTGGAAGTAGACTATTTTCAATAATTTGCTCGCCATGATAAAGAATTTTATGAATGGTTGATGGCATATTCCTCCAGGGATATTTTTCGTTGTTAATTTCTGTGGTTTTCTTTGCATATTCACCAAATTTTTTGGCATCAATCATCCTGCTGCATGCTATAACTTCTATTATTATTTTGAATCGCTTAATTAATTCAATGTCCACTCCTGTAATGAAAGCTGCCGTCTCAGGATCTGAGAAAAATCTGCTAGCGGTTCGCTATCCTTGTTTTGGCTGGTCAATTATTAGCCCTATTTCACGATATTGTTCCTGTATTTGGCTTTTTTTTAGCTTCTGTTTCTCCTTATTCACTGCATTTTGTCTAACCGTTTCTGTTGCTCCGAATTCTAAATCATAGCCAATTTCAGTATATGTTCCATGAAACGAATTCTATTGTGAAGAGGCGACAATCCGAATTCGTATGCCTCCTCAGAATAATTGGCATCTGCTGGTGCTTGGCTTAGTGTACTCGCGTGTTGATGGCATATAGTACAGCTAGAGGATGCCTTAGTATCAGTTATGGTTTGTCCGACTTTTCCATCAATCATGGTGAGCATAAGTTTGAAATCTATTTGAATAATATGGCCATGATACTCAAATAGCAGCGGCTGGAGTTCATCAATTTGCCTCCTAATTTTATTAACTTCTTTGGTTATCACATCTTTTATCACATCACTTACAAAAGCCAAGACTTTTCACATAATTCTCTTCCAATGAAAGCAATAATCTCTTCACATTTACAGTAAGAGCTAATTACATGATAATGAAAAAAACCTAATTACTGCAAACTATCCCAGTACCTTTCCATACTTTGAAATATACATATAATTTGAAAGAAAAGTATAACACTAATGAAGAAAAAATAACGGAAAACATGTTAAAAACGTTTGCAGTGTGCAACTTTGACTCATATAATGGGCTCTAGCGCCCGGTGGGGCAAACCGATGCAAAAAAAAAATTGGTATGGGCTTTTAGAGAAAACTATCAGCTTTACAATGGTGTAAAACTGGTTTTGGAGCATTTTGGAGCACAGAAGTCCTGCTCCAAAATACGACGAAATTTAACCAAATTTGGAGCATTCCTGGAATTCTTGTTACGCAATAACTATACCACAGTTTTACTCAGTTGTAACAATATTTGACAACGAATATATCCAAGAATTTAATAAAAAAAAACCGGAACTTAATATCTGAAATATTGACAGAGATATGGATATCTAAATCTGGGGAAAGTTGAAAAAATGTGTTTATTTTAGTTGAAAATAAAAAGTGCTGTTTTTATTGCATAGTTACTAATGAAATAATCAAGATAAAGCTGTAATTTTTTGGCTCCCTAGGTTCTCAGGTTTCTACTTTCATATGACCTAACCCATTTTGAAATCGGTGACTTTGAAAAAAATTACTTTTGGCCGCTAAGTTAAAAAACCCGTCCACTGTGCGCCGTTTAAAACAAGGTGACATAAAAGCGGGAATAATTTATGGCGGCCCAACTTACTTTAGTGCAATCTTTAATTTTTGATTAACTTTTTAAACTGATTGAACTGTATTATACGCATTTGTTGTTGGTTTTATTCAAAGCTCCTTCGTCGCTCTTCTTATTGTTTGCGCTACTGTTTTTGAGTGTCAGTATTGTTGTTGTTGTGCTGTATTTCGTAAAAATACAAGTAGTTGTTGGTAATTGCAGGTTGCTTGTTGTTATTGTCTTATTGTTGTTGTTGTCATTCTTGTTATTCCCAATCTTATTGTTGTTCCTGTAGCCGAAATAACCTGTGTTGTAGTTGTTGTTGTTGTCGTCTTATTGTTATGCTCGGCATTTTAATGTTCTTGCAATTGACAATCTTTTCTAAAATAAAATTGCGATTTTCTCAACCTTGCTTTCTCAATTTTATTCACTTTTTACTTTTTCCGTTTTTTCCTCTTTGTTTTTACTGTAAACATTAATAATTGAACGTGTTTAGATTAAACCGATTTAAATTGATTACTTAATAGTATTTAACAAGAGCTGTCAATAGAAGTTGTTGTCATGGTTGTTGTTGCTACAAAATTGACAGTTAAACAGTGTTTCCGGGATATAATCAATGAAAAGGAACGAAGAAAGAGTTCAATGATTCCAAAGAATTCAATTCATTTGTTGTAGTTTATTATTATTTTATTTATTTATTTATTTTAAAAGTATTGAGAAATTGAAGTTTTTGTTTTTTTGTTTTTTTATTCGGAATCTTAATACTCCAGAGACTTCTTTTTTCTATCTTTCGAAATATATTTTTTATCTTTATACTTCTTTTTATGCATCTTCTGTTTTATTTCCTTTCTGTTTTCTCCTTTTTCTCACTTATTGTACATTCATGCTAAAGAAGAGAACAGGAATAGGAATAAGTAAGCTAAACAAGAAGATCAAAAACCAAGAAGAAGAAGAAGAAGAAGAAGTCCCGTTGACGTCTGTTTCAGGGTTCGGAATATATCCCTCAAACGAACAACTTTTTTTATATCCCTCACAAAAAAACGATCTCAAAAGATGAAAATCTGTTTTGACTCATGAGCGATTTTTATTTTTTCATCTTCGTTCAAAAAAATACATATCGCTCACGTTCAAAATAATTTCGATCTTCCAACAAAACTATCACTTGGGATGAAAAAAATTCTTATCTTCAAATATTTCGATCGCTCAAGTTCAAAACATTTCGTTTGTTGACGAATAGCGATCGCAGAAGATGAGAAAACTTCGGCTTTCGTACCAAAACGATCTTCGGTGATGAAAAAAAGGCTGCGCAGGCAAAGAATCGATCTTTGAAGATGAAAATAATTTCGACGCAGGGATCGAAAAAAGCAGCGCAGCAGAGTTGAATAGCATGGGTTTTGTTGGTGTTTGGATGGTTTTCTTGGCGTCAGAGACTATGTTTGAATATGTTTTTGTTGGATTTGTAGAAGTAAATACGTTATATATTAATATGTAAAAATATTAATAAGTAAATTGGTTTTTTTTAATAATAGTAATTCTAATATATTTTATACATATTCCTATTACAAATTTTTATTATGTATGTATTACGTAATGTATTAGAAAAACATTAATTGAGAGTTTTGCTGGAAATGGTTAACCCTTTCTACGAGCTCGTTACGAATATATGCAATAAATTTTGCAGGTAGGCATTTGAATACATATCTACATGTATGAATGGAAGGCAAATTTGTATATCGGCCTTGAAAATAATTACTTTTGGAATGAAAAAGGATTGGTAACAACAGGTAACAAATTTTATAAAGGAAGACGTGTTTGAATTCATGTTTCAAATGTCCGTCGGATAATAAAATTGATGAATGTAACACGTCACAATCAGTGCTTTCAATCGAGGAGCAAATACTCTCAATTAATGTTTTTCTAATACATTACTTAAGACATACATAATTCATAATAAAAATTTGTAATAGAAATATGTATAAAATATATAGTAGTATAATATATATATATAGTAGAAAACAATTTACTTATTAATATTTTTACATATTAATATTTTATGTATTTACTTCTACAGCTTTCCCTCACAGTCCACACCATGCAAAATTAATTTTTAATCATCGTGTACCAAATGCAACAAAAACATATTCATACAAAACACAAACAACACTTCATTTTCAAGCAATTGTCTCTGCCGCGAAGCGAACCATCCAAACACCAACAAAACCCATGCTATTCAACTCTGTTCCGCTGCTTTTTTCGATCCCTGCGTCGAAATTATTTTCATCTTCAAAGATCGATTCTTTGCCTGCGCAGCCTTTTTTTCATCACCGAAGATCGTTTTGGTACGAAAGCCGAAGTTTTCTCATCTTCTGCGATCGCTATTCGTCAACAAACGAAATGTTTTGAACTTGAGCGATCGAAATATTTGAAGATAAGAATTTTTTTCATCCCAAGTGATAGTTTTGTTGGAAGATCGAAATTATTTTGAACGTGAGCGATATGTATTTTTTTGAACGAAGATGAAAAAAGATATTTATCAGTGAGGATGGAAATATTTTTATCTTCAGTGAGGGATATAAATTGAGCGATATAAAAAAGAAACGTTTTCCGAACCCTGGTCTGTTTGTCTGGTGAATTTATCGCTTTCGTCGAATTTCGGAGGAATAAAATTCGCTTTCGATCATTCTTCGAATTTTTTGTGGTTTCATGAGGAAACTTTTTTGTTGCTTTGTTTTTTGTTGCCGACTTCTCATGGTTTAAGAAGGTTTATTTGTCTGAAGTGAATAATTTTGGGCCAATAAATGAACCCGGGTTAGACGTCGCCGACACAATGCACTTTTGAGAAATGCCACATGTCACTTTACTTTGAAAAAGTTTCATTTAGATCTCGATAGACATTATATAGAACGATTCGATAGGCGTCTGTCGAGACCTCGATAGACGTAATTCAGTCTTCGAGAGAAGCCATTCGATCCTCCACAGAAGCCATTCGATCCTTAATATACATCACCCAGTCCTCGATAGACGTCATTCGGACGTCCAATCAATTCGACAATCATTCGCACTCGAAAAACGCCATTTATACCCGATACACGCCAATTGGTCTTTTATAGACCTCATTCAGAACTCGATAGGGTGTTTTCAGTTCCGGATAGACATCATGCAGACTTCGATGGATATCATTCAGTCCGTGTTAGACGTAGACCTCGTTAGACATAATTTATAGACGTCATCCATCATAGGAGTCTTTCAATCCTTGATCTAGATTACTTCGTTCCCTTCTCAGTAGATGTCATTCCGTCCTCAGTAAACGTCAATCGATCCTTTATAGACGTCCCTCGCACCTCATTCAGGACTCGATAGATTTCATTAAGACTTCGATTGACATCATAGAGACCTCGATAGACATTATTAAGGCGTCCTTCAGTCCTCCCTGGACATCATCAACCCGATAAATGTGATCCGGTTCTAGATATACGTATGTGTGGCAGTCAATAGTATTACCCTCATTGACGAAGTTTGATACTCAATTGGAATTCGGAAATGAACTCAGCAAATGGAAAGCAGAAGAGCTAAGTCAGCTTTTCTTTTAAAATATTTTTTAAAAGTATTCCGTTTTTGTATTTAAGGTTTACTAGATGCAGTACAACGATGAATTCACAAACCCACTCATTATATTGGAGCTTTCTGTTGAACCAACTTCTATTTTTGTAATTTCACAGCAATTTATTGGCTCACAACCACAAAATTGTTAAAATAGCAACGATAGCTATAATGTCGATAATGTTCCACAGTGAATTTAGCCGTCGATTTAACAGCGATGGAAATCCACGTCTGTCATGAACTATAATGCTCAAAACTAAGTTGTTGTATAAATGGACCACATTTTACAGTAATTCGACCAAAAAGCACAAGAGAAGGAATAGAAAAACTAAAGAAAAAAAGGAAAGACAGAAGCTACGCGAACTGATTTAAGAATTAAATGGTAAAAACGGAATATGTTGTAAAAGAATAACTAATTTTTTGGGATACACATACATACAGTGGAAATACTCCCATCTCAAGAGAAAACGAGAGCCATGGACAACTTCGCAATACCCAAGAATAGAAAAAACCTCAACTATTCCTAGGATTAACATTATACTTCGTGCAAAAGTATTCACCACTCTCTGAAAGGAAGAAAAATCCAAAGTTAACGACGATCAATTAATTTCAATACAAGAGCTCAAATAGAGGATGATATTGTCACCTGCTACAATGTACAATCTGCTTGCTGAGACAGAAATTCATACGAACGCATCAAACTATGATTTCGGAGCAATACTACTATTGAAGTAATACCAGGAGCATCCCCCGCCATCCGGTGGAATTTATAAGTAAAAAAACCACGCCGTCAGAAGGAAATACTTGTAGTTCATTCGATCTAGAAGTTTCAGCTATAATACCAGCTTCAAAAAAATGGCAAATTTATGTGAAAGATATAAAATCCGAAGTTGTTACGGATTGCTTTTGTAATGAGTCAAAAAGAAAGATTTACCAGATAGAAGCGTAGAATGGACAATGTATTTACAGGAATATAACGTTACAGCCGAACATAGATCAGGTACACGAATGAAGCATATAGACGATGTTTTAAGTCGAGTCCCGTTTAATAGATGAACCATTAAAACTTAAGGAAGAGAAGCGCAGAGCAAAGATATCTGATGAAAACCCGAATAAAGAGGTTTTAGAATCAAGACAACATGAAGCTTATTATTCGAGGAATGAGCTGGTCTATAAAGACCCAATCAAGGAATTGTTGGTTGTACCTTCAGTGATGGAAGAAGAATCACATCAAATACCTCACCGACAATAACTCTTTTCTGCAAGGCAATAAATTAATAAATCCTAACAAATTTTATAAATTTGGACGAAAATTTTTTGAATCTTACAAAAAAATAACAGTAAAATGAAGCCACGGAAGATACAAAGTACAGAAAATAGGCATCCATGAAGGATCTAACAACCACTACAGTGGCAGAATATATGAAAAAATGGACGTGATCATTCGAGAAGTATGGAGTATCAGGAAGGCTGAATGTCGGAGTCAATGGAGTGGCAGTGTGTTGAAAGGACTCTTCAATATACTCAGTAAGAATATTGAGTTTCAAATAATAAATTGATTTCGTGAATGTTGACTATGATTATTATATAATATAAACTATTTATTGTGCCTGTAGATAAACCGTGTAAATAAAACCGTTGGTTCATTAAAAACAGCTTCATTATTGAATGAACGGGTTTGAATGAAATGAATTATAAAAAAATTATTTTGTTTAATTATTTAGTGTCTTATTTATTATAATTAAATAAAAAAGAACACAAAATTTTTAAGAATTAAGTGTGGTTAAAAAAAAGTAGAGAATATAATTGGTCATTCGAATAAAACAACAAGTACATGAGCTGATAAATTCAGTTGTTGTTGTTGTTGTAGTATTTGTAGTAGTGGCAATAGTATGTTGCTGTTGTTGTTGTAACTAAGAGTTGTTATAATAACTTGCACTTGCAACGAAAATCATTTTCATAACTCTGTGGTACGTGACAACAAAACAACCAACCGAACAACAACAGTAACAGTAAAGAGTGAAAAAAAAAACCCCCAACTCAGCAGCAACACGCACACCCAGCAAACGACGAGCACGAACACGACCACAAAATAGAATACAATAAATAATCATGAGAACTCATAAAACGAGTTGTAAATGAATTAATATGTTGGCAACACTGGCGGCTGCCCGTTGGACGGACACAAACAGTGGCAGTATAGCTGTGGTGAGCGTGGGTCCACTCATCCAGCCTTCAATCTATCCTTCCTTCAATCCATCCATCCTTCCTTCAATCCATCCCACTAAACAAAACGTCAGCAAAGCTATTTATTTACAAGTGGTTTAGGGTTAAAGTGCGAAAGGGAAGCAGAAGGAGAGAGCGAACTGATCGGGGCGAAAGTGTGAGAGGGCTGAATTGTGGTATGTGTACGTGTGTGTGTGTGTGTGTGTGTGTGTCACCACCACCAAGCCAAGTTATTGCAATGAATTATTGCATTAATTTTGTGCTCGTTCAACTCGCAACGATTAAAATATGTTTATTATTTGATTTTATGGAATGCGATACACTCGCCGCTACTCGTAGACGAAATATTCTTGTTTTTTTCTTTGCTATGAATCACACACACACACTAACACACACACACACACACACAAACACACACTCACTCGCTGATGATAAATGGCATGCATTGGTTGTTGTTGTTGCGAATAACATATTAAATTGAATTTCTTTCATTTCATGCCGTGTGTGGAAAAGCACAAGAACAACAACAACAACAACAACAACAACAACAACAACAACAACAACAACAACAACAATACGTACATCTTTAATTTTGGTTGCTTGTACATTTTTTTTAACGGGTGGTAATAAAAAAAGTGAATTTTTCAAAAAGAGGGCTGAAGAGACGATTGCGGGCGTCGATGGGTGGAAGTCCGGGGGTCGGGGGTGGAGGAGGGGTATTTTTTTGGTGGCTGAGATTTTTTGAGAATTGAATGACCACAACGAATATTAAAAAAATACCAAGTTAATTAGTCTGAGAATCAGGCTCTGTTTTGGTCTCAGTTTCCGGTTTAGATTCAGTTTTAGTCTGTCTTCAATACTATTTCAATGCAGTTGAATCGAAGCATGATTTGAACAGAGAACTGAGCAAATCAGCAGATGAAAGAAAACATGGAAGATCGCTTTTAAAGCAGCATAAATTATGTTTCAAGGCAGAGTCGACGACAGAGCCAATAAAAATGACAAATAAATGGATTTAACCTCCTCTACACCCCCTTCACAGATCACTCAGATCAAAGCGTCGAAGCGTCATCAACGCTTCAAAGCTTTCAATGCAGAGGATTAGAATCTTTAAGCCTAAGAAAAAAGTATAAAAAACACCAAATCTAAACATTCGCTGAAGCAGCTGTAAAATTTTATGATTCTATTGTTTGTTGTCGACAATAAACACAGCAACAACATGTGGAGGAACAACAACAACAGCAACATCAGCAACTACAACAACCACAACATCAGCAACTACAACAACCACAACATCAGCAACGACAACAACCACAAGAAGAAGAACAGCAACAAACTTTGCTGTTCGATCAACAAAGCAACACGAGTTGGTTATCATCCATTCACCCGAAGACGAGGGGAGTGTAGGGGGGGGAGTGTGAGAGGTAGAGGAGGAATGAGGGTTTAACGTGATGCGATGCGGTGCGTTGCGTGGTGACGAGAAACGTCGCCAAACGATTGAAATTCAAATGAACACGAATATTTTTCATCATTTGTTGCATCAGCGTCAAGAACATCGCTCATGTTTACGATGACAGATCAACGTTGGAAGTGACGCAACTTGTGACTTGTGACTTGTGTCTTGCGACTAGCGACTTGCGACTGCGATCAGTTCAGATGCAATGCAGATCAAAACAGAGCCCACTGATCACAGCCGTTCTTCTCGTCTGCTTGAGCTTCGTGTCTTCTGGGTTCTCAGCTTTGAGCTTGAAGTCTGCGATCCTCATCGATCCGCGATCTCCTTCGCAGCTCCTTCATAAATTAAGCGAACGCATCTGCAAACAATGGATGGGAGATGCGACGACGACAGACGGACGGACGGACAGATCGCGAGGCTTTTTGATGGGGTCCCACTTCAGCTGCCGGGTAACTGAACTAAAGTGGTCACTTGGCTCACTTCGCTGTGTTAACGCGGCCAACAATCAGCTGAAAATGATGCGGCTGCCCTAACAAATGACTTGAGAGCTGAATATTTTAAACGGTTCGCGAATGCGCTTGATTTATAAGCCGCGGCGAGTCGGCGAGAGAAACGCGACCGGCCGAGAAGAACGACGACGGTGTGGCTACTTTGCAAGGAGGGGGTATTGAAATACGAAAGAAGGGGGAGGGGGGGGGGCGACACTCCCCCCTGGCGAGAGGGTGGAAGGTGTGCATGGTACTGAGCGAGGGCGAGTTGTGTAGAGGTGCCATTGGAATTATGAATGATCGATCACTCACTCGCTCACTCTTTCGCTCAGGTTCAAGGTCTGGCTCAATCTTACAACAACAACAACAACAACAACAACAACAACAACAACAACAACAACAACAACAACAACAGCAGACTCTATTGAAATTCATTCACATGTTTTCCCAATGATTTGCCCGCTTCTGATAAAAGTAGAAGAATCAAGAGAGAAGCTAGTAATAAGGACAAAAATAAGGACATCGTTTTTGAATTCGACTCTCTTTTTTATTATTTTAATTTTTATTTTTTATATTTTTCATTGTATTATTTATTATAATTATTATATTATGTATTATATTATCTATTATATTATTTATTGTGTTATTTATTGTATCATTTATTGTATTATTTATTGTATCATTTATTATATTATTTATTGTATTATTTAATATATTATTTATTGTATTATCTATTTTATTATTTATTGTATTAATTATTATATTATTTATTGTATTATCTATTTTATTATTTATTGTATTATTTATTATATTATTTATTGTATCATTTTTATATTATTTATGATACTTACTTAAATATTCTTTAGTGATTTCTTTTTCATTAATTTAACCAATTTAATCAATTCAATCAATTATATTTTTGAGTTCACTTTTTCACAAAAAGTTCAGCTTTTTTTCACAAAAATTCTCAGAGCAAAAAGCGGCTCCTTCCAAGACACTTCAAGGGAATTCCTACAAATCGGAGATGAAAGTACAAATTTAGTTCACTAACGAAGCAAGTTTAGTCCATTAAAAATTATCCAAACTTTTTGAAAACAATAAAAAGAACGTCCTTAAAGACTAACGAACGAGGACCAGAGGCCACAAGATTGCTGTTCCTTCTACAAAAGAGTGGATGGACAGATGGAGATCACCGATCATGTGATGGTTCCCCAGAAACCTGAAACCTTCGCTTACCCTGGTGGGGAACGGACGCTGGCCCCGGAGCGCCTCATGGAGGCCCGACGCCGCCTCCGACAACACAACCAACGCTTGTGATGGCAGGTGAGCGCCGCCAAAAGCGTTGCTGTCCATGGTAATCCGGAGGGTGATCCTGTGGGATCGAAGGAGCTCCGAGACGACGGCAACGCAGAACAAGGAGCCGGGTTACGCGCTCGAGGACATCATCGCTGAATGCCGCTGGACATAATTTAACACGAAACTTTACACAACTTTTAAAATAGAATTTCCACCAATTTTTTTTCTAAAACTTTTTCTTTTTTATATTTTATTTCCTTTATTTTTTATTGACTTTTTTCATACATTTGTTTACTTATTATTTGACTTCATTTATTTTTATATTATTTTTTTCAAATTTTTTAATTTTTATCTGTACGCTTTTTTATGTATTTTTTAACCTGTAAACACTTAAGGAATTAAATTCTTTTTTTAACTTCGTTTTTCTTTTCTATTTTGTTGATTTTTGTTTAAAGATTTCTCTTAATAATTCTTCAGTTCATTTTTCTTTAATATTATTCGATTTTCAATTTTTTTTAAAATTATTTATTCAACTTTATTCTTTGTTTCCTTTCTTTTTTATTTGTTTTACTTAATGTTCTGGCTCACGTGCTGTCTCAATGCATCAACTGTTGTTGGTCACTGTGTAGTTTATTATTAACAAATGACCGCTGAAATTACAACAAATGATTGCTACTACTACAACTTGTTGTTGTTGTTGTTTTTCTCTCTACGCGTCTCGACGCTTTCGCTATCGTCTACGTTTTTACGTTTTCATGTGTTTCGCCGCAGCATCGACACCCGCACGCAACTGAATCCAACTGAGCACTGAACAGGAAGGAATACGTTACGACTGCTTGCTGGCTGAATGCAAGTGAAGTTGTTGCTGTACTGTGTTCGTGCTTATGGGTGTGTGTGTGTGTGTGTGTGTGTCCTGCCGCAACAAACTTGCGCACGAAGAAGGCGCTGCTACTGCTGCTCCACACATAACAACAACTACTATAGCAATAAACACAACTGAACAGTGAAAAGTGGACAAAAAAAACACTAACAATTCTTATTACAAGCACCGCCTCTGCTGTCCCTTTCATTCGATTTGCAGAGACGACGACGATTCCACCGTTCATTGGTGGTGGCTACCGATCTGCTCCCACTCGCGGCCAGTGAAGCATTTCAACTGAGCAGCCGCTCTGCTGTCCTGCTCGCACACACGCGTGAGTGCCGCGTAGGTGCCGCGTCAGTGGAAGTTTCGCCATTTTTCGCTCGCACTCTCGGCCACCATGTGTTTTGCTCTGCTTCTCCTGGCTTTTATATATTTATGTACATAGTATATGTACATATACTTATTTGGTGTTTTACTGTTGTTCTTGTTGCTTTTGGTGTTCTTTTTATGCAAGCACAATTTTTATTGAGTTTGCTGCTGGTGGCTTTTTTCTCTGCTTCATTCTGTGTTTGTTCAATCAACTGCGAATTGAATTGGATTCTTGTGGATTCTTGTTTTTCTTGTACTGTTTATAAAAATATGTAAGTGTGTGTTGTTGTTGCTGTTGTTCCTGAAGCAAAACGATCCAAAATGGTTGTTTTGTCTTCGCTTCGTATTGTTGTATTGTTGTTGCTGTGACTAAATTTTCTCCAACCGACGGTTTGTCTGGTGTTGCTTTCGGTGCCTGTCATTTTTATTATAATTGTTTTGCTGTTGTTGTTGTTGGCGGTGGCGATTCCATTTGCTGCCACCTGGGTCCCGATTGTGATGGACAACAACAACAACAACAAACAACGATCGAGTGGCAGCAGTCGAGTCGAGTCGCGTCCGTCGTCGTTGAATCGTTTAAGGAAGCCGAAGTTGAAGCTTTCATTCTTCAGTTGTTCGGTTTTGCGGTGGAGCAAAAATAAAAACACAATACAAAGCAGAATAAAATCCGCTTCAACTCAACAATAAACTCAGTGAAATCGCATACAGAACAACAACAACAACAACAACAACGACAACCAAATCGAAGTCCATTGAAGCCCATTTCGGTGGCTTTTATTTGGAAACAACTCAAAAACCGTGGATAAAAATGCATCCAGTACAAAGCTGTATTCGTTCCACTGTTCAGTGTTTCACACTCGGCCTCCTCATCGCCCCCCCCATCCCCCCCGCCCACTCTAAACGGACGTTGAAGCCAAACGACGTGGCATCACAATGAAAACATTCACGTGTGTCATTCATGGCTTTTGTGATTTTAGTGGCTGTTTAAGTGTGTTAAACATGAGCAACGATTACTAAATAAAGTATTTCGCCATAATAAAATGTATGCAACAGAAACAACAACAACAACAACAACAACAACAACAACCGTTAACCATGACAGCTACAGCATCATTAAGAAAAACTGCAATAATTCACGTGGATTTACCATGAATTTTTATTTCGTTGCGCTTCTTTAATATGTAATAATTTAATAATTAAATCAACTTGTTTACTCTTATATGTTATTTTTAATTAAATTGCATTTTAATTTTCTTTTTTATTATTTGGTTATTTGAAATTATTTCGTTTTGTGTTTTAATGTTTTATTAAAATTATTTAAATTTTTGTGTTACTTTCCGGTGAACACAAATTAAAAACAGTGAATGATTATTTTTTGTGGATTTCTTTTTTTATTTTATTTTTTTTTTTATGTTTTCTTTCGTTGTCTCTTTGAATAACTGCACACCTTTGATTCGCTTCCTTCACGTTCTCCACCACCGGCCACCCCTCCTTCCCCCCCCCCCCCCCCCCCCCCCCGCCCCGCCACCTTCCTAACTCGGCTCTTTAATTGGCTGCCTTCTTTGGTCATCAGCTCATGAGATGGAGTCGTCGTCGTCTTCTGCGGCTCGTTAAAAATGCATTAAAAAGAATTCATTGTTGTTGTTGTTAAAAATAGAAATGATCTCTACTAAATAAATGCGTTTCAGCTGTTTTTTTTTCCTTTATCTTTTATATTATATTCCTTGTTTTTCTCTTTCCTTCTTTTTTTTTCGTGTCATATTTCTCGCTCTTTCATTCTTTTAATAGAAATTTTTATTTCTTTATCCATGTATTCTTCCGTCGTCTGTCTTTGCCCCCACTCCCCCCACTCCCCCCAGCCCCTCCTCTTCCTCCCTTTTCGCCAACAGATGCTTGGTACATTTTCGCAAAACTTTCATCATCAGAACTCGAACTTACTTGCCCATAATAACTGTAAAAACTACCTACACACATCTTGTATGTTATCTCTATCTTATATTATGTGGCCAGAATACACTACGTACCGTCAACACCGACATATGTACTTCTTGCAGCACCTACTTATGTACAGTCATGTGCATGTATGTGCATATACTGTGCGCTGTTTCATATTATATTATATACTCTCCAGGACGGAAATCTGCGCATGTCTCCTCAGTTACATCATCATTGTCCCGACGTCCCCCCGTCAGTCGGCTCCCTCTTCTAGCTGATGGCTCACTCAAGTACACTCCCAGCCGCTTTCATGCTCCTTGGGCTCCCTTCGTCCCACCATTTGGCCCTCCGTTTGTCCCACCATTTGGCCCTCCGTTTGTCCAAACTGCCGCTTTTCTTCCTCTTCTCCTAGCACTATACAACCTCCTCGCAGCGAGTGCGAGTAAACTTAATTTTTTAGTAGCTTTCTGTCCTTTATTTATGCTCTCTCCTTCAGTTGTCGCAACTTATTTTAGCGACAAAATTAAATACTAGCTGACGGTATTTTGCTCGTTTTCGTCCATGCCATCGTTTAAGTTTTGCTGCTGTTGTTGTTCGGCAACCCGGACAAATTTATAGAGTGTCCAGTTTTGAGAAGATTACTGCTATACTGCGGGTGTGGGACGGGGGTCGGAGGGGGACCGGACGACCATCGCCGATAAAACATTAAAACTTAATTTCTGTCTTATGGAGTTTTTGGCCTATAATATGTATGTATGTGTATAGAACTACGCAAACGTAGTCATGAGAGCGAATGCAACGCTGTTCCAATATATGGAGAAATTATTCACCAGAAGACAAGGAAACACAACGACGGACACGCGGCTTCTCGGGTTCTCCTCAGATCCTGACGGCAGATCAAATCGAAGGAGTGGATTCTGTTTCGATCGGGCGATTTCGGTAAATTTCACAGGTTGCGGCACAACGATTGATCCGAAGACGATTGGCCAGTCCTTAAGGGAATCCGCGGCAGCTTCTCAAAGAAAGATGCCCCTGGAAGTTCTTACTTCGGGTTTACGAAATGTTGTGCCATCGGGAAGAAATCACTGCAGATCCATTTTGTACCAGGCCCCCGACAACGGGAAATAACGGGGATAACAACCGTTATTTCCTCTATGATGCCACCTGCGGAATACGTAATGCGTGGTTAAAGACTCCTTGCAGGTTGGACGCAGGATGGACGAGTAGTTAACGGTACTTAAGAGAATGAGTTACAATTTGAACGTGGCTTATTTTCATTTATTTCATTTTTTGCTTGCTCTTTTATTGATTAACGGGATTATGTTGATCAGCTGGTGTGAAGCCTTGATGAGGACGCTTGGGGAGGGAGGGGTGGAGAGTCGGGGGCGGGGGCTGGGCCGACCTGCTCATCAGATGTTTTATTTGACTAAATAAATAAAAAATAAGGAGGCAGGAGGTTTTTTCTTTAATAAAAAAAAACAACGACACAAAAAAATTAAATCTATTTACAGATCATAAATTAAGAAACACGAGAGAGAGAGAGAGAGCGAGTGGTCGTTTTCCTTTTTCTATTATTATCGTTCATTGTTGTTTATTGTTTCTTTATTGCTGCCTAATCTTTTCACAACGCAACGCGGGTTCAAAGAGCAAAGAGTTAAGCGTTCGAAAGTGCCAACAAATGTTCCGTTATCCGCCACCAGATGTCGCAAAGCTCGATGAGCTCAAAATGCGGTGCGTTTTTTTGTCGAAAAACTCTTTTTTATTGTTTTTTTTTTCGATTGTGTCGGCTTGACCGGTGACGAGTCAAGTCACGAGGATTTGAGCGAGTTAAATGATTGCGGTCTTTCTTGTTGTTGTTGTTGTTGTTGTCGCAACACGTTTGACACGTAATGCAGTGATTTTTGGGGGTCTTTTTTTGTGGCAAGATTTCTCAGAGTCACTGTCAGTGTGTCAACAGCAGAACAACAGAATACTTGGAGAACCGACACCGATGGCAGGGCGGGAGTTCAGCCCGCAGTTAAGCGCTCGAAACAACCCTCTAAATGATGTAATTCGTGGATTAAAAGCTTAACTGTTGGACAACATGTCAAAAGCATTGATTACTAATGTTGTTGTTGTTTTCAGTTTGACTTCACTCTTTACCTCAGTTTGGTATCTCTTCTTCTTCATCCCGTGCCATGTATTCCTTGTATGCTCGCGCTTCACTGCTTCAGCGGCTACCCTGCTTCTGCTCTACGCTGCCATCTCTGTCCAGCTCAGTCGTCCTTTGCTGCTCTCATTGCTACTGTTCTCCCCCCTTCTGCTATGCTGACTGACAACTTAAGCTCGGTCAGCTTCGTATTAACGCTTCATCAATGCTTGTTTGTTGTTTTTGTTCCTGTTGAAGTTTTACTTTCGCCAAGTAATCGTGTGCCGAAGCCTCTCCACTCTGTCCTCATTTCCTCATCGTCGTGGCAGAGTCGGCCGGAGTAGCGAAGGGAACAGCAACCACTCACGATTACATGCTACAACAACAACAACAACAACAGATCAAAGTGAGTGCGAGTGAGTGCGAGTGTGAGTTCGGGTGCGAGTGCTGCTAATTCGTCAATGATATGGTCAATTTGTTGTAGTTGTTATTGTTGGAATGTGATGCAATCCATATGGTGCTGGGAAAAGCATCATTCTTCTTCTTCTTCTTCTTCTTCTTCAACTTTTGATGTTTCTTTTACCATTATTGTTATTGTTGTTGTTGTGTATGCTTTATTATTGTACTCGGACTTTCATCAATTTTCATATTCGTCTGAGGAAGTTATTAAAGTGACATTAATGACATCGAAATGTCAACAGATTCAACAACAACAACTACAACTACAGCGAATTATAACGACAGCAGCAACAACTTTTGGAACTTTTGTGTTGTTGTAATGTTAGAGATTTCGTACAGATGACGCATTTGTTCGTGTCGTTGTTGTTGCTGCTGTGTTTGGTTTCCACTCGCTGTCAACTCAACCAACTCATAACCAACTACTGACTGACTTTATTATAAAAGTTTTTAGCCAAAAATATGTTATGTTCAAGCTTACAACGTGTTGTGTTTATTAAACAGCAGCCACGAGTTGTTGCTATACGCAGAGTGACAAAACAAACAAAAAAAAAAAACACTATTAGCCATGTTTCACTTACACACACACACATACACTCACATCACTCACTCTGCCTCAAATAAAAATTGTGACGAACGCTCAAAAAGTTACGCAGTCCGCTTGAAAAAGTTAGACAGACAGCAGCAACAACAACCGCAACAACAACAACTCATCAACTTGATTGTCGTGCAACATGTGACTAAAATCTTTTTAGTTGCATCCATCATTATATAGTTGCTCACCTACATCTACAACAAAAACAACAACAACAACAACAGCAACAACATCGACAAGCAACAAATACATCGTTTGCCATTTTAGTCGCAGCTGCTGGCTGGATGCTGGCGCCTCTGCTTGCTGCTCTGCTGACGTCACTACCGAATTATTTGAAAATAAAAACAAACATTTGAAATCAATTTAAATCAAATAAAATACATTAACATAAAAGATAATAAAGCGAAATCAAATAAAAAAAAAAAAATAAGAAATTAAAATAAATAACGAAAATAAATAAATAAAATAAAATAAAGTAAAGCAAAATAAAAATTAAGTACATACAATAAATCAAATAAAAGAAAATAAAATGAAATAAAATAGAGAAAAAATTAAGTAAAAAATAGAAGAAATAAAATAAAATAAAACAATTTATTGTAAAATAAAGTACAGTAAAATAAAATTAAACTACAATAAATGAAATGAAATAAAATAAAACTGAGTAAAATAAAAGAAAAATTAAATACTCAGAAATAAAAAACCAAAACTATAACATACAAAATTAAAAAAAAAAACAAAGAAAAATTTCCAAAAATCTTTTAGAACTCTTTAAAGAAAAGAGTAGAGGATTTAAAAATGTTTTCGTTTTCCTTCCAATTGGTCGATTATTCGATTTTTTCCTCGACAGCTTTTCGAATTGCTTTTGATTTTATTTATCGCTTCATTTTTCGATTGCGTGGTCACAATTCGTTAATTAAATATTTGCGCGGCGACGTTGAGATCTCCAACGGAAAATCTGCATAAATAAATCTCAATTCTTCGGCCATCTGTCCCAATGAGACAAACATTCGTGGGCAACAACAACACCAACAGCAACAACAGCAACACCAACACCACCACCAACAACAACACCAACACCATCACCAACAACAACAACAACAAACAATTTTGCGGATTTCCGCGACGATGACCACGATTTTGAGTCCTTTTTACGATTGTTTTTTTATTGTTTTCATTTCTTCTTGCAGCCGGAGGGACGGGGACGGGTCGTGGGGGGGGGGGGGGGGGAGGAAGGGTCGGAAGTGTTTGATGAGTCCATATCGTTGCCTCCCGTCCCACTTCCGCGATATAGATTACCAATTCAAATTCCATTTGCAAATAGGATTCGAATGTATAGCGTTTTCAAAGTAGTTGAGTAGCTGAGAGCTGATGAGAGGATGGATGGATGGATGGCAGGACGTCGCTGGCAGGAGGACTGTCAGTCGTCCGTGTTCCTGCGTCGGAGGCGTTGGCCATCAACATGGAAATGAAATTCCTAAAGTTAACGAACTGAGGATAACACGCTTATTTTCCAAGTTCGTCCGATCGCACTAAAGAAGCATGTAAAAAAGTGACAGCAGAAACGTCAAACAGGAAAAGAAAACAAGAAGGAAGAGAGCAAGTGTCACTTTCTGACATCTGATTATTAAGTACACAAAATTAATTCATTCGGTGCTTCTTTCTCTCTCTCTCTCTCTCTCTCTCTCTCTATCCACTCTCCATTTTAATCTCTTTCCCCGTGTATCTGACTTTGCTTCTCTTATTTGAATTTGCTCGCTGCATTAACTATCTCTGTCTCTCTCTCTCTCTCTCTCCACGGCTTTCTTTCGGAGGTCGTCAAAACATTCGAATCAACTGAGCCATAAAATCGACCAACATGATTTTTACAATTTTTCCGGCTTTCTTGTTTGTTTTTGTTTTTGTTTTCTTAGCTTGAACTCAAGAGAACTTGAATTCATTCTTTTTTTTTATCTTTTTTAATTTGATTGTCCGTTTTCACAGTTTGAAGTTTGAAACTCATGGAACGTTCAAAGCGCTTCCGCTTCCGGGACGAAAGTAAGAGCAGCGTAAAAACAGAGTAAAAAACAGGGGAGAAACAGAATTTTGAAGAAAACACTTCTAAAAAAACATTATAAAAAGTAAAGAAAAAATAAAAATGTTGCTTCTTTAGTACGAAAAAGAAAAAATCTTGTGCAGGTGTTGTCCGTGGAAGGGAGGGTGGGGGGAGGAAAGGAGACGCCAACATTTTTTTCTCTTCAAGAGTGGAAATTAATTAAATTTTTTCTTGTAGATTAGCAACAACATTAAGAAAATTAAAGGAGAACAACGGAAAGAGAGAGAGGGAGAGAGAGAGAGAGAGAGAGAGAGAGAGAGAGTGAGAGAGAGTGAGCGGCAGTGGGTGGGCAGAGTTGCGAGTTCGAGCGAGAAGAAGAGAGAGCAACAAACGGAGAAGGAGATGAAAATCATAATTGAGAAGCAAAAGATAATGAAGTAGATGAAGATGATCATGACTATGAGGGTAGTGTTGCTGATGACGTTGGCTTTGAGGCTGATTATGATTTTAATATGTAATGTTGACAGTGTCTGTTAATGATGATGTTGATGCTGGTTTTTCTAAGATTTATGCTGCTGCAGAGCGAAGTGGTTAATGAAAATGATGCTGATGAAGTTGCCGACGAGTAGCTAATGTTGATGATGGTGTTGACAAGAGTTCTACGCATAATGATGTTGGTGGAAGTGCTGCTGATGGCCGGTGTCACACTACGCCTCTTGAGGCCGGACTCACTCACGCTGATGGCTTGATTCGTGGCATGTGGCATGGGTCAAGCAAGTAGACAGCGACTGAGTCCGGCCTCAAGAGGCGTAGTGTGACACCGGCCATGATGTTGATGATAATGAGGGCGCTAATTAATGCGTTGATTAAGTGCCGGCACTTGTGCTGATTTCAATACGAAATCCTTCGACGAAGCTCGACGCTAATTTGACGTTTCACATCAAAGAAACTCGCATTCTTTTGAGATGTAATTTTTTCAACGCCTTTTTTCCTCTTCTCCTCCTCTTCTTTCTTCTTCTTCATCGTGGTTGTTCAGTTATTAAATTAGCTTAAGCTGTTGCCGCCGTTTAAATTTATCCCAGCCTCTTCTCTCTCACTCTCTCTCTCTCTCTCTGTCTCTCTTCCTCCGTTTTTTGAGATCCATGTTGAAACAATCAGTGGAGCTCCTTGGAATGTTTATTGGGCACTTTGTTGATAGCAACAATTTTCTGTATCATCAACTTTTAAATGCGATTCGGTACGATTGTCGTCTATGGAGCTTGACAAACAAAACAAAGGAAAACAACTTAAACAACAACAATTGAACATCATTTAAACACAGACAGCCAACATTTGTTGCACATGTTGCAAAACTGTTTCCGAAATCGTGTCTGCGTCACCGTTTTATTTCCTGTTTTCATTCTTCTCTCCTCTCCACTTCCATTCACTTCTGTTCTTCGTCTTCCCTCTCACGCTTCCTTTCGGTTTTCTACGCGTTTCCGGTTCATATATTAACGCGTTGCATGCACATTCGCCGAAGCTGCACTTAATTTGCCAGCAATTGTCATTTTTTGACATCTCATCGCATCGCATCGCAGCGCTTCTGTCTCGCTCGCACTCGCACTCGCATTCGCGCTTAATTTCGTTGACTGCAAGCGATTATGAAGTCTCGATTCGAGCTGCCGGTGCACATGCAACATTGATTTTTATGATGTCACATTAAGTGGATGTCACACACAAATTGACGCACCGTGAGTGTGGAGGGTAGCGCTAAAGGGGGGGGGGGGGGGAAAGGGGGCATGAAAAAGGGTCGCAATAAAGTGATTTTCGAATATGAACACAATTTGAAGGACTTCAAATCAACAACTGAGTATAAAGAGTAGAATAAGCACACAAATAAAGGATCAAACAAAGAAGTCAAATAAAATAAAATAAAAATTCAACAAAATCTTGTAGACATTTGTGATTACAATGTTGAGAAAATTGACGAAATCTTAAACTTCTTCAAGAAAACTGATTAGCAGAACAATTAAATGGCCATGGAGGTCAAAAAGTTCGAAAAAACCCCCTCCGTCGCCGTGATCAAGAAAACGAGGAGGAAGAAGAAGAAGAAAGAATGCCCTTTCCTCTTCCGTGTAATCCTTTTTATGTGTAGGTTTTTTCCTCCTCTCACAATTTTTGCGTTGATCCACCTCATGGAACACTTGTTATTTCTTAAATCCTTCGCTTCTTCTCTCCCTCCCACCCTCCCTTCCGCCCGCTCTTCCTGCTGTTTAGTAACCTGGTTATATTGGTCATCCATTCCAGTCCAGTGAGCATCATAACCTGTGCATTGTATTGAGATTCGTGGGTTTAACTTTATTACCTTGTATACATGCTTGGTTATCGTTGTTGTTGTTGTTTTCCTTGGTCCATTGTGTGACTCGAGTTATTCGCCAAAGGCGAACTCTCATTCATATGCCAAAAACAATAACAGCAACAACAGCAACACAGTATTCGATGTTCCAAGAAAATCCTCATCCAGCCAACATACAAAACATTCCTTGCTTCTTGTGTTTATTGGAGCAGATGGGAAGCGGGAGGGGGTGGGGGTGAGGGTGGGGGTGGGGGGCTTAGAATAACTTCTAGCCTTCAGATCGTGTACGGGTGCTCGATAATAATTTCTCCACACATGTTTGCCAACCAGCGAAGGAACCAACCAACCAAGTGACAAACCGACCAAGTAAACCGACCAACCGACCAACCGACCAGCTATTGTTGGTAATTTATTATGTCGAAGCTGCACAACAACACCGACAACAATGAAAACTTCAGTTGGATTCACCTCGTATCCGTGTGAGTTACTCGTCAGTAGCCTGGGATGCGCGTGGCTTGGGCTGAGCTCCTTTCCGTTCCTCGGCTAGCAGACTCAGCAGCAGAGTCTATCGATTGCCGTTGAGTTGCTGACCACGTCGGCGGACTCAGTTGGTGACCAACCTGCTCCAGTTTGAAGGAATGGAGAAGAGTGTAGTTCTTGTTTCTCTTCGTCGCCTTCTTTCAATATTTTTTCCAGCATATTTTTTCAATTTTCTTTCTTTGTAAATTTATCGTTATTTGCATTCGTTTTGTATTTTATTTTGAATTTTTTCTAGCAAATATCTTAACTTGTATCATCGCATCTGAACTTTGAGAAAGCTTTCCACACAATGCTTGATAGTAAAAATATTTGCATTTCGCCAATTTTGTATGCAAATTTCGCGAGTCGAGTTGGTCGATGGTGGTTGCTGCTTGTTGGTCGGTCGGTCGGCTGTTTGGTGCAAAGGAAAACATTGTGGCAAGGATGGGAGCGGGAAAGGATTGGAGGGGTGGGGTGGGGGTAGAGGGGGTGGGGGGCGACAAGGTGGCAGTGTTCACAATCGCACATAAAGTGTAAGCGAAGCGTGGTAAATAAATTATTTTCTTCGCTGCTTAGAAATAAAGAACCGTACTGAAAGGAAATACAATACAATATTGTAGAAATGAAAGAGGTTGTGGGTTAAAAGGTCAGTTGAGACGCTTAAAGAAAATCCTCACAAAGGAATCTCTGAGTATCTGTTTTCATCTCATCTGAGGAAAGTGTATTAAGTATGGGAACATTTAATTAAATGTGGATCCGTCTTATCTTGTTTTCTACTTTTTCAGATATTATGATGGAATATTGGACTGGTTATCAACTGTCTGGATCTGATTACCCACTGGTTATAAGGTGGTTATCAAGTGGTCATCAACTGGTTATCAAGTATATGCTAGTAACTATGTAAATTGGTCCTTTGCTCTCAACACGACCACAAAATCATAGAAAAAGAAAACCCTAAAGAAAAAAGAAATAAAAACAAAAAAAAAACACAATAAAAAGCAAATGAAAGTATATTGTGTGAAATGAAACATCTTTTCTGTTCCTTCATCACTTTTCTTCATCGTGTTTTCCAATGCAAATTTTTCATCCGAACTCATCCACAAAACGTATTTTTTTTGAAATCACGCTTTGATACACAACTCAACCCCTCCTTCAACACCACCACCTCCTCCACCAGCATCACCTCCACCACCACCACCACCACCAGCACCACCAGCACCAGTCTTCATTACATTCACTCACCAGCCAAAAAAGTGCAACGAAAACACTTCAAAAACACGCTGCGATTTAAATAAAGAGAGAAAAATTATTCAGATGTCAGGACGGAGCCGGATCTGACGCGGCGGATAAACGTAGCGGATGATGCAAAGCCAACAACAACAACAACAACAACCAGAACAACACGCTACATGATGATGTGACAAAATGACATGCATGCCAGAAAACGAAATAAAACAAAAAAAAAATTAAAAGGGCGAAAAACCTGCAGCATCAACCACAACCACAACAAATAAACCCAAAAAAGGGAAAAAATTAGCAACACTGACTACTGTTTGGTTTTGAAGGAAAGAAGAGAAAAAACACCCCGATAAAAGAAGGAAGAAGCATCACTGTACTCGAACGAATCTCGTCCGTTCGAAAGCCGTTCGTCTGCATTCGTTGTCGCTGCTGTCGCCGCTCCTCATCTTCGGCGGCGGACTGAACATAAATCGGTCCAAAAAGCATGCAAATGAATTTTTCACTATTTGTACATTCCAATAAAAATAGTAGTCAAAATGGCATTTGAAGGGTTGACTCTTGTCACACTGGTTTGTGGAGCGGGGGGGGGGGGGGGGGGGGGGGAGGGATGAGGAAAGGAAAGACACAAGAACAAAGCGGTTGTACTTTAGAGCTCTTAGATTATACACTCGAAGAAAAAACTTCTTCATTCGGAACACTGAAAAACAGAAAAAATGTATTGAAAAATTATCCATTAATTAGTTGTCAATATTTGAGTTAAATAATTATTATGTACTTCCTGCAGATGAAAGCAATAAAGCTCGACGAAGCTCATTTGACGTCAACATTCACATTTTTTTGTTCATATTTTTTCTCTTCGTGTCGCCTCGTGTTCCGTCGTTGCGCGTGCAACGATTTGTTTGGAATCTGCATAAAAATCAATGCAAATTCCTTGGTTTATTTTATGTTCAACATTTTGTGGACATAATCTGGACACAATAAAATTCGTATAATTTTCAGATCACGCTTTTGGACCACGCGTGGACCGGCGACGACGGCGTACCGGCCAAAAAGCGGCTTGTGAAAAGCGACTGCGGTACGCTTTGGACGACAACAACGGCGATGCACGTTTACAATATGTTGATGTTGTTGTTGTTGTGATTGGTAACGTTTTTCTTGTGGTTGTTGTTCAGGGTTCTTATTGTCGTTGTTGTTGTTGTTGTTGCTACTGTTTGCTCACCAGTGTTTGTTGTAAGTGAGTCAATCGCACTTTTAAAATGTTGAGAGCTGCTTAACGTCGTTGTTGTTGTTATTTTATTGTTGTTGGGTGCAGTTATTTGGACCACGAAATGTGTGAAAAAAACACACGAGTCGAGTTTGTTCGACAACGAACAACAACAACTATTAAAACAATAGCAACATCTATGCAAAATAAAAGACCGAATAAAAAAAAAAAAACAAAAAAACCCCAAAACATGTAAAAATTCAACAGTTCACCAGATTGAATAAAGTGTGTAAAGTTGACGATAAAACAGTATCTTAAAATTATTGAAAATACCAGCGAAAAGGAGCAGAAACGCTACTGTAGTGGATTTTGTGGATTCAAAGCGGATTGAAGTTGAAAATTTGTTAAAAAAGCGGATAGAAAACGGATGGAATTTTGGCAGAATTTGGATAGAAAACGGGTGGAAAATTACACTGGATTTTAGTTGTGTGGTAGTTTTTGTTGTATACAATACCAAATAATAGGCAAATATTCTCACTTTGTTCGAGCGAGTTTGTGCACGATTCTTAACTGTTCATTGCAATTCGTTCGAATGTCATTTGATTTGCAGTTCGGACGAGCGAAACACAACAACAACAACAACTACGAACAGAGTTGAGTTCAAAAAAACGATTGCAGCTTCCGAAAGAACGAAGCGACAGCAACGCCAACAACAACAAGCTGCTTGAGTAGAACGACGATGAGGATGGCGTTGGTACCGGTACCGGTACCGGTCGGTAGTGAAGCGGGTGAAGAGGGTTCTTCTTCACTTGAATTAGCATATGAGATACGATATCCTGCGAGAGGATGCAAGATCTGAAGACTCGCAGCGAGAAACCGCGAGCGAGCGCAACGCGAAAGAGAAAAAAACGGAAAAAATGAAAAAAAAAAATCGCACAACATTCGAAACACATTCACAGTGTACGCGTAGCGGCGATTCATGAATAAAAGATTTTCATCGGTGGCTCAGAAGTGAAGCAAACACTAAAAGACAGCATGAACAACAACAACAACAAATAAGTTGCCACTACTTTTTTTCAGCATTGACTGTCAGCGAGGCGTAATCGAACATTTTACAAGCTCTGCTCTGGTCCACATGAAGCAACAACAACAACAACAACCGAAAAACGAATAAAAATCTTGCAAATAACAACAACAACAAGAAAATGCATACCAATAATAATAATAGTAGCACCAACAATCATAACAACAACAACAGCAGTGAAACCATCAACAGTAGCAACTGCCAACAACAACAACAACAACAACAACAACAACAACAACAACAACTACCAAGTTACACTTGAGCAAGTTTTTTATTCTGATTCTTGTTGTTACTGACACTGTGTACAACAACAACAGCAGCACCAAGCGATTCCATATTTTCAGGGTCTTCTTCTTTTTCTTCTTCTTCCTTTTCTCTCATGTCCGTTAAGTCGCTGAGAGATGTTCCAGGAAACAATTTAAAGAAGCATATTTTTGGCGTAAGAATCCTTTTGACGCTCTGCTGGTTTGCTGCTGGTGAGTTGTTGTTGTTCATTGTTGTTGTTGCAGTTGTTGTAGTTGGTTGTTTCTGCCGCTTCGTCGCTTTATTAACCACAATAAATCAGTTAAAAACAACGCAGAGGACAAAAATAACTGCTCTCACTCTCATGAGATATAAAATCTGTGAAAGATGATGTTTAAACGTTGTTGCTGTTGTTGTTATTGTTGTTATTGCAGTTCTACTTGTTCTGCTTCTTCTTTTTCTTATTGTAGTCATCTCCTTCTCTCTTATTTAATGTGAGATGCAGAAGCTTTCAACAACAACAACAACAACAACAAAGAAAGAATATGCTTTTGTTTCCATCAAAAGATTTGATCTCGTTGTGAATCGAGGCGATGATGCTCATGCTTTTGATTTGATACCGTTTATTTGATTGTATTTGGTTATTATTATTTGTTTTCTCTTTTAATACAATATATGTATGCTTCTTCTTCTTCTTCTTATTGCGTTTTTCAGCGTTTCTTTTGTTTGATGTACGCTTTTGTGTCATCATAAATTTGCAAAATTTTTGTTGACGCTGATGACAATCGATGATTTACGCGACAGCAACAACTACAACAACAACAACAACTACTACAACAACAACTACAACAGTATTTGCTACATTTGTGAGCTGAAGCGATGATGACAGGAACAGTAAAGGTGCGAAAGAGAGAGAGAATGGTCAGCAAAGCAGACATGAAATGAATTTGATTTTGAAATCGAAAAACTGTTGAAAAAAACTATATAATAGTTCAAAAAATTGAAACACTTAAAATTATTGTTATTATCTTAAATACCAAGATTAGTATAAATGGTTGTATTCCCAAAAATACTCCGAAATGCCCAATCAAATATCCACAACATTCAAATCCAAGAACTATCAATAAATTAAACATGCGTCTTTGGTCTGGTGTCGTAAATCCGGCATATAAACCGAAACACAACCCATCCGAGGATCGCCTCCACTCCACAAGGCAAGGAAGGGTTCTCAACAGCGGATTTCGAATCAGAATTCCGCAAACTATTTCAAGGGTCTTACAGTAGTGTCTGAAATAAGGCCCAAGTTAGCCGAATCGAACTCGAAATCGAATCGCAACAGATGGCAACACATGGTGTTGAAAGCCTCAAAATCATGACCTCAACATGCGGGACGAATGTAAACAAAAGCAACAGAAACAACACTCGGAGAGCGAAAGAGTTCTGAATAAACAATTAAAATGTGGTTAATCCGGGCCAAAGTAGCATTTAAAGGAGAACGAAGAAGAAGAAGATGAAGAATAAAGAGCATTTCGTAAATCAATAAAATTATTCTTTCTTTCGAAGTGTTGCTTTTGTAAATTGAAGCGTGCCATAAAACAGCACCATAAATTTTCACAGATCATTTTTGAATCTGAAAGTCACCCGCCCAACCCCCTCCAACACCCCGCCTTCCGCCCCCTCCACTCCTTCCGCTCACCCTTCAATAAAACATCCAATAAGTGGCCATGCAACAATAAAATACGTTGACTTCCTAGGCACGAGACAGCGACGTGTGTCAACGTGGGTTAATCTTTCGATATCCCTCCAACAGTCGCCCCGAACCCCCTCCCCGATCCCCTTCAAAACCGACGCTCCAAAAACACAACCATAACTTTTCCACATCTTTATTGAAGACTTGCGTTAACGCATTCACTTCAGTCCGACAGACAGACAGCCATCCAGGCAGACAGACATCAGAACGAATTAAATGAATGTTTTGAAATTTAATTTTCAGCATTTTTGACAACCGTTGGCAGCACTTAATTGCTCTCATTATTGTTACTGCTGCGACTGTTGTTGTTGTTGCTGTTGTTGGGGATCATCATCATCATTATTATTGCTTCACTCATTGATATTGTTTTTGTGCTTATTGCTGTTGTTGTGCACTCCGAACTGTTGTAATCAATGCTCTGTCGCAGTCACTCTCACGGCGTCGTTGCTGTTGCTCCCAAACAGTGGCAACCCTTTCAATCGCGTGCTCCGCTCTCGCCTGTTCTGTGATGTTCGCCCCTGCAACTCCACAACTAAAATTAGCTGTATTTTGCTAAGTTAACGGCGAACACACCGTTTAACCTTGTGTGTGTGTGTGTGTGTGTGTGTGTGTGTTTCAGGCCGCACCGGGTGTTTCCAGCTCCCTCATCTTCCTCGCTCCCACCCTCCCGGGGATGTTCGGCATTGTGAGGTGTTGTTTACTTTTTAATGTTTACGCTGTTGTAACATAAACTCGTGTGGATTAACGCGTGTTGCCAGCAGACGGAATGCGGTGTGGATGCGACGTCGTTTCGGGGGCGTGCAGCCGTTAAGCGGAGCAGAGCGTGGAGCGTGACGATGATGTGTCTCGTTAAAAGTTGATTGCTTTAATTACGATCGAAATCTTCTGAATGACTCGGAAAACGCTTCAAAATTTTCTGTTTCATTGGCGTTAAGGAAACACAAACGATAGTAAAGAAAAAAATTTATTATTATATGTTTAATGTTTCGCTTTAACCACAATAAAGCAAAAGCCCCAAAAAACACCTCTTCAGAGTTTCATTTATTTATTTATTCACTTTTCTCATTTATTCACTTCTGATTCTGTGTGAAGAGTCTCGCCGGCCAGCTTTCGCAAAACACTCCAATCAATGCGACGGACCGACCTTAAAAAATCCATTCGATTCTAAATCAAAATATGTACGAGTTTTTGTAAAAAATTCAAAATACAAAAACAAACCGACGAGCAAACACAACAACGATCAGTACTGCGTCCGAATCGCATCAGCTGTCAGAATTCGGCGATTTATTAACGCAAATTGAGTATTGAAAGAGCTGCGACTTGTTGTTGTGCTCGTTGTTGTTGTTGTTGTTGTTGTCGATAAAGATGATGACGATTTTGTTGATATTTTTTCATGTTGATACATTTTTATTGATACTTCTGTCGTTGTTCCTTTTGTTGTTGACTCTGTTCTGCTGCTTTTGTTGTTGTTGTTGTTGTTGCTGTTGTTGTTGATGTTGTTGTTGATGTTGTTTCTACCTTTGAACAAACGACGACCTACAATTTATAACTTTGACAATTTATTGATGTATCGCTTTGATGCTGGTCACCGTCACCAAAAAATTTATCACATCTCTTTAGAGAAGAAAAAAAATGCAGTCAATTGAATTGAAAGAACAAATACAAAAAATAATCATAAAAAACATGGTTAAAAAGTACGAAAGAAGTCGACGAAATTCGGCAAAAAGGAGCCAGAAAAGTGGAGCAAGGAAAGGAAAAGAAGAGATGACGCGGGGGGGGGGGGGGTGTGTGGGCGGTTGATTTTCTTGTATGTATCACTCACTTAAAATTATACTCGACCTTCCAATGAATGGCGATGGGTTTGTTTACGCATACAGTGTTTATTTTCCTTGTTGTTTTTGTTGTTATTGTTTGTCATGTTATCCACCGACTGCTGTCCAGTCAACCGCTGTCATGGACTCTGACGGTGACTCCAACACCAACGCCAACTTCGATTTCAACTCCGACTCGCTTTGAATCATTCGAAGCCGCCGATGGTGACGGTGACGGCGTTTTCATTTTCTCCAACGTTTGCATCCACTCTCCAACTCTGTCTCCCTCTTACTATCTCTCTCTCGCTCGCTCTCTCTCTCTCTCTCTCTCTCTCTCTCTCTCTCTCTCTCTCTGTTCTCTATCGCAATAGACCTCTGCTCATCTCTCTGCTCGGCACTCCTCAGCAATCTGACGCTCCTTTCGTAATCGATGTTTTCCTTGGTTTTTTGTTCTGCTTTGTTTATTGTTGCTTTTGTTTCGCTGTATGTTTCGCTACTGGGATCTGTCAACATATAAATCGTCATGCAGAATGGAATTTTAAATCGTTTCTGACGTTTGCAAATGTTCGATTTGTAAGATTTGTAAGTATGCAAACATTTTTTCATATGTTTGGCCTTACAAACAGTAACAACAACAACAACAACAACAAACAAACAAACAAGCAGGGTATGTAAGCGCACACTCACGAGCGCACGCGGTCGACTCATGTGCGCGGGCGCGGACGTGTGCGCTAGAACATTTTTTAGCGAACACGACCGTGTGCGCGTGCGCTTAAAAAATTTTCCAGCGCACGCGTCCTGTTCGCTGACTGACTCACGTGCGCTTAGCGCACAGGACGCGTGCGCCAGAAATTTTTTTAAGCGCACGCGCACACGGTCGTGTTCGCTTAAAAAATTTTCAAGCGCACGCGTCCTGTTCGTTAGGTGACTCACGTGCGCTTAGCGCACAGGACGCGTGCGCTAGAAAATTTTTTAAGCGCACGCGCACGCGGTCGTGTTCGCTTAAAAAATTTTTTAGCGCACGCGTCCTGTTCGCTAATCGACTCACGTGCGCACGCGTCCTGTTCGCTAATCGACTCACGTGCGCACGCTGTTGTGTGCGCTAAAAATATTTGTGTTTTATTTCTTTATGTTTACAAAAATATTTGTAGCGCACGCGTTCTCCGCTAGATTTTTGGTAATAATAGATAGTTTGAAAAAATAAGCCAATACATTTTGAAACTTTCTTTAAAGCCTTTTTTTGTAAAAATGAAAAAACCCAAATATTGAAAAAATACAAAAATTATTGGAACTCTACTTTTGATTTAGTTGCTCGTAAAAATTGGTGATTATGGAGACAATGCATTAAATAAAATTTTAATAATGAAACAAGAAAAATAATATTATTGATTTTGTTTTATCTATTACTGGTGTCCTTGGTTCACCCTAACTATGTGTTATGAATGTCTTCACCTTTCATCGGCAGCAGGTAGAGGGCTGCATTAAATGCATTCCACAGCTTGCATTTTTACCTGTCGATCTCTTGCCGGAAAGTTTTTTGTTGAAAAACAAAAACTTCTAGGAAGTGGAATATTTATGGTCTTTCGTCCTTAGGCTACTGTATACGGCGTTTGTGATTTTCCCTAATTAAGCAATAAAATCCAGACAATGAACTGTTATAGGAGTGGTTACGTTAGCTATTGTAAGATGGTTTCTCAGAAAAAACCGAAAGGGTTAAACAGTATGGCCTTTGTATTATTACAAGTAAAAAATTTGCATTGTAATTTTTGTGATACCTACTTTTTAGATATTTACATATATCCGCACATTTCAGTTCATTTAAAAAAGACAATTTCTGTAGGTTAATGATTTTCGCGGTATCTTTTTGGTATAAATGTCGTCCACATTACAGAAAAGTTTACAGTATTGAGTGCATCAGAAACAATCACAGGTGTCTTGTAAGAGTGAAGATGAATAAAAAAAATACAAAGGTCAATATTTTGAAGTATGTGTCATACAGTGCCGAGACAAATAAATCGAAATGCCTTGTAAAAAACTGTAATAAAGAACTATCTGGAAAAAGGCCAGCAAATATTAAAAGACATTATACTTTGGTGCATAAAGTTGATATATTCAATAGTGAAGAAAATGAAACCCCAATGCAAAAACAAGACTCCAACAAAATAAGAACCAAACTGTATTCTAATCTGAATAAGACTGAATTCATTAAATCCTGTGCTGAAATTGTTACATTGTGTTCTGTTCCATTTCGAATATTTAATAGGGAATGCTTTAGGCAAATTATAGAACCATACGAAGATTCTTTCAATGTAAAAATAAACGAAAGAAGCATAGTAAACATACTTAACGGAGCAGCTAATAATCTTCGCGAAGCTTTGATTAAGAGATTGTCATCGAAAGTGATCTCTCTAAAAGTTGATATAGCCTCACGTCTGGAACGCAGTATTTTGGGAGTAAATGTACAATACATAAGAGATAATAAAATTCAGATTAATACAATAGGTGAGCCTATATAATAAAATATTAAATAAATACATAGTTACTTATGTTTGTGTACGTGTGGGAGGCTTGAGGTACTATACAATACATTTATATTTGAAGGAATGATAGATCTCTCCAAGCGACACACATCTCAATTCTTAAAAGATGAAATCTTAAAATGCTTAGGAGGATATGGCATTGAATTGAAACAAATATACTCCATAACGACAGATAACGGAGCAAATGTTTTAAAAATGTCGAAATTGCTGCAAGACATGCAACATGAAATTGCGGAGATAAATGGCGATTTTGAAAATGGTCATTTCGAAAATGGAAATCTTGAAGATAACTGCAATGAAAGCAACATTCAGTCTGAAGTAGCCAGCGTATTTTCTGTAGTTCGCTGTGCTGCTCACACCTTACAACTTGCGGCAATTGATGTATTGAAAACTCTTGAAGCTGACCTAAATGAATGCAGAATCTTTGCAAAGAAATTAAGAGTTCATGTAAGAGCCAAAGAGTTGTTTATCAATATGCCGGTCTTAGATGTTCCAACAAGATGGAATTCTAGCTTTGACATGATGTCGTCGCTAATGTCAATAAAAGAATCGCTACGGAATTGTGATTTGGCTGATCTACCTGATGTCTCTTGGAATTTCGTTGAAAGTTTTGTTTCCGCATTTAAGCCGGTTTATGAGTGTACTAAGCACTTTCAAAACGAACAATATTTCGTTGGAGACTTTTACCGCGATTGGTTGGACACCGAGTTACGTTTAGAGGTACTAGGACGCGAAAATTCTTTGGCGTTCTATCTATTTGAAGCTATGTCCCGTCGAAAGCAGAAACTTTTAGAAAACGCAGCATTTCTGGCAGGCATCTACCTGGATCCACGTTTTAATTATCGGAACTCACCTTTGATAAATGAAGAGCAGAAGAAAATTGCATTAGTAAGTTTTAATTTAGCATACCATTCGAAAATGTATATTCTATATATATACATAAATATATTCATATATTTATATTCTAATTGCTCTTTATATATTTTTTTAGACTCACTTATTAAAAACATATGCAGTTATAAAGGAACTGTCTCAAAATGATGCAGAAGGAGTTGATGTACATTCGAACTTGGCTTCAACGTCTCCTCTTCCATGTCGGTACAGTATGCTAACAAACCGCAGGCGTGACATGATGTCGTCACAACAAGCAACAACAATGCATAACTACAGCATAAAGTCTAAACTTAATAACATATGCGAAATGGATGCAAGTCCGTTCGATATAGATGTATTGGAATACTGGAGGAATAGGCCAATAGACAAAGATATTAAAAATTTAATTTTTGTAGTACTTGCAGTGCCTGTGACCCAAGTGTCCGTGGAGCGATCTTTCAGCGCATTAGCGCTAGTGCTCACAAAATTAAGAACAAATATGTCAGTAAAAAGTTTGGAAAATATCCTTATGCTAAGGTTAAACAACGATTTCATTGAAAGTGTAAATGCTAAAGACATATATGATAATATAGATTAAATATTTTATTATTAATCATTAATAAAAAGAAACTAAACCAAACCATAAAACCAAATAAACCATCGTTTTATTGTCAAACCAAAATTAAAAAGATTATTTCAAATTTGTATTGGCAGTGCATAGAACCTGAAGTTAGAGTCTGTCCAAGCAATGGTGCAAACACTAAAATGCATTCTACAAAACCAAATTTTTAAGCCCATCTAGTTCATATAGCCTATCTTATTTGCGATTAAAGTCTACGAGATGATGTTGAAATTACATTAAAATCGGTTCTGCATTTCATTTTACATAAACTAAATCAAAAGTAAAGTTCCAATAATTTTTGTATTTTTTCAATATTTGGGTTTTTTCATTTTTACAAAAAAAGGCTTTAAAGAAAGTTTCAAAATGTATTGGCTTATTTTTTCAAACTATCTATTATTACCAAAAATCTAGCGGAGAACGCGTGCGCTACAAATATTTTTTAAAACATAAAGAAATAAAACACTAATAGTTTTAGCGCACACAACAGCGTGCGCACGTGAGTCAATTAGCGAACAGGACGCGTGCGCACGTGAGTCGATTAGCGAACAGGACGCGTGCGCTAAAAAATTTTTTAAGCGAACACGACCGCGTGCGCGTGCGCTTAAAAAATTTTCTAGCGCACGCGTCCTGTGCGCTAAGCGCACGTGAGTCACCTAACGAACAGGACGCGTGCGCTTGAAAATTTTTTAAGCGAACACGACCGTGTGCGCGTGCGCTTAAAAAAATTTCTGGCGCACGCGTCCTGTGCGCTAAGCGCACGTGAGTCAGTCAGCGAACAGGACGCGTGCGCTGGAAAATTTTTTAAGCGCACGCGCACACGGCCGTGTTCGCTTAAAAAATTTTCTAGCGCACGCGTCCATATTAACGTGCGCACGTGAGTGTGCGTTTACATACCCTGCAAACAAGCAAGTACAGAAAATGGATGCATTCACATGTTGCGATTCTTCGTTGAAAGTAACCGATGACGTTGACAGCAGAATTGTGTCGTTGTTGCGGTTGTTGTTGTTGTTGTCGCTGATGATTGTTGCGGTTGCTCTACCAACTGGTTTTGTTGCTGTGATTATTGTATGTACAGCTCACAGCTGACAAATGACCCCCGACCTCAGGGTTGATGATTCATCGATTGACAGTCAAAGTGGCACAAAAGCGAGATGAATTCCCAACCTCAACGAAATACACCTCAATGATACCTATGTACCTTTTGACCTCGTGAACAACAAAGCGACTGTATGAAGTGGGTTAACCTTTAAGAGGCTTGAACTACATTTTAGAAATGTTGAAGTTTACCATTTAAGAAGCTTGAATCAATCTCTTAAGTGGTTCAAATTGAATGAGATCCTTACTTATGAAACTATTCATGAGTTTTACATGAGTTGCTTTGACAGAATCAACAATATGTATGTATGTATGTACTATATTCATATTCATATTCATGTATCATGTTATCTTGTTTCCTTTTCTCTCAGAATCCAATCCTGGTCCGCCAACTCTTCTCCCTCACCTCCTCTGCAATCCCATACATGTACCTCCTGAGTCTTGCTTCCTCTTCCCTTCCCTAATCCTTTTATCCTTCTCACCACACACGCACGCCCGAATAACTCCCGCCTCCTCCTCCCCGTGACCCCCCCCCTCCCCACCACCCTCCAGCATAAGCATTGTTTACACTCTTTTTTCGCCGTTTCTTCTCGTCGCTTATCGCTTGGATCATATGTTAAATCTATGAATTAATGTTTGCTCATAAAATTCCCGGTTTTTTGCTTCGCTTCCTGTTGTTGTTCCTTCTTTATTTCCTTATTTCACGGTTTCTTTATGGCTGTCACGAGTGGTTTTGGACCATGTGGACCATCCACCCGAGAGTAGTTCAAATGATTACCATGAAATATGATATTAATTTTGTGCTTTCCTAGTTTCGGTGGCTGTTACCGCAACTTTTACCGTTATTAATGTGACACGCCGCATTATTGTTATTGCTTTATACACTCGCGTGTGGAATGAGTTCGAGAAACATCGAGTTAAATACACAAGTTGGCCAGGACAAGAACCAGGACCGGACCAGGTTGAGTTGGATGGAGTTCTCACGAGACACATGAATTCAATTTTCATCGCATCGGGTGGTGAAATGGTGCTGGTGATGGTGTGCTCCCTGAATTATGGACTACTTTATGGGGTAGCTGTTGGTAAGAAGAAGAAACAACTTGAGCTCTGAGCAAAAAACAATAGTATGTATTATCAATTATTTAAAATAAAAGAAATACAAATTAAAAGAGCTTCAAATATGTTAACTAAAGTTATCCTTTAATTCTTTTTCCTTAGTCTCTTTGCCTCCCACTTTCTGCTTCTTCTCGTTTGTCTTCGTCTTCTTATTATTCCTACGTTCCTCTTCATTTTTCTTCATATCACAACAAGTTTCTCATAAATATTCTGCAAACACCTCAACATTTCGTGATTCTGTGAATTAACACATCTCGAAAAACTCCAAAAACAACACAATGCCCAAAAATTAGTGTCGATGGTGACGATGTTGACGTCGACGTCGGTGCAGCGTGGCCAGCGACGACCACTCGCTGTGAGCAACGCGTGAAAATCGCTACCGAGTTACGTGCGGCGCAAACTTTTCAAAGTTCCGATCCTGCTGCGTTCTGTTTTTTTCTTTCTGTTGGTAACAATTGTGTTGTTGTTGTTGTTGTTATCGAAAACAAGCTACCTGCAATAAAGTTGTGACGTGATGACGTTTCTGATGAGTACTCGTCGCAGGTTTCTCTGCGGCGCTCTCGTTGCACCATGATATGTAGTTGTTGTTGTCATTACTGTGGTTGTTGTTGTTATTACTGTGGTTGTTGTTCTTGTGATTAAACTTATTATGTATTATTGTTGCTTTTATGTCTTTTGTTTTTACTACTTTATTTTACATTCCGCTATTTTTGTGCAGTTGTTATTTTTTACTGTTTTTGTTGTGTTTCTCCTTCTTCTCACTTGTATTGTTTATGAATTTCTTCTCCTCTTTTCGTTCTAAATGCAATTTGTACTTTTTTGTTGTTGTTGTTGTTGTTTGTTTTTCATTTTTTCTTCTCTGTCAGGTTGATGCACGTTTTTGGTTCCTTTCCTTGTTTAACAAACGTTTTTCTTCCTTGTCCTTGTTCGAATTCTTGTTCTTGTTACTGTTCTTCTTCTTGTTCCTGTTCATTTTAGTGGAATCTATCAATCTCACTTTAGTTTTTATCGCCAAGCAGTTAGTTAAGAGCATTTTTTTGTCAGGTTGGAGTTGATTTTTAAAGTATTTTTCAACTGAAATTGACATCTTCATCGTTGATCGTCGATCGTTGCACGTCCGTCGTTGATCGCTGGTCGTCCGTCGTCGTTGATGGTTGATTGTCACTGTCAACGAAGAACATCGTCACGACTCGCTGCAAACGGCAGTAGCAACAACAACAAAACGAACACAAAAAGCAGCAACCTTGTTGATGAGACGACCGACCGACGACGTTGACGTTGAAACCGACGCCGTCTCCGACGCTATTCCATTTGAAAGGAAGTCAATAAAAAATAATTTAACTCTGTCCGCCTGCAGGCGAAGGAAGGAGCCTCTTCTGCGGGGGTTTGAGGGCGGTGCGGGGTTACGAAGAGTCGCTTTGTTTTGCCTTTTGTTTTTTTCCCCCCCAGCCATAAATGAGTTACTCTACCCTCCGATCGATGATTTACTTGATCCCTTTTCTTCGCGTTGTGTGCTTCGTCTGAAATCATGTACCAGCCACAGCCACAGCCTCCCCCCCCCCCTCCACCCATCATTCGTCAGACTTGAAGACGTCTTTAAAAGCATTTCTCTCTAGTTTGGTTTGTGTTCTTTTTGCTCGTCTTTTTATTGTGTCTCCGACTCGAAGCTCATCGAGTTATTCCACTCATCAACTCATCAAATACTTTGATGGCCATTTTTGGTATTTCAATTAAATTTCGAAGAATATTAAGAAAAGCGGTGCCGCTGAAAGTGTACCGATCGCGGTGCTGGGGCCGCCGCCGGTTTCTGTGTCAGGTTCCTGAAGCGTACAGAGAGGAGAGGAGAAGAGTCGAGGCTGGAGCTGGAGCAGGCAGCAGAGCCGCTGACGGAGCTACTGACTGAACTGATTCCTGTTGGACGCGGAGTCGGATGAGAAGAAGAAGGAGCAAGAGTAGGAGGAGGAGGATTGAGGGAGAAGTAGATATTTCAAAAGGCGCGTTCAGTCATCTGACTATTTTTGTGCCTTCTTTCCTTCATCCTTCCTAATAATTTCATCTGTTTTATGCTGCTCTTATTCTGTATTCTTCGTCCTCTTCACATTCTTCTTCTATGCATTGATTTCGACACGAATTCGCCCGATCATCAGATTTCGTCTAATTTCGTTTAATTTGTCTATCATTTCTAATGTTGTCTTCTCTTTCTTCCATTCCAGGTTCTTCCATTTGCTTCAATTTTCCTTTCCTTTTAGAGGCTACTTTTTTCAATCTTCTTTCTGCTGACTTTCGCTCTGACGATGTCGCTGCATTCCTTTGATTCCTCCAAGTTTGACGTTTCTTGTTACTCGCGCAGTTCTTCAGTTTCAGTTGACATTCGCCTCTGACGTTTTTAAGGCTTTTAATGATGTGTGATGCTGGAATTTTTCGCCGCTTCTTCTTCGCTTTTAACTGTTTTTTGGACTATCCTGTTGTTGTAGTCACTGTTGCCGTTGTTGTTGTTGCTGCTCCTTGTCTTTGTCTGGTCTGGTTTGTTGTTGTTTTAGTGCTCCATTCTTTCGTCGATGTGCAGCGTCTTCGAATTCCATGTTTTTTGCCATTTAATTTAATAATAAAGTCGTTAAAATAAAGTGTTGCTTGCGTCTCACTTCTCGCATGTCGCATGTTGCATGTTGCATGTCCTGACATGTTGCATCTGTCGCGTCGCGTTGCGCTCTGTCTAGCTTCTGGAATGCGAGCTGAGCTTCCATCCTCACGTATTTAATTTAAGTGTTCATAGTTCTGTACCATTTTTCTACTGGTTGATACTTTTTTGATGTTAAAGAAAAACAATCAAAACCTCAGCTGGTGCTGCAGCTGCTGCTGCTTCCTCTTCTTCGTCCGTCGATCGGCAAGTAAAAAGAAGTAGCAAGTAAAAAATATTCAAATAACACAAATTAATGTACATTATTGATGGCAACCCTCTTAAATTTCTACAATAAGTTATGAGGGATTTTTCAGATTTTAGACCTACAAACTTCAAAACTAACCGCACTCATGAAGGACCATAAAAGAGAATAACAGTAAATATGCGGGAAAACATCAAAATAGAAAATACGAAGAAGAGGAAGGAGAGGAAGGGAAGAATATCCATACTGCCCTCCCCCCCCCTTCACTTCCCCGCCAACCCGTTTCTCATCCATCACTCCATCCCTCGGACGAGAGGCCGTTTCCGGATGCGACAAACTTGTCACTTCTCAAAGGGTGTTAATCGGCAGGATTTAAGGACACGAGTGAGTTACAAATAAAAAACAATAATAAAACCAAAAAAAGAACGTTATCCCTCCCCACCCCGCTCCCCCGTTCCCCCTCCAAGCAGCAGCAGCATCATCATCACAGTTGAACATCAAATGGGCCAGAAATCGTTGTGTGTAAAGTTTTGTGCTCGCATGTAACGAAATCAAACGGAAAAACCATCACCATCGCCACTTCCTTCCGTCCGCTCGTCCTTCCGGTCGTCCTCTCGTGCGTCGCTCCTTTCGTGCTTCCAACCCCGCGGGGGCAAAGAGGTGGAAAACTTAATGGTGAATGCAACTAAATTGCGGTGAAAAACATTTGAACAACATTTTGAAAAATGAACTTTTTGCATACACATCAGAGAGAGAGAGAGAACGAAAGAGAGAGAACGAAAGAGAGAGAGAGAGAGCGAGAGATAGACTTTATGTAGTAACGGCTGTTGTTGGTACTACTATTGTTTGTGTTGTTGTTGTTGTTGTTGTTGTTGTTGTTGTTGTTGTTATAGTGTGGATATCTACTCGAGGTTGTAACATAAAATTACTTTGTTGTTGTACGCCGCGGTGGCAAAGTTGTTGTTGTTGTTGTTGTTGTTAGTATTGTTGTTGCTGGTAGGAACACTGTTGTTGTTGTTGTTGTTGTTGTTGTTGTTGTTCCTTGTTGTTTTGAATGCAGTGAGTATGGTAACAGATCTCTTAACACATTTTAGAGCTTAGTTGGCAACGCAAACTTTTGCTGCCGAAAACAAGAAACAAAGAAAAAAAAAATAAAACATAAAAGATAACGGTGAGGATGAGGACATGAACGTGGACCAGAGCGAGGAAAGGGAACGGGAAGGATAACTAGGACGATGATGGAGACGATAACAACCACAACAACAACCACAACAATAGAATTACAAGGCGCGTATGTTGAAAAAACTGGTCAACAACAACGAGGTTGGGTGCCCCATCAAGGCAACGACAACAACAACAACAACAACAACAATTTTTACACTTGTTTTACACTTTAAACACCGGGTAAAAAGGGTTTCGTTTAAAACTTGTGAGGATGGAGTGTAAATTGAGCGAGAACATATCTTTATTGAACAACGCTTGACTGCTTCCTCTTCTTCTTCTTCTTCTTCTTCTTCTCCTTCTTCTTCTTCTTCTTCACCACCATCTCAAGAATTCCACTGCAGTGTTTATTTTTCTTTGTGAAAAGAAACAAATACAAAGTAACCAAGGTTGATATACAACATGCGATAGTTTATCAAGATTTTGTATTTTAAACACAGAATTTAAATTCGAAAACTCAGTGAAACTCTGACCAAATGGCAAAAACATATGAAAACCAAAGATACTAAAACAACGATAGAGTAATACGGCTGCTAAAAGAGGATTCAAGATTAGAGAAAAGCGATTCAGTCTAGTAACTGGTTCTGGACAGGTTCCCTCAACTCGTCCCCAACCAGACGGTAGTCGGTAGTCTACAATCAGTCGTCATTCAGAGTTCTACAATCCTCGAAGACTTCGACAGGCCTCAATAGGACTTTGATAGTTCTCAATCTCGATATTCATTGCCAGGATCACAAACAGACCCTTCATACACTTCATTTTTTTATTTATTTCATTTACTGATTACAATATTTTGAGTGTTTAAAGTTTTCCTTAAAACTTGAATAGTTTTTCGGAAACATTTTCACTTTTTCACTTTTCATTTGAACGATTATCGCAATTAAATATTTCAGTTGACGCAAATTTAAAAATTATTTATTTTCCACGAGTTGCTGTCGCGTTTGTGTGTGTATGTGTGTGTGTGTGTATGTGTGTATGTGTGTGTGTGTGTATTCGTGTGACCGCATCAAATATGATTTAATGATGGCAGTAATTTTGAGAAATTGTAAAAATAACTGTCAATAAAATGAAGATTGTATGTAGTAGTACATGTACGTGTGCACACACACACACACGCACATTTATTCATGTACAGTACACTCGCCCACATTGTGTATGAATGCCTGCCAAACAAGCTTCGCACTCACTGTTATTCACATTAAGTCACAGCTTGTCACCTTAATATATCAATTATGGCGTCAGTGGAAAAAGAAACAAAAAGACTACAACCACAACAACAACAACAACAGAAGATCGGAAGATGTAATTATTCACTTGGAAAAAATGAAAGAAGAAAGAGAAAAAAGTAAACAACAACAGCAACAGCAACAACGTCAATAATAATAAAAATAACAGCAGCAACATTAAAAATAACTGATTGTTAAAAATGGCGGCGGCTCACCGAAAATGGTGTCAATTAATTCGTAACTCTTTTTGAATTCTTTGTGAGGAGTGATTTACAGTGTTTGCCGATGAAAGGATGATGAACAGGATGGGAGGGGGGGGGGAGGGGGGGCAACAATTTTCAAAAAATATGGAAGAACCTGTTGAAAAAAATGTACAAGAGAAAAATTAATAATGATTTATTTTAAGTGAGCAAAAAGTAAACGAACAACAGCAGCAGCAACAACAACATCAATAGCAATATTGATCTCCCTCACATCAGCGTTTGCGGCAGCCGCAGCTGGTGGCGAAAACGAATCAGAATCGCAAACTTTTTGAAGCTGTCGATGATGTGAATCGATGCTGGATGCGTTGTTGTTGGTTGTGGTTGCTTTTTTATTGTGTTTCGCAATGATTTTCATACTGCGAGGGATTTTTTATATGTTTTTATTTGGTTTTCGTTATTTTTACGCACATCGTTGTTGTTGTTGTTGTTGTTGTTCTTGTGAACAATTCCTTTGTTATTTGAAACCACAGCAGCAACAAGAAAACAAAACAAAAACAAAATCAACAGCGTCAACTTTTTTAACATTACGTAATCAAAATGAAGAGAGCATCTCATCAGATCATCAAATCACATTCTTCATTTTATTGGCAAGACTCCAGCACCCCGTCATCATTCAATTGTCTCATCAGATCATTATAGCATCACATCATCGTAACATCATGTCATCATATCGTCACATCACCGTATCCAGGCATCAAATCATCGCACACTCGTAATCCAATCAGCACACCATCACTTGATGACATCATCACAGACACACTACGAGTTGCACACAACCTTACATCTTTACGTCACAACGTCCTAGTATCGTATCGTTATATCTTCTAAAACTAAAATTGGAGTTCGTATTTTCGTATCGTACTTTCTGAAGGGACTTTTTTGTTGTTCCTGTTGGTACATGTATTGATAGTGTGTTTGTTGTTGTTGTTGTTGTTGTTATTAATATTGTTGTAGTTATTGCACAAGTCCAAGCTATACAGTGCATTCTCTCTCCCTTTACATTCTTCCCTTTTCTTCTCTTCTCTTCTTCGTCTTCCTCTTCTTCTTCGTTTGCTTTTCCTTCTTCTTCCGTATAAAAGGTCATCTTAGTTAATTCTGATTTCTTTGCGTTTTTACTAAATAATTCATGTGGTTAAAATATGTCCGTGGTTAATCTCTTAAACCTGTTCATCACCTCGCATCGGCATCAGCAGCACCAATGCGAGTACCGTCCTCATCACCATCATCACCATCATCCTCATCATCACCATCATTATCACCGCTATTAAGAACATCATCGTTCATCGTTCGAAATGAAACCTGTAATTAAACACAAGATAACGTGTTGTTGTTGTTGTTGTTGTAGAAACTCCTCAAATGTCCACTCTTTTATTCTAAATAAATGAGTTTCTGCAACAGTAACAGCAACAACAACAACACTAAACTACAACCACAGTCAAGTTGAAAATCCTTCGAAAATCCTTGGATGCTGATGCTGGTGGCTCAGCTGAGGATTAATTTTATCAGTCGAACTTAGAAAACGATGACGTTGATTAAATGCTAGCTTAGCAGATGCTGAAATGAAGCAGAGTTGAATGAGTATTAAGTGGGTGCAGTGTGAGTGCGTGAGAGTGCGAGTGCGAGTGCGTGCGTGGCATGCTGTGTGTGTGTGTGCATTTCCAACAACAATAATCACATGGATGTCTTTGCTTGCCTTCTCGCTGCGAGTGGGTTCAATTGATAGAATGTTAAAAGTCATAAAAACAACAACAACATTAATAATTTCGCCTTTTATATATTTTTAATTTTTTCGGAATTCTTTTCGCCCTCAATATGAGGTCAATATGAGTGCCGAATACCGTCAAAATGAAAAGTTTGACAACAAATTTTCGAAATAATTCAGCCTCATAAATCGAGAGCGAGAAGCAACCACTAAAAGTTGATCACTAATTAAGAATCTAATGAAGAAGCTTGTCAATAAGCTGTTTTACGACCTCAAAAATGAACTATAAAAGCAACAACAACAACAACATGAATAACAACAACGATAACAACAGCGGATAGCAACAAAAACATGATCAAGATAACAGAGTATGGTAACTATTGAATATAACAACAACAATACAACAACCAAGCAAGCAACGAACCAACCCAGAAAACGTCATCGCATCGTTTAAGCATCATTTAAGCTCAATTATCTTTTGTCATCTTCCGAAGCGTTTGAAAACGTTTTGCGGCTTCCGAAAGTGGCTATCATGGTCGCAGTGCCCGATCAATTTTGTTGGACAACAACAACAACAACAACAAATTCCTTGGCACATTAAAACTATTCTCACCCACACATCCCTCGCCTGCTGCATCGCCAGGAAAACGCCAAAAAGGACATACATACTTGTGGAGTTCAAGAAGTTTGTGGTTGCAAGCATTAAAATGTCAACACGAACAACAACTACAACAACAACAACAACAACAACAACGAAAGGGTACACAATAAGGACATCAGACGCATAAGCAGCAGACGACGGAGCAGACGACGGAGTCGGCTTCAAAGAAGTGATACTGCTGGCACTTATGTAACTTAACCCACACAAAAGTAAACAATGAGTCCCTGGCAAGGACTTTTGACCTTTCGTGAAACGAGTGTAGGACAGAGTGAAAGAGCAGAGAAGAGCACGCAACTGAGATTAAATATATTCAAATTAATTCAAATCGATGAGTTTTTGTTATGTAGGATTACACGAGGATCTCAATCAAATGACGAATCCTTTTTACGGGTTAGTCTCAAGACCAGAAAAGCCTCACAACAACGTATGATAGAACATCGGCTGAAAGGAGGGCGTGGGGGACGGTGAGAGCTGGAGGTGGAGGGGGGGGTGGGGGGGGGGGGGGGGGGAGAGACTCGATCGAAAAAGAAAACTTAAAGCCTTTCTTAAAAAAGACGATTTTAGACGATTCCCGGTTTTTAAAGGTATTAAAGGGGGACCTTTTATACCCCCTTTCAACTGGGTTCACACTTAAATGGTTTTCATACTTTAAAACCTTTTTATAATCTTTTATACTCTTTTAATAATCTTTTATACTCTTTTATACTGCTTTAATACTCTTTTAATACTCTTTTAATACTCTTTTAATACTCTTTTTTACTCTTTTAGACTCTTTTATACCCCTTTAATACTCTTTTATACTCTGTAAATCTCTTTTATATTTTTTATACTCCTTTAAAACTCTTTTATACTGCTTTAATACTCTTTTATACTCTTTTATACTCTGTAAATCTCTTTTACAATCTTTTAGACTCTTTTATACATTTTTATACTTCTTAAATACTCTTTTATACTCTTTTCAACGCTTTTTAACTGGTTTGAACTCTTTACATACGTATTTTAAAACCCTTTTCTACTCTTTTACTTGGTGTTAATTTATTTTTAGAAGTTTTCAAAGGTTTTTAAAGCATGAGTGCTTTTTGAGGATTCCCTTCTTTGATTTCTAATAGGCTTCTAAAGGTTTTTTAATGGCTTTTTAAAGGTAGTGTGTTGGTTTCCTTGTAACTTTCTTATAGCTGTTTTGAAGCTCTTTTGAAGCCTTCGCAAATCAACATAACGTCATTCGGCTTCAATTTCCACCACAGACCAACATTGATGACGCTTGATTCACTCCCGGCACCGTCGGCGGTACCGTTAACGACGCACCGTTTTACAGACATACAGCTCAAAGCTGTGCATCGTAGTTGAAAATAAAAATTGTGCTAAATTAATAAGAAATGCGAAGAAATCGTGTACGAAGATACACGAAGAAGGATAAGCGTAGAGATGGGAAGTAGAAGCAGCCTCAGGACACAAGATAATGGAAAGAAAATTGATTTTTTTTCTCAAAAAAAAAAAAAAAAGAAAAGAAAAGAAAACAATTTTTAAAAATACTCGTAAATCCGAAAACATCCTTCAAAAATTGAAACATGGACAAACTATTGAAGTTATTTTTTCTTTTTTTTTTTTTAATATACGACAGGGTTGCATAAATTGCGAAGTGTCAAGGAGCAAGGATTCAGCTGATTCGCAATCTAATTTAAAAGATCGCTTAATCAACCGTTAAAATAGTTTCCTGGTGTTGATGGGAAAAATAAAACGAAGAAAAGAAAAAAGGAGAATGTAGTTAGGAGATGAAGAAGAAGAAGAAGAATAGCAAAAAAAATATTTGAGTATAGCAAATGAATATTTTGCATAAAGAACTGTTTAAAATCGGGTTTAAAGGATAACAAATTACATATAATATGTAATAATAATTATAATCCGTCACAATCACTCCCGCCCCCCCCCCCTCTCTCTCTTTCTCACCTTTCGATGTGCCTCCTTCTGTCCCTCTCCCGCCGTCTGCTCGTCGTATCTCTCGATATTTCTGCAACATTCATCGACTTTTCATTGTTTTTTGTTAATTAAAATCGACAAACAAATCCAATTCAATTTTCGGCCACAAAATAAATGTTTGTGCAGCAATCAACAATGCAATCAAAGGCGGGAATCCGTGATGCCAACTCATTGCTGCCGGAAAACATGTCTGTGCATGCATGCACATAATTCGAACACGCTTTTGATTGGTTTCGATTGCCGCTGTTGTTGTTGTTCACTTCAATTGCAATAAATTGATCGGTATTTTTTTTCATTCTCGAGCCAAACATTTCACAGAATTGCAAAGTAAGCGATTTTGATTTCGAAAGAAAAGTGAAACAAATTAAAATACAACAACAACAACAATAACCGAGTATGTTCTCGTCCATAATGCAACGCTGCAGCAGAGAGAGAAACAGGAAAAAATCAATGAATCGGAAAATTGCAACAAACTTTCATGAAAATCATTCCGATAACAACAACAGCAACAACTTCCGTTTTTAACTAAGAAAGTCAGCCGAAAAATCATTTAATTTCATTTGTTTTCATTTATTGTGGAAATTTCGTTGTTTTTTGTGTTTTATTCTTTTTCTTTTTTCTTTCTCTCGTCACTACAGCAATAACAGTTCTCACTTTAGGCCCCGCCCTAAATATTTCCCCGCTTTTCAATGTGATGTGCCCGGTGTTTGTTTTTGTTTTTGACTTTTTTTGTGGGTGCGTCTCTCTCTCTTATGTACTGCATGCGCTCTGCACGTATTGGTTGTTGCTCTCTCAAACCGGTCAGGCTCTCCTCAACCACATCCTCATCCTTATTTAATGGTCGCCGACGTCACAGTCGACGCTTCTCATTGCTGCTATCGCTCTCATGCATTCGCTCAGCTGCTTTCTGTTTGTCCATCTCACTTCCATGAGTTCTAAAATCATGTGGTGCTTTCTTTTTATTGATCTACTTTTTTATTGCTTCGTCTTGTTCTTGTTTTCCTACTGTGTGTTGTTTTTGTGCTCTGCTTGTAAGTAGGAGCCTCACCCAAAAATGGTGCTGCCGACGTTTTGTTGTTGCACGGTTGAGTAGGTTCAGAATATTTATGAACGCGATGGTTGATGTCGAGTGTAATGCTTCTTCTTCCCCTTCCCCATCCCATTCGTCGTTTTTGTTTTCGTTTTTTACTTCGTTTTTCGTTTTAATTCAGCAGCTGCTGCTGGCTGCATTAAAACTGACAACTACAATATTTTTATATAAGGATGTTGTTGCTGTTGTTGTTACTGCCGTTTATTTATTCCTCTTGTTTACTCTTTTGTATTGTAGACAATACACTGATGTTGCCACCTGGAAGCTTAAGAAACCTGCAAGTCACAAAAAAAAAAATAATACTTGGAGTTGATTCGTCTTCCATGTCCACAGGATCTGCGTACACACAACTAAAAAACATCCCATGAACTCGCTAATAGTGTGTATAAATTTCGATTTAAGTTCTTCACGATCAAACATGTTTAAATACAAGTAAAAAATATCAAAGAAATGACGCTTTCCCACAGAAAACCCACAACTAAAAAGTGAATCTCAACTTCTGTGGGATGATATTGAAAATCAAGCAAGAGTTATTCAAATATGTATGTACATCCAGGGAATATATTCAGTTGTCCATTCGAGTTTACTGATATTTTAGCCTCGTATACGAAAGAAGTTTTTCGCGGTTATCCAGACAAGTGCTCTGCTTTCCTCGAAAATGGAGGATTCCAAAAATATTCTACGAAAATGTGCCAATGAGGTATGTTACAATTATGCAATTATAATTGTAATGTTGCTAAGCTCAAAAATAGTATTATAAATACCCTTAAAATCCTATTAATTTAATAGAATAATTTTTCCAAGTGTAGATGATGTACGTATGTAGACGGTTTTGCTGCTGTTTTCCAGACAAATTTAATATCAAGGAAACTTGTATCAGTATCGAGTGAAATGCAGCTACAAAAACAGCGAAGCACAGAAAGAAAATGCAAGTGTATACAGTTTTCTTTTCCAGCATTCTTCAGACATGCTTTTGCTGTTAAGAACAGATGTGGAAATCGTAGACGTCTTCCGCTTCCTTCGCTAAGACCAGCACGATCTCTCCAGGCTGGGGACTCGTAGCAATTAGCTGATTTTAAGACGAACGCAGACAGAAGTGAGTTTTCAGAATCTGGCTGATATATGATACTGTATGATAATACTATACTATATGATAATACTGAAAACTCTTTTCCTGATCGCTGCTGATACAATAAAAGTGCCCAAGATCTATTTAATTAAAACAATTTTATTTAATTTTATGTACATAAAAATATTAAATTTCTATTTTTCTAAAAAGTGCTGCTCTGCACTCTGCCGATATTCCGTTCTGGAGGAATGCGTCGAATGCAAAGCGAAATTGTGTTTATTTGATTTTGTTTTTTTTTTTGTGTTTCTTTTTGGTTTTTTGAATTTTTATATGAAAAAAAAAAAAAAAGAAAATCATGATCGTTCTGACATCATCAGCTAAAATTAACCTTTTTACAATTAGATTATATGTACGTATTTGGTTATATGTACATACTATATACTCATTATAAATTTCTCTATAAATACGATATATATTTAGGTACATAAACTTGTTAATGTTATTCCTTTATAATGTTACAGTTATATTGGACCTGCCCACCGCATCTACAGTTAAGAGGATGGTAATTTATTCATATTTGTCTTTGTCGTTTCTTTCCTCTTTTTCAGATAGGTTCTTGCTTTTCCTTTTCCTTAATATTTCTTTCACTTCTTTCACTTCTTTTAAAATTTTGCTTCTCTTTCGCAGAATTTGTATACTAAAAGTAATTACAACAGCAAGAGCAAGAACAACAACAACAACAACAACAAAAGCAACACTTACAATTACAAAAGCAACATAATAATTAATTAACTGAGCCAAATTTAACTTATGCATTAATCTAAAGAGAGGCTTCTTTCTTCAAACGAAGAACATAAAAGTAATTGAAAACGTATTTAAAATTGTAAATGAAAGTTTGAAAAGTAGTTAAATTTTTATAAAAGTTGTACTTTTACTAAAGTTGTTTTTGTTTTTGTTGTTGGTGGTGGTGGTGGTGGTGTTGCAAGAAAGAAATTTCTGAATTTCTTTAGTTTTTTCGTTTTGGTTTTGTTTTTGTTTTCCTTTTTGGTGAGAGAAAGAAGAAAACTAATTTTTGAACTAATTTTTTTGCCACTCAAAGGATTCATTTGTCGGCAGCTCTTTAAATGTCGTTGTTTAGTTAATGGTTCTTCAAAGTTCCATTGATGAGGCGCAGGATATCGATTTGCAAATCAGTGAAGTCCACCGGCGACATTTTTGCATTGCGTATCTTCATGGCGACCGCTTTGAAAAAGGCACCGACTTCGTCGTCATCAGCGGAAGCGGTTGCTAAACTGTACCCAGCAGTAGCAGCAGCAGCGTTCACTGAAGTCTCTGCTCCACCTCCACTCATTAGCCCAGCAACGAAACCTGCTACTTCGTTGACAGATGCTGCCGTGGTGGTTGTTGTTGTTGTGGCATTGGTTACGTTGCCATTCAGTAACGAGGTGTGCAGAGAGTCTGTGAAATCGTGATCGGATTGTCCCTGAGTTTGGGCTGTTTCGTCATTTGACAGATTAACGATATGTTGTTGTTGTTGTTGTTGTTGTCGTGATTGAAGTAGATGATGCTGCTGCAAATGCTGTTGCAGCGCCGCCGATTGTTGAGATAACGAGTGCGAGTTTGATGTCTGGGCTTGCGATGTTAAGGAGCCATCATGTGAAGTTTTAAAAGATGTTACAATATGTTGGTGGTGTTGTTGTTGTTGCTGCTGCTGCTGCTGCTGCTGCTTCATTTCAATGTCATCATCATGATCATCATTGGAGTTCACGGTACTCTCAACAGGTGGTGAGTAGACGGGGAAATGCTCAGACTTTCGATCGATGTCTTCATCATCGTCTTCAATAGTATCACCATCATCATTCGGTCCCCCTCCACCGACAACGCCGACTCGACCACCACCATCATGATCTTCAACTCCGTCGTCTCCATCACCAATGATGTAGTCGTTGATATCCATATCATCGTAAGCGCTGACATCACCACAAGCAACGGCGCACATAGCTTCATCGTGTTCATCCGCGACTTGATGCTGATTGTGATGATGAGTGTGTTGTAACAATTGTTGTTGTTGTTGATGCTGTTGTTGATGCTGTGGTTGGTGCTGTTGCTGGTGTAAAGAATGCTGCAATTGCTGCTGCAAGGTATTTTGTACTTGTGTGCTGTTATTGTTGTTGTTATTGTTAACATTGTGTGGTCCTGAGAGCGAGGGTAGACCGTGCTGTTGCAGCTGCTGCATGTGTTGCTGTTGTTGCTGATGCAAGTCGCTTGCCACATGCAAGGGTGACAACTTCGGTGAATGCAAACACGGTTCTTTCATATCAATATCGATCTCTGTTTTTGGTATCTCGATTAAAGTTTTATCCAGATCACTGAGAAAGTAAATTAAATAAGAATAAATATAATGAACAAAACCTACGAAATATGTTTAAACATTAATAAAAACACAACAACAACAAGAACAATGTTGTGTTTCTTAAAAAAGAAAATTTGAAATAATCATTTACGTTTCATACCCGGATTTATGTTTAATATACTTCTGCAAGAAACTTAAGGCATCGTAGTGTTTCCACCGCGGCAGTGATTCCGAATTTTCACGACTTTTCAGCCGCTTATGTTCGCGTATATATTGATCACGTAAGGCTTTCCATTTGAGACGACACTGTTTCACTGAAGGAGGATGCAGAAGTAGAAACATTTCCATACAATCAACCATGCCAGAGCAATCGCTCTGCGAGACTCACCTGTTTTCTTCAGCTTGCGCGCAATTTCGTCCCACACTTCAAGCTTCATTTTGACATTTCGATAGTTCGGGTGGAAGTTGTTGTAGAGAATGTCTTCTTGTTGGATTATCGCGATGAGCTCCTTTTCGAAATAGCTTTCAATGTTGAGAAAAGTATGAATCGGATCATCGTCCTCTTCGTCTGGGTTAATGTGGTGATTCTGCTGCTGCTGCTGCATTTGCCCAGCTGCTGTTACCAACATATTTTGCTGTTGCTGTGCTATTTGAGCTACAAATGAATTGTAGAGAGCTTCATCGGAAACTGTTGGTGCAGTGGTTGTTGTTGTTGTTGTGTGCATGCTATTGTTGCTCGTGTTGTTGCTGCCACTGCAACTTGTTTTAATCTGTATTTCGTTGTTGCTGCGCGACAGAACGACGGCAGCGGCGGCTGCTGCTGTTGTGGTTATGTAATTCCAGGTACCATCCTGCTGTTGTGACTGCTGCTGCTGCATAACATTGAGCTGATTATTTGTTAAAGACGAAAGTAAACGATGCTCGGTTTTCAGTTGAGCTGCCGTAACAAACTCCGTGGGATTAAATTGTCCAGCTTCGATTTTAATATTTGGATATTTTTTATCATCTTGAATGTTGTTTTGAGTGGCGTTGATCATCGTCGCGTTAGGATGAACCGTTATGCTGTTGTTGTTATTATTGCTGACGCTGCTACTGCGGTTGTTCGAGTTAGCAGAATTACGCGGTCGGTAGCTAGAAGAGAGAAACAAATAATATTAAACAATGAGCTTTAAGGTACAAGTAATTATTTAAATTATCAAGGAAGAAATGTTGAATTATTATTAAATATGTATATAATTATACCTTTGTGGCATTTCTATCTCTATTTTGTGTAAATTTTATCAATGTATTTAAATTTTAAAGCAAATATTTGGAGAAATTTAATTTTTAATGGTCAATTTTTAATTCCCAGCTGATAAAATTTGTTTGTCAATAATTTGGAGTAAATCTTGAGTAAATGCTCAACGAATAAATAACAAATTTTCGTGATAAAAGAGCCCTCTTTTTTCACTGATACGTTTCAAATGATTTGATTATCTCTTAAACAGCTCTTATCTTAAACAAACTTAAAATTTATGCCAGTTTAACTTCTTTCTTTCGTTTCCTAATTTGTCACATTATCGTCGACACAAATCGAGTAAACTTGTAAATAGATGATAAGTTTTATATTTGAAAAGATAACATGCTTGCGAGACAGGGCGAAGGGGCGCAAAAAGTCCAGCTCCTTGAAGTATTTCCATTTAACATTTGCTTTGGCATTGAATTTAGATCGCTTGAGCTCGCGACAGTACTGATCACGCATCGCTTTCCACTTGGCTTTGCACTGAGTCTCTATGGAAAACGGAAGACAAGAAGAATATCAGATTACAAATAGCGTAATGCTCCATGTCAAGCACTCACCTGCCCAACCCACACTTTCCGCGATGTCCATCCACTTCACATCTTTCCGCTGCGTGTTGCGATAGTGTTCATGCTTGGGATTGTACAGCGCTTGCTCCTGCGACACCAGCGAGATCAGTATAATTTCTTTGGGTATCGAAACAATGTCCTCCTGTATTTCCACCATCTCTTGAATATCGGGCAAACTTTCCAGATTCTCTTGCAGTTCTTGATGTTCCATTTTAGCGCATGTGTTCGAGTTCGCTAAATGATTTAGTTGCTGATGGTGTTGAATCTGTGTTACAGCAGCTACGTGGGTCGCTTGTGCCTCGACAGAGATGTTTGACATTGAGAGCGTTTTCATGCAGTGACTCGATGCGGGAATTCAAGTTTGCTTTCTGTTCGTACACGTCTTTGCTTAAGTGTACATTTTTTTCTCCGAATTGAAATAATTGTTGACAGCTTTCCAGATTTCAATTAATTTTAGTTAAAAATTCGTCGAATTGTAAGGCGAAGAACAAGGAAAAACAAAATTTTTTCGCTGATGATAGAAATATGAAATACCAAAACGTCAAATAACTTAGAAAATGTCAAAAAGATGATCAGCGGAGGTGTTCAGAAGCCAATGCATTATGACAATAAATTTGCGGTGACAATTAGATGGCGCTCGCAATGTTGGAAAAGGGAAAAATGGGCATAGATATATTTTGGGGCGTGGTTTTTGGTTTAGCAGTTATGGGCGTTTGAATACCCAAATTATCGAAATTTCAAAGGACGATATCTTCTAAACTGTTAGGTGTACTGATGTAACCGAGGTACCATTTGAAAGGACGATCTATCTCGTAAGTTCATTATATCAAAGATGAAATATAATTAAGTATGGGGATGCATAACGTATTACGAAGTTGGGCAAATTTTATTGCTGGAGGTTCCGTGAATGCAGAAAATTATAAAAATGTTATCAAAAAGGGCGTGGTTCAAAAATCGAGGGGCTGAGTTGCCATGTTGAAAACACACTTTTTCAAGACTATAGTGCACCGTGCCACCGAGCTCGCTCTGTAAGTAAACCTTTAAGTTTTACACAAAAATGCATTCTAATGGTCATTGTGCATTCACAGGTAACACAATTAAAAGAAAATCTTGGGATATTATCGATGTCCTGGCCAGGAAATAGCCCAGATCTTAATATCATTGAAAATTTGTGGGGAATTATGCAGCGAAAATTTCAAGAGATGTCTCCAAAATACATCCAGGAGTTACAAATTGTTATAAAAGAAGTGTGGTACGACGGAAAAACCAAGAACCAGGTCCAAAATCTCTATGATTCAATGTCCAGAAGAGTGGAAGCTGGACATTTGAAGGCCAAAGGAGGATCAACGAAATATTGAAAAAAATTTAAAGAAAAACAAAAGAGTATACAGAAAATTCTTGAATTCTAAGAATATTTAAACATAATAAAAATAACAGAAACAAAAAAAACCAACATTTTTTATTTTATTACCCTTTTTTTAAAAAAAGGTCAAAAAAATTAGATCTTGGGTTTTTCCACCTCTTTAGCGAAAATCGAGCTGCCGGCCAACCCTTTTCTCTTTTCTTGAAGATTTTTTTACAGGTAGAGGCTATTGACATCAAATAATATAAAAAAAAAATAAAAACTTGCAGGTAGCTTTCCTTTTTTTATTAAATTTTGCATGAGTAATGAAATGCTACTAGTCGACTTTTTTTTTGGCCACGGGTGTACATTAGGGTGGTCCTTAGCTATAGGGGCCGAAAATTTTGATGAGTTTTTTTTTTTCTTACCCTCTTAAAATATAATTGTAGTTCAGGAAATGATATGTGCGAAATTTCAGCGAGATCGGCCAACGGGAACCCGTGCCGCATCAAGGACGAAGCTTTCAAATTGCAGTAAAATCCTAAATTTTCAAATTCCGAATTTTTTTTTGTTTGCCCTCTTAAAATATGATTGTAGGTCAGGAAATGATATGTGCGAAATTTCAGCGAGATCGGCCAACGGGAACCCGTGCCGCATCAAGGACGAAGCTTTCAAATTGCAGTACAATCCTAAATTTTCAAATTCCGAATTTTTTTTTGTTTGCCCTCTTAAAATATGATTGTAGGTCAGGAAATGATATGTGCGATATGTGAAAAAAAAAAAAAATAAATAAAATTTAGGATTGTACTGAAATTTGAAAACTTCGTCCTCGATGCGCCACGGGTACTATTACATTTTAAGAGGGTAAGACCAAAAAAAATTTGATTTTGAAAATTAAGGACCACCCTAGTGTACATACATACATAAGGTTTCTAGTGTAAGCGAAATTAAATTTAAGCGAAAAACGAAACTACGATTTTTAATTCACGTCCCTTAACATTATGAATACAAACAGTAATATAACGCTTCCACGATATATATTTACATAAAAATGCGTATAACGTCTAAACTGTTGAGGTGTGGTGAAAACAATGTATTGCGCAACAGTGTTCGTAAATGCTCACTCTCGAGCGCTCACTCTTAGCACTCTCGGTGCTATTTGTTCGATATTTTGGATACTACTGAAGACATCAATGAAAGTCTCTATGTGTAAATATCTAGGTAGCAATTGTTTTTTCTACCTTAGACTATGAACATGCAGCTCAAATACAAATTTTAAAACTGCGTATTGTAAAATACGGAATGAACTTAATAACATGTTACACTTTCAATACGATTTTGCCTTCATTATTTTGAAAAAATACAATTATGATTTTGGTAATAAAATATTAATACAAGAATGTTTTCTGCATATAAAATATCTATATATCAGTAGTTTTAATTACTTAAAATTTGTGTCTGTATTAATTCATACTTCTGTAAAATATGAATGCTTTTAAAGTTAACGAATAGCTTCACTTCGTTCCTATAGCAATAGCGAACGAAACCAAAGCAGATCTGAAATAATGCCGTTATTTTGAATGCATCTAGCACGTTTTTGCGCACTCGTTTTATAGTGAATGCCTTGTCACGAGTCACGGGTTTTTATACCTGTGACAGTACTGTCACAGTCACAGGTCGGAGCTGCTCCGGAAAAATCACGGAATCGCTCACCTCTAGTGAGCAGCTCCGTGCTCACTGCTCCGATCAGTGAGCAAGTGAGCAGCTCAGAGCTGGTGAGCAGCTCCGGCTCCGATCAGCTTCGACCCGATGTGAATGAGTCGGCAGTAGTCGGTCGTTTTGTTTGTAAATTTGTTTTTTAATTTGAATAGCAACAACATGAGGTTTGGGATTTTGTTATTACTGGTAGTTATTTGGTAATTATATTGAATTTCTATTTATAGTGTATTAATTGCAGTCGAGAGAGACTTTAAAAATTATATGTATATCAAATACAAATATCCTTTGTTTCGTACCATAAAATTATCATAATACATAATATGCGGTGAGAGGTTGTTGTTGTATGTCATAACTCAAAAACGAACGCTGATATCACATTTCTAATAAAAAAATAGGCGTGGTTGTTGACCGATTTTGCCCAATTTCAATACCAACCTGCACACCATAATATAGAATATTTCTGCTAAATCCACTCAGAAGGTAACGCTGATCAAGAATATATACATATGCCTTTTGTTACGTGAACCCCTGTTGCATTCTCTGCGGCCACGACTTGATTAACTGCCTCAGATAGCTCTGTGTTTCAACAATAGCTCAAACTTATAACTTACATTTTCTCACATTACATTTACTCACGTCCTTTTCACCTGCCCTCTGATGGCTTATCCGTCCCTTCCATGCCCTTACATCCATCCAGTACTACAAAACACTTAAAAAAATAAAGGTTTTAAATAATATTAACATTATAATTATAAGTTAATATTAATATTATAATTAACTTATTCTTATTATTATAATTAACTTATACAATACACAGCTTAGTTCAGATCAACCATTTCAACCAACCATGGTTTTATCTTTGTTTTTTTTTGTGCTTGTTTTTGTTGTGTGACTTTATTATTTTCTTAATTTCAGTTTCAAAATTCAATCGGCTATACGAACTGAATACATCTATAGTTAAAAGAAGTGGTGTAGTTAAACAAAGATAAGAAATCAATTATTATATAATTACCATATAAAATGTCATTAAACACATGGCGTTTTTTCAGCGCTCGCTTCTCCCACACTCCGTTCCAATTAAAGTATGACAGGAGCTCGTCGGTGATAAGCTGCTTAACGACGTCTTCAAGGCTCCCTGCCGAGCCTTTGATTGTGTGGAAATATGTTTTCTAAGGATAAGGGAAAAATATGTTATAAGTTTATTTAATGGAAAAAAGAATATTCTCAACCACATCACTTTTTGCTACACAAGCAAATGTCTCCATTTGCTTATATTTTTCAACATATCGCTGAAAGTTCTTGTTTTCAGCAGATAAATGATTAAGAAATGTTTTTCTTTTCATTTTTATGTTTTTTTTCATAAAAAATTTTTTATATTTCACTTTTATTTTCCATTTTAATATTTTTGCACATCCACCGACTGACAATCACGAGCTGTTTTAGTTTTGGGGCGTTTCTTTTTGCAATTTCACAATGCAAATGCCTTTGCTGAAGCAGTTAAGGAGCAGGGTTTAAAATCAGGCTTTTATAACAGCGCCTATCCATTAATTAAAACCAAATGCGCTAAGAATTTAGAAAAAAGTGTCGAAAATAACATGTATGGAGTATGAACTACATATATCTTTTATAATCTCTATTTAATTTATCAGTAATGGATTTATTATTATTATATATTATGTTGTTTGGTAAATAATTGTTTGGTATATAAATATTATTATATGATATTGATATTTATTTATGTATAATGTAGCACATTTATCGACTTATGTAGCACATTTTTGAGTATGCAGCACATATGTGACATATTTTGTGGTGTGTTATATGTATGTGTTTGATTTATATTTATTTGAATATATGTGACCCTATAAATATTTTTGGATCAATTGACATAGGTCTCTAGTTTTTTGCTAGTGAAAATGTTACTACTGTTTTCAATTTTTGTTGCCATGCCATAAACTATGTATTTGTTTATTATTTTTCAAACTGAATTATTTATAAATTTTTTATATAAAAACGACCAACAACTTCGAAATCTTGTAGAAATTTACGGGAAAAGCAGTCTGGAAGCATTTCACGTGTTTTATGAAGTTTTAAAAGGCACATATTGTACATAGTCTACGCATTATATTTGTCATATAAACGCAGTTTTAGAATATTAATAGAATAGAATATTTTTTCTTTTCAGCTGCAATCGCGGAGGTTCACCCCAGTCCTGATGGCGTTCTACGGGAGGCCTTACAAGCAATTAAAAATTGCCACTTTAGGATGGTTTGTTTATAAAAAAAAAATATAAAAATATGTTTTTGTTAATAATGAATCAAAAACAAATTTTTTCCAACATTCTTACAAAATTGCGGTGGACTAGAAATTAGTCAATATCGTAAATAATGCGAACCTATTGCAGATAAAAGTAAACATATAAAAACTTCCAATAATTCGGCGTGCTGAGATGTTAAAGTGCAAAATACAGTTTGTTTATTGTCAAAAAATTTCTGAAAATTATAAATATGGATAACTTACCTCGGAAAGCGCGATTTTTTCTATATTATTCATATTGTTATAATATTAGATTTCGTGCTTACTTCCGTGTGAAAAAGGAATGTTTCATACAGCTTTTAAACGAAGTTGGAATATGCTGCAACTTCACGAATGACAGCTATTACCAAACTCGCAACATTTTTGTGTTTCTTGGCAGTCGGAAATGAATACGCAGCATCAATATCGCAAGGAAGGGCGTCGCGAACGATTTTAGAGAACGTTACTATTTTCGCAGAATACTTGGCATCAAATTCGTGGATACGATTTCAAATGTTGGAATTATACTTTAGTAAAACTACTTGTAATAAATATACATGTTCTTGTTATAAATTCTATGTAGCATTGAAATATTTTTTCATAGAAAGATTTTTCTGTAAAACTATTTTCATTCGATTTTCTCTATTCACCTTATTCAGTTCATTGAATAAATCTTTTTGTATAAAACTTGAACATTTCAGCAAATTCAATAACAATCCTGAAAGAATCCATTGGAATGCAGTAAATAATAATTAAATGAAAAAATTATTATTATTAATGACAAACAAAACAATAGGTCCAGAATCAATTTATAAATATTAAGCGCCAAGTCAACAGAACTCAGTGACTTAGCGTGAATTTCTGCTACCCGGGCCGGTTAAAAATATTTCGCCCCGCCACTTCGGCCGACACCGAATTGCTTTAGCTATACGTTTTAAATTAGAAATTGAGCATATGGATGCCGTGAGAGCGTGTTTGCAAGGAGATCTGACGGAGGATATATACATATATTGAGCCACCATCTGTCATTGAAGTGCGAAAATGATATGTTTTGAAGTTAAAAAAGGCGCTCTACAGATTAAACCAAACGAGTTTGGTTTGGCATCAAAAACTGGATTCGGCATTGCAATTATATGGGTTGATTTGTTCAAAAGTTGACCCATGTATTTATTATCGCATACATGGTTTTTTTTTGGAAAAAAAGGAAAAGCTTAAAAAGGAATTAAAATTAAAATGAATGCTTAATTTCAAAATGAAATTTCTAGGAAATGCTAAACATTGTCTTGGTATGAAAATACCAAGAAAAGAGGAAAATTATTATTCGCAGCACAGTGCACGCGGCCTGATATTTCGCATGCAGTAAATAATTTCAGCAAATTCAAAAACAATTCAAAAGAATTCATTGGAATGCCGTAAAGCGAATAATTCGTTATCTTAAAGAAACGACTGGTTGGAGGCTGAAATTTTCGGAATCAGAGAATAAAGATGTAATTTCAGATTCATATTGGGCTAACGACAGCGAGGACCGTTGAACAGTTAGTGGATACGTTAACATTCTGCAAAGCGGTGCAATTTCATGGAACAGCAAGCGACAACCTACAGTGGGTTTATCAACGACGGAGGCAGAATACATGGCTTTATCAAATGCAACACAGGAAGTTATATGGTTACGTGATTTAGAAAAGGAGATCAATATAAATTTTTATTGTAAGCAGCCGACAAAGATTTACTGTGACAATCAGAATGCAATTCATATGGCTTCAAATGATGCACACTGTCCGCGATCAAAGCATATTGATGTGTGTCACCACCTTATAAGAAAACGAAGAAAAAAAATTAAATATTATCGGGGTATCAACTAATAACTAACATGTTAAATGCAGATTTTTTGACAAAAGCAGTTTGTTCTGATAAGCATAAATATTTTTTCGAACACATAGGTTTGCAAATTATGTAAATTATATAAGTACAATTCGAGTGGGGGTGGAATATGAACTTTACTTCAACTCACCTTTCTATACGAATTGGTGTTAAATCAGAGTTTCAATGTTTGTTTTGTTATATGAAAATAAATTCTCAAATCGTTAGGTAATAATTCCTAGTTTATATATGTAAGTATTCAACTTCCATGTAAATGCGAGTGTATCACGTAACCATACAGGCATTCGTCATACCAATAATTGTGTCATATCAACCAACGCAGAAATTAGATATCACAAACTGCCAGTTGCCAAAGAATTTACAATTAGCAGACCATCATTTCAATTCATAACACAACCGCACAAATTACAAACAATTTTATGTAGCGGGACAGATGAACATCTGGGGGTTATGGCGATGTCCGAAATAATGCAGGATGCAAGTGCATGAGACAATAATGCTGCTGCTGCGTTATTTTTCTGCATACTTGACTTATAAAATGCCTAGAAAACAAGGACAACTGCGAATTTTCCCGGGATGGTCTTAAAAGAAGACCAAAGAATAATGTGTCAATCAGATATTTTTTATTTGCAAAAATCTTTTCCCAAAAGAACGACTTTTAAAAATTAAACACACCAAGCGATTATTTTTTTAATTTATACAAATTGCATTTTAGGATATTTCAGCATTTTTTTTCTAAAGTGGAAAAATTGGAAACATTAAGTCAATTATAAAATTGGAATATATTCGCGAACCAATGCCTCTGAAAATTATGAAATTGTGCTTTACTCATAGAACCGACATGTTAAATTATTCATTGTTAATTTTAGTAAAACATCTAAAAATCCAAATACTATCTTAATTATGTACAGTATTTTAAAAAAGGTAACTTGGACAAATATCATTACAATTACTTCAAATAATAAAAAATCTTTAATTTTGAGTTAAGGAAGTTAATAGTTTGTGTATTAAGCAAACAAATAATTCAATAAATTTCTAAAACAATATGTTTTTCATAGTTTTCAATTCAATTCACTGTCTATTAACAACGCCACGACGTGGCAGTCGATTTAGAAGAAGTAAAGAACAATAACGTCCTTTATGACCTGTCCTCAGCAGGCTATAAAAACGTTTTGTTGAAAGGGAGGGTTTGGAGCAATATTTCAAACCGGCTGGTGTCACAGGTAAGAAACTATTTCCGTTTCCAGCATATTTAAATATTTTATATATGTATGTATCTTTCAATAGAAGAAATCCCAAAAAAAATTAAGAAACCTCAGAGACTTAGTGTAGAGAAACCTACAAACGCACTAAGCAATGTCTACATTGCCCATCTGGGAGTGCTGCAAGCTGCAGCCCCACTTGGAAATTTTTCGACCAAATGAGGTTTTTGAACAATGTTCTTTTCACTAGAAAGTAAGATATATTTTCGTATTTACACATAAAAACTGAATGTATGTTTTACAGCACAATAGGAAATTTTATCAACTGCGAAGATGTGGATACTTCGCCGGAGTTATCACCGACACCGGAGCACCCACAGTCGTCAATACCGTCCTCAAATCCATCACCAATACCATCTAATAGGGCAAGGCGTAATGTTCACGACTCATTCTACCAATTAATGGAAAACACAGAGCAGAAGATTGATGAACTCTGTGATGACGATAATAACACAGCAATGCTGTTCGATGCACTAGCTGCTCGTGTAAAAAATGCAAATTTAACTAAGGAGGAGTCAGGCATTCTCGAAATGGTGATGACAGAGTGCCTAGTAAATACCATAAAAGAAATAAAAGTGAATCGTCACTAACGACTATAACTTTATTTATGTTTATCTTCACGATGTTCATGTTTATCTGTTTTGGGTTACTTCTATGAAAAAGAATAATAAAGATATTATTAATTAGTTTCTTGTTCATTGCGAATGTGGGCTAACTGGGTCTTTTTTATTTTCGGGGCTTTTTTCCATTTTCCGCATTCAACACTGCCAATTTCAAATGAAATTATGTCAATTTCGGCCTAGTGCGAACACGTTATAAGATGCGTGAGCGGATATGCACTCAACACTAATTTTCAATAAATATCCAAAGTGTAAGAGATAATAAGGTTTATAGGCTTTTTAAAGAATGGTTTTAACTCGTATCTTAATTGTCATATATATTTATAAGAGAGAAAAAAACATATTTTAATGCAACCTACATAATTTTTTTCGTAAAACTAAATTATCTCCATAAGTACTGAAAAAATAAAAAAAAGATTAGAACTGAAAAAAATTTATCCTAAAAATACCTTTCAAATGATGATTCATTTATGCAAGGTGAATTTTGCAAAAAAAAAAACAGTACAAAACAAAACTTTTGGTTGATTTGTTTTGCAATGCCTGAAAGTATGTCGGGCATCAGTACTGGTAAAATGCTGCAAAACTTTTGTGTATAGCTTATTACAGTCTTAACCCGAGTTTGCAGCATGTAAGCGCTGTAATTATCGCGGACACGAACCCAGAGCTTTCCGATTTACTAAGCTAATCAAAACAAAATTGCAATTGTTTTGGTGGGATCGAGGTGAAAACACAGAAAATTAATGAATGTCAGAGAAAAACATTATAAAATGTAAAAATATTTATCCAGTTTATTGTTATGCGTAATAAATCCTTCCTGATATTCACGAATTTTCACAAACGCAACTCTATCGCACATATGTATGTGTGTGTAGTATGTACATGTTGGTTTTAGTACCTTCCCTGCAGTAAAATCTTCTAGTTCTTAACTGTAGAATAAGTAGTTCTTTTCGAACCAGTAGTAACCCTCACTGCATCTTATTTTAATGGAACGAACTGTCGCTTTTCACGTGGCGGTGTCCTAGGAGGTGGCAATTGACCCGCTCTGCATTACATTAGAACCAGATAAAAGATAGTTCACAAATGACTCTTCTATACTATTTCAAAAAGCACTAGAATAGTTATAGTGCTTTGTGAACTATCTTTTAACTGGTTCTAATGTAATGCAGAGCGGGTCAATTAAAAACAAAGTGATTTTTAATTGAATTTTGCTTTCACTTATATTTATTGTTTGTTACATATAACAAATTGAAACGTATTTTTATTCATTCTTCTTTTCGATACATATGTTTTTAAAAATTCTCTTTTTTGGTAGCTGTATCGCCTTTCTCAGTTGAGTTTCGGGTGGCTCCAACACCGGCAAAGTTGAAATAGAATCTGCAAATTTGAGAACTTTGTAAGAATTTATTCCATTGTAATTAAATAAATGAGTGACGTTTATTATAAAATTTTACCTAGTAGTGCACTATAAAAATTTTTAAAATCCTTTAACCGTCTTTTCCCGTGCGTCCCATCAATATTAAAGTTTAAGAATACGTCCTCACTTAATAGATTTCTCAAATTTTTTGTGAGGCACTGGCGTAGAAGGGTGGTTATAGTGGATACCTTAAACGGTATGATGTAATGAGCAATTTAGAGACTATTAAAATTCAAAAAACCTACATACATATATACTGCGATTAACTGGAATTATTTTGGCATCCACATGTTGCAGGTTTCTTGAATTTCGGCGCAGTTTTTGCAAGTGTGTTTTTTCCCATCTGAAAATCAAAAGGGATAGTTATGTAGCATATTATTGTAAAACGAAATGTATGTCATTAGAATATATGTAGATCTTTTGATCAATAAAAAAGTCAAATATTAATTTTTCTTGAAGGCTTTTACTCACATTTTGTACAACGGCTACTCGCTGCACCAACATTCAATCGCTATAAAAATCCCAGAGATTTTTCCTCTGAAACGTAGACTGTACTAGAAAGCTTTAAATGCTTTTTAGGCTGAACCGCACAGTTCCCAGAATTGTCGGTGTAATGCGTTACAAGCGGTAAATTGTTCTCAGTAGGCCTTTTCAACATCTTTATGTTTAAAACCCTTTGGAGTTTTATTCTACTTCTTATAGAGCGTTTACTCATGGCTATATGCTTAATAAAATATATAATAAATATGATTCTCTTTTACTTACTTTGTTAAAATAAAATTTTCCGCAGCACAGAACGTCCCTTTGCTTCTGTGAACGATTTGCAACTAACTTCGTTTCTTCTAGCGACCGATCGAAACGACGAAGTTATTTTATATACAATTTGCACAAAACGGTAAATTTCAATATCGACTGACTCCCAGCCGCATTACTTTGGAACTAGTAAATATCCAGTTCCGAATATACTTACAAATAATCACTTTAGCTGCATTACATTGCAACTAGGGTTATTATGGTTCCATTTGCACTAGTAGCAAACTATTTCTTTTTGGAACTAGTTGCGATTTTTACTGCAGGGTTCCTACCAAAAATTTCTCAACATTTCGGAATGCCTTACTTTCACTCTTGATTTCATAATGCATTACCAAATTCTATTATAACGGCAAAGTCGAATCTTCGCATTCTTTTACGAATTCCACAGAATGCACAGAGAAGCTCTCTCTCTTTCTTGATGCAAAGAATGGAGCAGAAATGGAAGTACATAAAAATAAGACGCATATTTTATTGAAATCATGAGATTTTATACCATCCGAAAACTTCTGCGATGGCATAGAAGGTAACGTACTGGTCCGAAGTTTTGAGGACAGTGGTTCGAATCCTACTGCGCATGGATGCTTAACTTTTGGTCGTAAACTTTCGCTCTCTAATTATCAGTCGAAGGCCTGCAACTAGCAGGGTTCGTAAATGCTCACTCTCGAGCGCTCTTTTTTTCTCCGACTCGCTCAAAAGAGCATTTGCTTACGAGAGCACGAGCGAGCAGGAGCAAAAAACAATAACATCAGTGAGCAGCTCCGTGCTTACTGCTCCGAGCAGTGAGCAAGTGTGAAAATTTTTTCTGTTGCTCCTGCTCGGGAGTGCGAGCGAGCATTTACGAATCCTGCTTAGTTGCTATTATAGTTTAGAATAAATAAGTTTCTAAATAAATAAAATGTATATTTTATTGGTGGTGGTAGGTATTTCTCTTATTTTATTTAATTTACTTCAACTTGAAGTGTTTAGTCTCTTGAGTGCAATGCATTACCTCCGATGCCTATGTGAAATTAGTGTGGTCTGGAATCTAGAAAGGAATCGATTGACTGCTAATCTCTGAAATTCGCTCTTGATTCCGAAGGAAGTTGGATTTTTGATGCGTTGTTAACCATTTCGATTCTCTAGATATATAAAATTTTCTTGTTTTATATTTTAACCAACTCTATGATTTTACAATCACGATTTTAGCGTGATTTTGTTTTATATTTTTTCATTTTGATTTCGTTAACTAGCATTAGCTAGGCATACTCCTCCCACCCCACCCATATCCACTGATTAAGTCCTTCTGCCAGGGGACGAAGGGCTTGTTGATAGCCTATCTGTGAGTCCACAGATAGATGGATGCCTTTTATCTTGTAGATATAGACGATGTCTATATATTGTATTTGTTTGTGTTTTACAACATTTATTATTTAGGGAGTAAGTGTTGATTTGAACAGAAACTGAGGTTAGGGATCGATGGTTGGTGGTTGATGTCACTTAAATTTTATTAATTTTTTCAATTAAATATTACTTTACCGTAAAATTTATTTTATTTTTCAAAAGTATTCGGGTGCAACTCGGTTCTGTACCATGAGGATAGTTCTTCCTCTTTGAAGATACGACAGGTGTGCACATTATTATTTCTCAGCAAGTTTTTCTCTTCATCGCGCCATGAATAGTACGGCGTCACCATTTCCCGAAACCCTCGCAGTGGTTGCGCTAAATTTACATTTCACATTTTACAAAAACATCGCATTCTATAATTTCTGTTTTTATTTCTCATTAAGAATAGTCAAATTTAAATTTAATTGTTAATTATTTCATTTTATTGCATTTTAATAAAATTTTGCTATACAAAACTACTAAGAAAGATAGACAGAGAGAGTGAGATAATTTTTTCGTATACTACTTCAATCTAAACTAAAATTTTACTGTACAGAAACCATGCTAAGTACAATCATAGATAATCGTACTTGATTTAAGCTAGACTCAAATCCTTTTAAATTTACAATTAAATTTTTTTTATTTTAAAAATAAACCATTAAATGGCATTTAAAGTAAGTTCTTTGCTGTTTTTTTTTTGTTTTGTTTTTTTTTTTGTTTTCTACAACTACCATTTAACATTTATGTACATTATTATTATTATGAAGATATCCATTTTTGATTGAATTTCGTGCGCTGTTTCCTTTTCGCTTCGAATCTTGCGTTTTGTTTATATGATTTAACTTTTTTTTTGCTTTTGTCTCAAAGCAAAGTTTTATCTGTTGTATATAAAAGTTGATAAATTTATTGTTACTGAGAGTTGAAAATCGATTCTGGATAGTAACTGGAAGCGTTGAACATTCGCGGAAAACCGTTTGGATCCAGTTGATTAACAGGCATGACCGACATCAAATCACTGTAGAGAGAGAGAGAGAGAGAGAGAGAGAAGTAGAGGAAATTAAATCTAATTTATATGGTAACAATGTAACTATTTTTCTATTCGTTAAGAATGTCAATATAATAAAAGTTTTTCCTATTGAATACATAATTAAATTAAACTTTAAATTACAGTGCACATTTCCTTAACATATTCGCAATTTCGGGCTATTTTCACCTGTTGAAAACAAGTGGTTGGATTTATAATAATCACGATAATAATAATCGTTTCGCGAGTGCACTGTATTTTGAAATTTATTATCGTATTTTCTTAATTGTTATCTTTTTATAGTTTAGTTTTTTTAGTTTAATTTAAAATAATGATTGTCTTTATTCTTCTAATGATTTTCGATTAAAAATGTTCACAAAAGCAAGGACAACATTTTAGAAATTGTTGAACTATTCATAGAATATTATTAACTTATTGAAACATTTTTTAATTAACCTCATTTTTAAAATTTAGTTTTTATAACTTAATTTGATTTTAATTTAACTTTTTTAAAATTTATGTTTTTAAATACATTTTATTTTTATTTAAATTTTGTTTGTATTCAATTATAATTTAAAGTTAATTTTTATATAACATTATTTAAATTAATTCTTTTCAAACATTTATTTGTATTTAAATTTGATTTTTATTTAAATTTTACTTTTATGTAAATTTTATTTTTATTTTTATGTTATTTTTATTTAAATTCTATTTTTATTTGTATTTTATATACAGAATTGCTTTTATATTTATACTTTTGATTATTAGAAATTGAATTTTTGCTAATTATAATTAATTGCAGTTTACAAAGGTTGAATTTTCAGTGAAACGAAATTTTAAAATTTCAATTAATTTTTCTTTTTCATTACTTCTTGAAATTTGAGTAAATTTTTAAATAATCGATTTCTCATCGGCCACCAAGAAGAATCAGAAGAAGAGTAGGAAAATAGGAAAAACGGGAAAATAGGAGAAATAAAATGTGTGGGGTGAGTTAATTTATGAGCTTCACACTTAAAGCAAAACATATGGTAAGAAGGAAAAAAAAAACAAAACGTCTGCTGACTGAATGCGTATCGAACGCACTTGACCATCATCAGAACTCAGACTCATTCAACATTCACCGCTTTTGGGACGTGACATGACGGGCGGGGACCGAGCCGGACCGGGAGGCTGCCTGCCGAGTTCGAAGCAACGCCAATGAGTCTGGTTGTGTTTAAAAATCAATGAATCGGCACGCATTCGAGTGCCACAGCTTGTGCCATGTGCGGCGCATGCGTGCCGCTTGACGATCCTTACTTTCATCCGTAATTATTTTTGTAGACTGTCCACCGTTTTTTTTAGATTTCTGTCTGAATTTTTTCTAACTTTTTTGCCGTTTCTTGTAACTTTCTGAAGGTCTAAGAATATGAAGCAACTGAAGCAATCGAACGAAATTGAAATTCTTTTGCTTAACGATAACGATTTAATAGTCACTGTAAAAAGTGAGTGTTGCCATACTTTTGGGGGGAAGAAACAAAACTTTCTACATTGCAAGAATGTTGAACAGCACAATGTTTTGAGGATGGATTAAGCACCTTCATCAAAAGTTTAACATATTTGGTGCAAATGTCCATAGGTTGATTATTTATAACCGGTGCATTACTGTCATCAGTGGAGATCCCCGTAGATAGGTCTGCATGGACCTGGATTAAGGATTTCATATACAATAATAATAAAAATATTATTTTGCAAGCCTCCAGATCTCTTATAATATCAATACTATTGCTAATTCTAGATGACAATCAGTACTTATGTAACTGGAGACTTCTAGTAGTTAGCAGAATGAAGCACACGCGAAAAATAATGACTTTTTTATAAGCAAGGAAGATCTTTCAATTTTATTACAATTAAATTTTTTTGAAATTTCCAAAATTCAATGAAATTTTGAATAGAAATAAATTGTTGGAATTTTTAAAAAGTGGCTATATACGTCGTAGTTTTTTTTCTTATTTTTGGTTTTGTTTTTTTGTGACTTTTCCAGCGGAGGCTAACAGTTAAAATTACTACAAGTGTTTTTTTATTTATTTGGTTCAGAGGCACGCACACACACCCGCCCAAAGAAATGCACACAAGCGTGTTTGTTCCTATGCATGTGGAACGCTTTATTTTACGAGTTATTGAGAATTTTTATGATTTTTATGGACATCGTTCGGTCGGTCGGACGGTCATGCGGCCCATTGAAGTGGCTACCCGCGGTGCAAAGTGTAAATGGTTGTTGGTTGGTTCAGCTCCTTCCTTGTAATTACAATATTTATTACAACACTCTTTTTTTTCATTCTTAATTTTGTATGCAGTTTCTTTAAGTGTACTCTTCGTTGTGTGAATTGAAACTGAAGTGAAATTTGAAATTTGAGTAGTTTGTGTGAATGAAGCAGATCTTCAGCTCGGTTCTGTTCTGCTTAAGTTTTATTGTAAATGATTATTTAAATGGTGTTTTAGTTTCCTTCATTTTTTTTGTTATTGAAACTTTGCTGTCCTTTGAAGAAATCGTAAAATGAAAAACTACAAGTAGTAAAGCAACAACAACAACAAATCAAATTCAATAAATGTGATTGAAAATACCTATAAATTGACACTCAATTTGAAAATGTACAACTTACGGTCTCTGCTGCGGTGTTCGATCACGCTGCCTGCGATTCTTGAACCAGTTCGAGACTTGCGTCAAAGTGAGACCCGTCTTTTTCGCCAGCGTCTTCTTCTCGTCAGGCGTCGGATAGCGATTCGTCAAGTAGCAATCCTTCAACGCATTCCTGCTCTTCTCCTTGAAGCAGTAAACCGTCTCCTCGCCATCCCAGATTGTCTTCGGCAGCGGATACTTCTTGCGTAAGCGGTATTTGTCGACAGCGCCCAAAGCACGCCCGCGCACCTTTTCCGCTTCCTTGTAGTGAGCGCGAAACCACAGATTCTGCAGATCCATGTGATGCTTCACCGAAAAGCAGTGCGTCTCGAGCAGATTATAGAGCTCGTGGAACTGTCCCCGATGGTAGGAGACGATGGCCCGAGCACGTAACACGCTCTCGTTGCTCTTGAACAGCTCGCTGGCCGGCAGACTGCACAGAAACGCGGTCAGCTTCTCGATGTCGCCGCGTTGCTGCAACGCCTCACACATGCACTGGATCTGCGGAAGAGAAAAGGAAGGCCAATGTTATTTGTCTAAATAACTGTTGAGTAACTGTGAGTTGGCCTGAATAACTATCTAAATCGTTGCCAGTTTAAGTTTCTAAATCTCTTTATCTTGGAATCTTTGTCTCTTGGAATCTTTCGCTCTTGGAAAATTTGGGACACGAATTTGGTCCCTTTCTCTCGGATTCTCTTTCTCTTGCAATCTCTGTGTTCTCCCTGTTTTTAACTTTCTCCTCTAATATTCGCTTTACTTACCTGATCCGTTGTGAATTGAAGAAATTTACGTTCAAGCGGAAAACTTCCGGCGGCCATATTGTGAGCGGTTAAACTTGAAACGATCTGACCACCAGCACCGGTAGTTGTCAAACTGAGCACAGCCGTGGAACGATGAGTCATGAGCGTGAAAGCACCGTTGCTTTTCGTGTTGCCATTTAGATCGCCGCCAACAACACCGTTTTCGAAGATGCCAGGATACATGCTGGTCGAATTAGTGGCATTGTCAGATAGTGATGCCGACGAGAGGGATGGTGGCGGCGGCGGCGGTGGTGACCTCCTGTCGTAGTCACTGTAGGGTGAAAATTTGCCCAGATGCATCACCGTCTTACAGGATATATTATTTCGGTAGCCTAGAAGGAAGAAAGCAAGGGGTGAATATATTAATTAAATTAAGAACACTTTATAAAAGTTTATTGATTTCGTTCTTTAAAAACCCAGTAGTTCTTGTCTCCTCGACGAATCATGCACAACAAAAGCGCATCGTTGAGAACTATTGCAAGGCGAGCCTATTGCGATCATCGACGACGTTCTAATACGAATATCGTTTTTGTCTTAGACGACAAGGTACGACAAGGTACGACGAGGTACGACAAGATACGACCAGGCACGACCAGGCACGACCAGGTACGAACAGGTACGACATGGTACGACAATGCACTGTAATTCAAAGCTTCGTCGATGACATTGTTAGAGATCGTCTATCTATCTAACTATCTATATATGTTTATATCTATCTATATGTTTATGTATCTATTTATATATATGTATATCTACATATGTTCTATGCTTATATGTACGTACATATTTATAAACTTAACAATATATGTCATTCGAAATTCAAGACACACATCTGAGGAAAATTGGAATAAATATAAAAATAGCAATTTGTTGTAAACAATTATAAATAAATACAAATGCAAATATATACACCCAACTCTCGTTTTACACGGTAGATACGTTCCAGCGAGGAGCCGTGCAAAAAAAATATTCATAGCTTAAGGAAAAACAGAGGATTCGTTCCGCAAATAAAAAAAAACCATGTTGTTTCAAAAAACTGCTAAAATTTCTTTGGAAAACCGTGTAAAAAAGGACACGAAGAGAACTTTTGCAAACTAAATTTATTCATATTTAAATATTTGCATGTATTTGCATGTACAGACAATTACTTAAATTACAAACTTAATTATTTTTTTAGTTTAAATAGTTTTGATTTGAATCACTACATATATTGAAAAGTTCGATCGACCTTTTATCGAGAGAAACATAGGACGTTGACGTCTTTGTTGCGTTTTTTTTTATATTCCAATACATTTTCTGATACACGGCCATAAACATCTGCATATTACGTTGGAATTTTGAGGCACGCTCTAGGTTGGGATCATGGGTGACAAAATGTTCTCCCATACTTGCGCCAAATTTCAAACCCTCGCGAATTAATTCAGCTGTTAATTGTGGAATTTCGTCTTCATCTTCGTCTTCGCTGCCATGAGGCTTCTTTAGACGCAAAAGTGGAAGTTTTGTAAAGATTTTCAAAAGGAAACCTATTTGGACGTGGTTCGGTTCCAGTTTTTTGACCGTGTTGTTTCGAAATCGTGTAAAAAAATGCGTGTAAAAAGAGAGTTGAGTGTATCAATATATATATGTACGTATCTATCTACGGTCTATCTATACCAATCTACATATAGTTATTCGTATATCTATCTATATCTATTTTTATACATACATCTATGTATAGGGTGAGCCAATAATATCCTCTCTTTCTTCAACTCCTGAATCCGTGTATCCGAACGCTCATTTATCCATTTGAGTCATATTTTCAAAAATGTTTATCAAATTACTAAATAATTTTATTTCATTTAAGAATTTCATATAAAAAATCGAATTTAATTTTTATTTAAATTAGAAATTATTTTCTTCGTTTCTTTTTTCGTTTCTTTCTTTTTCGTTTACTTTTTTAGTTCTTTCCTTTTAATTGCAACTTAAAACAATTTCGGTTTTTCGACGATTCGGTTCTCAAGTGCCGATCGCATGTAATAATAATAACAATTAATACACGACTGGACACGACTATTTTTATTACCGATCGATTTTTTACCGAGTGGAGTTGCAGACATATGTTTTTTTTTTTTTTTTTTTTTTTTTTGTGAAATGACTAATTGGGGCCAAATTTTTAAAAATTCCTTTATTTATTTTATGAGTTTTGAGACAGTTTGCTGAATTGTTTTATTTTTCCTTTTTTTGGTGTTCTTGTTTTGTTTTTTACTTGGCTGACATTTTGTAACTTTATTCTTGAAAAATTTGTTGGTGTTTATTTTTTCTTTGAGAAGGCGCCAGATGAGTCCAAAAAAAAAGGTAAACAGACGACGACTTCGACATTTAAAATAAATCGAAGGAATAAAATCGTTCGAATCAATAATCAATATTATTTATATATTGATACTTGTATATATAACATATACATATGTATATCTATATTTGTTTATGTAACATTGAGATTTTAACATTGAGATATTTTTTATGTTTAGATTTGCAAAAGATGAAAAAAATCTTAAAATAACTAAAATTTAAAGTAATAAATGAACTAAACTAAATTGGAAAATGCTGTATTTTTTATATATAGAAATAAAAATAAATAATAAATAGAATAATTTTAATAATAATTTAAATAGAATAGAATAATTTTTTGTTCTAGAGAAGGAGGGAATATATTATGGACGGCATCGAATTGTAGCATAATAGAATTCGTTATAATTATTTTCAAGTATGTATATAGAAATATAATTTTAGAATAATTCGTATTTCTTTTCTTTACTTTAATTTAAGAAATACAGTTAGATCCATAATTTTGTCAGAAACCTAATACTTTCCTTGTGAGTTCACTCGCGATAACGTGAACTAATGAAACTTTTATGGGGAGTATAAATTAGTTCGGTCCCTTTCCCTAAATATTGCTCCAGCTATTGTGAATAATTCATAGTAACAGCTGAGTTTGACAGGTTATACAGCTTTTATAATATTCAGTTTACATCTCTTTGAGTTTCATACCAAAACGTCTGAAGCCCATCGAAGGATTGTCGAAGTTTATGGTGACAACTCCTCCAACTGATAGATTTCTAGCCATCTAACTGATAGATAGCCGTTTCTATACGATTGTTGGACATGGAAATGATTGAAAAGCAAGGAAGTTGGGTGCTTTTCGAACTTGATAATAACTGAAATCTAATTATGAATGAGCAAAGTATTTGAATTTTATTATCTTTATTATGGTAATAAAACATGTATCCACGTTAATGAGCTTTCGTAGTTACTTGTTCACGATTCGAAGTCAATGTAAAAGTAAAAACGGTTCATATAATGCAGCGTTCACATTATCGACAGTTCACTGTATTCATAAATTATTAATAATTATTAAAAAAATTCTTGCTGTAAAAAACTGATTGCGGTGTTCATTATTTCGAGTTCATTATTATGTTTAGAAAATAAAATTCTTGCTTTTAAATAAAACTGGTTTCAATGAAACAATTTAACACAACTAATAATAAATAAAATCCAACTAATAACCTATTAATATTATCCTTGTGATCTAAGGGACTAATATTTATAAGTGAGAATTTCGAAATTTATAGATGACAATTTTTATACCGACGAAATTTTGATATAGAAGTCATTTTAAGAAAAGAGTGCAGAAAAACCAATTTTATGGTTGTAGAGTTAATTTTTGATTAATTTTTATTACATATTTAATACTATATTTCAGTATGTCTTTTTTTATTCGTTTAAAAGTATAGTAATTGTATTGTACAATATAATACACACCTGAATTGGGTAGAAATACAGAACCATACGAGTCGGGCGAATGCACATCCTGCTGCATGGTAGAACTGTCCGAGGCGGTGCCGACGGAACTTGTCGAGTCCAGGTCCCCGTTCACCGAGGGCGAGGTGCTATCTATGGTTTTATCGAACATTTGCATGGCTTGCAGGGGCCTGTGTTAGAGAAGCTAAGAGCACTTTCCACATAAAATTGCAGTTTTTCATTTGTTCATTAATTTATTAAAACAAAAAAAAAAACATTCGTTTCTCAAGTACAATACAACTTTTTTCCAAATTGAAATTAAATTAGATTTTTATTTTATATTGTTATATTAAATTAAAGGGAATTTTATTATGTCCCCCTTCCATAAATTTAACATTTTTATCTTTTTTTTCTCTTTGAATATTGAATCCTTTTTCAAAATTTACTTATAATATAATTTTCTGTTCTGTTAAGAATCAAGCACCGTTCGATCACGTTGTTCAACGCGAACTGACAAGAAAATCGGGAAATTTTAGAGGAAGCTAAGTAACTGCATACAAAGAATACACACGAACGAACGAACGAACGAAGCTGCATTTGAATGTAAACGGAGTTAACAGAGAATTACTGGATGTGTGTCTGTGTGTGTGTGTGTTCTTGAGTGTGTATGTGGGCCGGTGTTTGTTTGAATGTGCTGCTTGTGATTCTTGTTCTTTTTATTGAATGGGCATTCAATTGTTAAGGGGTGGCTCTGCATAACGGAACACAACGGAATTGAAACATTTCAAGTGCCATGGGATTCTAAGGGTTGATTTCTGTTGCTCCGGAATGTCTTCGCTGTTACTGGTTTTGTTGTTTTCACCAGACGTCAGGCGTCTTGGTTCTTGAAAAAGGCGTCTCCCTAAAAACGGACGCCATTTTTTCCCCGATATCATTAGAACTGGTTTTTGTTTGTCAAAACACAGACTGTTTGTTGCAATTTTCCAACCAGTGAATGAACTATATTTTAACCGAATATCCTAAAGTCCTTGACCTAGAAACTATTGTATATTATTATCCAAATCAAGAGCAGAAAAAAGCTTATAATAACTGTAAATGAGCCCTTTTGCGTAATTCTTTTATTATTTAGATTCGCTTTAGTTTCGGAATTTAAAAACAATGAAATAGATTCAAAGATTATGATTAGGATTAAGTTTGTTTTTCAGGATATTTTTGAATAAAAAAAAATCCCTATTCATCTGGAATTATTATTTCCTTTCTATATATTCTCTTTTTCTTTAACTACCAATCCGTTGTCTTCTGTTTTCCTCCATCTCTATCACAACCTCTTTCAAAGCCCTTTCCTCACCCTCTTCTTTCTTCTTCCAGCGATTGTCTACAATTGTATTTGATTTTTTTTTTGTTTTTGCCATTGAAGAGTATCGTGTTTATTTTAAAATTTCATGGAAAAACGAACGATCTTATGCAAACCTCAATCATGTTACTGGCTTGTTTTCTAACTTGTTGCCTTGCTTTGCTCTCCTCTGTATTAAAGGTGTTTTTCTTCTCTTTCTTCAGGTTGCAATCCACTCGGAGTTTCACCTTTCAGAACTCCAACTCTGTCATTTGAGTTGCCCTGTTTTATTCTTGGTTTTAGGATTCCTTTTACAAGATTAGACACATTTTTCCTATGTTGTTTTTGCTTCTGACTAATGAAAATATTAGTTGATATTATTCAGAATTATATTATTTAGATTACCAGCCGAGTTACCAAGAGTCGTACCGGTACGTGAGTATAAATATAAGATCAAATGCGAATCATTTGCTGATTACAGGCAGTTCTGTCAGGTGATATTTGACATGCTTGTTGTTGATTTCGTAATTTCACAAGAACACTTTAATCAATGTTGTGATTACGAAATTAATCGGAAAATTCGATTGAGCCGTGGATATGAGATCTATTTATAGGAATTTTATGGGACATTCATGGGACATGCATAGGACATTTATAATGCATTCATAGAATAGTCATTGACTAAAGGCCCATCACAGACATTTGATCAAATGATCAAGAGAATATATACACAGACAGAAGTCCAGAGAAACATAGAACCACAGATTGACATTTACTATTTTTAGTTAAATTTTGGTTCCGCAAATTAACTGGATCTGTATATATTCGAAAATATTCCCATTAACTTAACTTAATCTCAAAAGTTTATTCACGTGCACGTTACCATGTGAAGACCATGGTAGAGGAAGGCACGGGTGTAGGGTGTGTTAATTTCGATCAAGCCCTTGACTTTATCGTTCCTGTTCGATGTATCAGTTTAACCTTGATTATTAGTGATCATCTCGTGCACTAAATAAACATCCGATATTCGAACATTCAGACACTCGTCTCTCTGTTGGACTGTCTGTTGTTCTGTCTGTCGCCCGCATTTTTACCAACCGAATTGAAATTTAAAAAAAAACAAAAATGTCTTTGTTTTCTTCTTGTCCTCTATTTATTCCTCCTAACCACCCTCCCAGCTTCCCCCTCGCTTCCGACAACGAAAAATGGGACGAGTCGGCGTTTGCTTCTGATTGACTTTCCCACACTCGCTCAACTCGCTGAGTGGTGCACATTTCGTAAGCTGGTCGCCGTTTCTGTTGGTGTCCAATTCGCGAAATCCGTCCAAGAGAGCAGTTAAAAAAAAATTCGTTTCTTTTTTTGGATTTTTGGATTTTTCGATTTTTTGTTGCTTGGTCATTTTTTGTTTTTCTGTTTTTTTTATTTGTTGTTATGTTATTCTAAAGAATAATCGCTGCAAGAAATTCATGTTTATGCACTTTTAGTGTTGTTGAAGTCAGCTACAACAACATTAGCAACAGCAGCAGCAGCAACAACAACAACAACAATACAGCAACATATCTATTTTTATATATTCTAAATAAACAACAAGAGCAAATTGCAGTGAAATGAAGAAGAGAATAACACTTTTTTTTTTAAAATCCGTCTACAACGGATTTCTTTATATGTGCATACTTAATGATATATAGTATACTGTATACTATATTAATGTCGTATATATCACTTTCAAAATAAGATCAACACAAAAGCAAAAACGACAAAAAATACCTTCAAGTTTTGTGAATGAAATCGGTTGCGACTGAACTGGATTTTGTTTATTTTCTTGATATTTATATAGAATAATGACTGCTGCTGTTGTTGTTATTGTTATTATTAATATCACTGCAGTTCCATGTAATTCTTTGTAATTTTATTGTTGAATTTCAAATACTGATATTTCTGATGTTTTTAAGTAAAGCTGATGGTTAAGGAGGGTGGGGGGGAGGGGGTGTAACCTCTTGAGTCGATTTAGCCGCGTCCGTTCATCTGCTGGGATTTGAAATGAACGTAATGGGGCAATAAAATTATTTTGTAAAAATGTATATTTTTTAAGAAAGAGACATTCAGGTGCATATGTACATATGTAGATATGTATATTTGTATATAATATACATACATATATATGAAGATCAATTGTTGTTGTTGTGTCCATCCACCGAATATTAATAAATCTTTGAAAAGCCAAACGAAAAATCATCTCTAACATCTTCTAATCGTCGAGCAGCATTTCAATAGAAAATTCATGTAATCCGTAAAATACACAGAACACAAAAACAAATGCACATTCATGCAATTTTGTAGAGTGCAAAATTTTAGAGAAAAGAAGGTGAAAAAAGATTGTCAAATTTTTGCCTAAATGCTTTCGCCTTTAATCCCAGAATTCTCAACAACTTTAGTCATTAAAGTGAATGCATGAGTTGTCGGTGAGGTTGAATGTCATAATAATGGCAGGATAGAGAAATTAAATACCGTGTGCATAGCGAAAAGCGAAGAGAGAAGGAAGAAGAACAGGCATATGAAGAATCAGTGTCGCGACGCGTCGAGGAGACAATACTGGACAACAACAACAACAACTACAACAATCGTTGGTAACAATAGGAAAAACTATTTTCGCACCTTGTACGAGAAAAGACGATGACGACGATGACGAGGATTGCCAACGATGATGAGGATGATGGCTTTAACCTGTCTAGTCTCGTTACCTCATGGACCCTCCGAACCTACGACTATACGAGCCTCTGACTGATTGCTGTACGACTTTTTGTCTGTCTTTTTGTCAATTCGTCACTTTTGCAGTCTGCTGAATGAAAGAGGATGAAAATGAAAGTGTTTCTATGAATGAAAATCTGTTTTGCTATCGAGTGAGAAAACCCATAATGCTTCAACTATTCTATTCTACCCTGTCCTCTTCTATTCTTTTATGTGTTTTTGGTTTTTTTTTTTTTGTATTCTTGACAAATAACAAGGTGTGATTCAGTATTGTTGCTTTTGTTTTTTGTTTTTTGTTGTTCCTGTATGAGTCCCTTCTAAAATGTTGGCTCCTTTGTAGTGCTGCGAGTTGTTGTACACGCATGCAATAAACATGGGTTAACACGGACTTATAAGGCTTTTACACACAATTACACAATAGAAAAGTTGTAAGAGAATTTAAAGAACAACAACAGCAAAAATACGGGTGAAGGGGTAACGGGGTGACGGGGGTCACAGACACAAGAAGGACTTACGTTGTCTGCGGAATTTCTGCTGTTTACAGAAGAGTTTGCATTTATTTCATATGAAATAATTCGTAATTCGTAATTAGAGTGATTTAAGATGATGTATAACGACTTAATCAGAAAGATCTTCAAACCGAAGCTGAAATAGCCTACTTTACACCCTATTTATTGTTATTCTACTGTTTAGAAGTGCTTAAGTAGTGCTCCAGGGACTTAAAATTGAGAATTTAGGGAAAGTTATGGTACGCCGCACGCCTATTCGTGAATTAAGACAGTATTGATACCACGTACGTATATGTATATTGTTGTAGCGCTGTAGCAATTCTATACAAAGAAAATATTTATAGGACATAGTGTGGGAACAATGGGCGGACCACGCCTAGAGAGAGCTAAACAAGAAAAGCTCCGTTGCTTTTCATTCCTGCACTTAATAGAGATTACGATGGAATCAATGCATTGAAGTGAGAGAATTTGATTAAATTTAATTAGCGGCAAATCAGCAACAACGACGACTCCGAAAAACACTCCAACCGAACGAACGCATGTCATCGTGGTCAATTTGTCACAATTACAAGAGCTAATAAAGTAACAGAGGGATAACGGTAACGATAGAGACAATACTCAAGCAGATGAGCTGTCACACTCTCACTCACACTCACCATCTCTCTCTGCTCTCTCGGTTCTAATCTCCGACACGCATCCAATTAATCAGAAAAAGAAAACTAAAATTAACTTTAGAATTAAATAAAAAAAAAGGAGTGTGGGCGGGGGAAAAGGGCGTTTCCAATGGTTACCGAAATAACTGAAAAAAGAGTACCCAGGTTCAATATATTTAACTGACTTCGTGGGGTTAAATTAACCCTTAAATAAATAAAACAAAAATATATGTACATACATTGTAATGACTAAAAATTGTGACAAAAGAAGAACTCTCTTAATCTAGTAGTTACGAGTAACTACTGTAAGGAGAGACAAAACACAACAACAATCTGATTGAGTCACACAAATGAGATTCTTCTGGTTGATGGTTAAATCCTTAAAATCAACAGATTAACAAACAAAAAAGGAAAAAAAGAAAAAAACAAAGAAATACCTTGGTATGGATGTGGATGGTATTTAAAATTGTTTCCTTCGTTCTTCTGTTACTTGGTGATTGTCTGTGTTTCTGGTTGCTGTCTGTGTTGTTTTTGTTGTTGTTGTTTTCGGATTCAATCTCTGGATTATATAATTCTGTATAACACTTGCTATTTCCTTGTGCCCCTAAATAAGGTGTGATGCAATTGAGGCCTAAAGAGCCCTCTAAAAAGGTTATCTTTTCGATTTATGAGAATTTCAGTCTTTTTTTCTCTATCTCTCAGTTTTCTTGGAGAAAGAATTATACATATGTATGGTATTTATAGGGTTTGTTTTTTCCTTTATCTAATAAAATTTGTTGGTTTTTTATTTTAGAACTTTTTTTAAGACTCAACAAATGTTTTTTCATCTCTCTCACTCTCTCTCTCTCTAGAAATGAGGGAACGACGACCATTCTATGGTAGTCGCTCTTTCTGTAGCTGTACTCTTTTTTCTTATTTCCTTTTTTGTTTACGGTTGTTAAACTCGACATTTAGAATAAGTTAGGAAAATCTTAAATTGAAATATGATGCTCTCAAACAGATGACAGACACAGTTACGCGTCGTTGGAATGACAGAAGCTTGTACAGTTAGCCAGATTGACAGACGCGCGCTTGTATTGACGTGACGTGCGTCCCATTCTAAGGCGCGAATGACATCGTGGAATTTCATATGGCAACCAGTCTTTTACAGCGCGAAGAGTGAACTGCAATGCAAGAGTTTCGATATCTGCAATTTATTTTAAAATGCTTTTTTTGCGATTGCAAACCTTGCTTTCCGAAGAGCTAAAGACTCGAAAATCAATTCGTTCCAATCTAAGAACAGCTCAGGACTGGTTGACAAGCGTCATCCACGGTAATCGTCATGTAATCATCCCAATTCGTCTGTTATTAAAACTATCTATAAGAGATCTTATTTCGCTCTTCACCCAACCCAGTACCAGTGCCCTCCCTCCACACAATCCATCATTTACTTTCCTTCTCTACGTCTTTTTTACACTTTCGAATGACTGTTTAAAACATCTATTTAACTTAGTTCATGAATTGAATTAACTTAAATTATTTACCTTAATTTTAATTAAAATGTGGACTGTATACTCCGAGAAACGTGAATAAAATCGAAAGTAGTTGCTAATTGGGTTGATTTGGTCAAAATAAACTCTTTGATTGGTTTTAGAGTCGATAACTATCTATCGTTGGGTGCCAACGATTCGTGGGTTTGACACCCACTTCATCAGGGGTTTCATCTAACTTTTTATACAATAGACCTTGCTAAATTACTTTGATGATTAAAGAAAGAAAGAAATGTCTCCACTACAATGCTAACACTTACCAAAACCTCGCTGCTGCTGCTTCCCGGCTTCCTCTCGTCTTCCCCTTTCGCTTTGTTGGTGTCACACCGGAAGCTGTTGCTGTGGCTGATCTGTCAGAAGGATTTGTTTAAAGACTTAAACAAAAATACTACCAGGAAATCACTTCATATCACTTGGAGGCAATCGATTGGGCACCTCGTAGATCGAAACTTTGCTTTCGAATTCGTTTTCATTTGAATACTCGTACTTTATCTTGATCTACATGCAGTCAGTTATTCAGCCGGCCAGCCAGCGAGCTATTCAATCAGTTAGCCAGTTCTTCGTCTATGGAGAAGAGTATGTTGAGGATTATGGAGGCTCAGATTGTGGCAGAAGTGACCTCGATTATGATCACCAGTTTTCAATTCTTCTTCATCCTTTCACTGTTCATTTTGTGTCATGCTCTTAATTCTGGTGATCCTGGATGTTGACTGCGACTCCCTGATTTCCTTCTGATTAAATCAAGGATTAAAGAAGTCTGCGTGCTCTATCTCTCTCTCTCTCTCTCTGCCTCTATCTGTTTCTCTCTATCGCTTTCTCCCGGCTCTACTTTACTCTACTGCTCTAGTTTTGGGAGAACTTTATTGTCTTTACACGATTTCGGTAGATCAACACCCTACACTGAGCCCTACGGTGAACTCAGTTTTGTGATGGTTTCGACTTAGGTTCATCACTCTCATAGGTCTTTGGGATTCCTTTTGTGTTTCTCAATTCAACAACAAACATTCGAACGACGTCTCCCTCCCACGTCCCCCTCTCGAATTGTCCATCATCGGCTGCTTTTAATTGGCATTCCATGAATTTAGCCAAAGCAATTCAAGTGAAACTTCCTTGGCAACAGTTTGCCTGAGGTTTCCGTTTACACATCATTGCCATTGTTGCCAGTACCGTTGGTTGTTGTTTTTGGTATTTTGTTTGTTTTTTCAGCGACATATGGCGCCATCGTGATTTTCCTACGATTACTAACAATATAATTGGACACTTCATTCTTATAATAGAAAAACAAGAAACAAATAAAATAAAAAAAGGGTTGAAGTTCAATGAAAGCGCCAACAACATCATCATCATCTTCCTCATCATCGGTAACAGCAACGCCATCAACATCATCGGGTTTCGACTTCATAATCATCGTTAGTCGCTATAGCAACCTCATCAACGTAATTGCAATCATAATTATCATCAGCAACATCATCACTACCATCAGGTAATGTGGATATTCAACATGATCATTTTAATCATCATTATCATCATGATGATTGTAACCATCACCATCATCATCATCGTCTTCGTCGTTATTAGTGTAAAACGAACCGCATTCAGCAGCCCTTCACACTTCTCACTCTACACTCTCTATTTGACTTTTTTTTCCTCGCTTTGATTTATTATTTATATTTTTCCCTCCGTTCTCCGGGTGTCCACTTACTTGGCTGCTTTCTCGTTCCGACGTGGCTCCGGGTTTAAACGCAACACTGAAAAAAGGGGAAAATTATTAATGCGCCTAGAATCTTCATTAGTGTTTATGCGTGTGTGTGTGTGTGTATGTGTGTGTGTGTGTGTGTGTGTGTGTGCAAGTGTTTTCTATCCTAATTAGTTGGTTGGTTATTTTGTGGTTGTCATAAAAAAATAAAAAACACACCAAATTTCACACTAATTTCGTTTAATGTTTCGTTGAGGCTGTTGTTGTCGTTGTTGTTGTTCCTGGTGTAGTTGATTAATTGGGCAAGTTATAGAATTTCAATATAGTGTGTGTGACATCAACATTACAGGCGTGGTACGTGAAGGACTACGTTTGGTTTTTTGTTTTTTAGAAATTCTAGAAACACTTAAATATCCTTTTTTTTTTGATTTGAAAGGTTTTGACAGTACTTCCCTTTAAATTCTCTCTTAGAGGGCGCTGGAAATAAAGCGAAGCTGTGGATCGATTTCTATCGAAGAAAATATAAAATAAAAGCTTTGAAAATCTTCTATTTTTATTATATACATTTTACGAAGTGTCTCCTTAAACGAGTTAAAGTTTGAGTGAAAACTTTTAGGAAAAGGCACCGTGTATGTTCTGCTCTAACCCCCTCCCTCCCACCGTAAAGAATAAATTCCAGAAAAAAATCATGATTTGATTGCTGACGATTGTTGATCTCCAGGGAAGCAATTTATTTCAATCATTTCATTACACTCGAAAACTGTTACAAGCGAATAGGAACATATGGGTTGCATAAAGAAAAGCAACAACAACAATAACAGCAACAGCAACAGCAACACCTGGGACGAAGAGAAGTCGCAACAACAACCAGCAGCCAGAACACCAGGCCATCCAGGGCGGAAAAACAACAACAATGCAGCAGTTTTGCACCCTTAAGCATTAAAATGAACAACGCAAACATCACAAAATGTTGAAGCATTTTTGACAATAGCAACAACTACACAGTGGGGTAGCCTTTGGTTCTTTCGTCCTTTTTTGATGCTCTTTTTCCTTCTTGTTATTGTGTTTCCGCGGATATTTTCATTCATTTATATTAAATCAAAATTTTCCAACCAACCAACAACACATCCAGGATTTTCACAAATTGCATGAACTCAATAAAACAAGGATTCAAATGAAATTTGATAGCGGTTTAGTAAGAAGAACTCAATATTAGGTGAAGCAGTGGCTGAGGGAGCATTAACGAAAACAACAACAACAACAACAACATGAACAACAACATGAACAATGAATGGCGTTGGGACTCAACAGCCAGTAGAGTAGGATAGGATAGAATGAGTAGGAAGGACAACCGGCAGGCAGATGAACTGGGAGGTAGGTAGGTTTACAGCTAACGATCGCATACTCACTCCGTGTGTTTGTGTGTGTGCACTGTGCACGAACTACCAGGTTGCTAGGAGCTCAACCAGTTTCCGCTCTTTTCTTCTGCCCTTCAGTTTAAGAGACTGTTTCACAAGCTTGCGCACTGGAAAAACATTTTGACTCCGCCTCTTTGTACTGAATGGTATGGTACTGGAATGGTACTGAAATGAAACCGAGATTCAAAATGCATTAAACGGACTGAAGCCAAATTCTTTACTACTTCTTTAAAGCCTCGAATCCGGTACACAAAGTAACAGTATGTATATACTATCGTAGAAAAAATTTACTCAATCTCAGTATTGAATTTATAACATATCAAAATTCAAGACTTTTAGAATCATCACTTGATTGTAAAATTTCAGTTTATTCAACATAAATAATCCAAGAACGTATAGAAAAATAATTCTACACAGATGCTTTTCTGGTATTTTTTCTCGCTTCATTAATAAAAATTAAAGTCGATTAAATAAAGAAATCGTGGCGAAAATTCGCATCACACGGTTTTCGCGTTGAAACATTGAAACTGGAATATCGTAAAAAGGAAATTTTTGAAAAACTCGTCACTCTAAAACCAGACAAAAATCAAAAAATTAAACAATAAAAAATCATTTAAATAATAAAGAAAAAATAATATTTTTATAAACGATTTTATCGCGCGTACCCACCGACAACATGTCCGACTCGCCACCCGAACAACGCAACTCCAACTCGAAATCGAATCTAATCGAAGTGCAGCATGTTGGCGTGACTGCCAAACTAACATCGCCGCTCAAATCGTTGCTGCAGGCTTCCAGCTCTTCTACCGAAACAGACCACGCTCACCAACTGCTATATCACTCCAAGACCAGCAAATACGATAAGTTCTCGAACGGGGACACCCACGTGGAGACCGAGAGTACCACCGACACTTCAAGGATACTCTACGAGATGCGTACCATGCGTGGAATGGTTAACGGCTCAGAGAAGGTAACGCCATCGAAAATTGAGTTTCAGCTGTACAACAAACCAGCTCGGCGTCGATGTATGCGTGCTTCGAAAGTATCCACATGCAAACATAATCCGCCGAAGCGTAAACTATTTGAGTGTACCTCCAAAACACGTTACCACGAATCCATTGCGGAGTTGTCGCTCCTACAGCGGCTGCGTAACTCACTGGGAAGCATTCGTCGTAAGCCAACTGGTCACCGTCAGCGATGTCAGTCTAATCCTAATATTAATAAAAGCAACAAAAACAACGTCAACCACATTATAATTGATGATTTGCCTGAACCAAATTTGCAAACCGAGCAAAAGCAAAAGAGTCAGCCTACCAGGAAACAAGCGGACACCCGCATTGGCATCTATCCGTTTGAACACGGTTGCGCCGAGTACTTGCGCACCAGCGATGGTCATCCGAACATCCTGTCGATAGTGCTGGCCGAGCGGGCCACTCGCTATGCCACCCGCTTCTGGGCCGAGTTTTTTGGCACTCTGCATATTGGCGTCGCTTTCATCATCACTTTCTTGCTGCAATCTTATCGATTCCTTTTGTATGCTCTGGTGAACACGCTGCTCGTCGGCTTTTTGCACATGACATCCGACTATTTGGTGAAACCGATTCTGACAGTCGCCTTCAATGGTTTCTTACAGCCACCTTTAATTTTGATATTTAATGTTCTCACTTCGATACGCGACATTCTGGAACCCATAGCGGAAACCGCCAACAACTTCCTGAAACCAGTTAGTAATATGCTGAAAAGTGTGCGGCTCGTCCATGCAACCTACAACGATCGCAAGACAGTGAAAACAGTTTAAAACTGGAGATTTTTTATAGAATGCAATATAAATATGTGTTGTATTTTTACACAAATATATGCATTTCGCACTTTGATCATTGAGGTTATGAGGAATTCTCTTCTTTTACTTACCGTTGCTAGACAAAATGCTTGCGTAAAAATGCTGGCTGTTGGGCACAGATTTGTTGCACGTTTCTGTTGTGGCAGAGTTTGCATAACGGTTGTGAAAAATCAATATCTTATGGATATTTGTTCGCTTTGCGACAGAATTTTTTGTGTGCCGTCTAGGGTCCCTTTTATGCTGACTCCAACAACAACAGTTCTTGTCGCTCTCGTTTGGTTTCCAAATTATAGTGCTATGAAATGTGCAAATTGTGGGCATATATCTCCTAAGCTACAGGAGGTACATGTTATTAATACCTTTGTATTAAAATTATATTTTATTTATGTAAGACAACTACAATTTATCGAAAAACGTTTACTTTTTAAGTAAAACTTTTTGTTTTACTTTACTTTTTGTTGCGAAAATTTTTTCAATTTAATCACAGTTTTAGTAAAATGTATAATTAACCTACATACTTATCTTAATATTAAGAAAGTAGTCTTTTAGCTTTCTATATACGAGTATATGTGTATACATATGTATACATATACATACACATATGTACATATATGTATGTGTATACATATACTCGTATCATCAGAATCCATCCCGGAGTTTAGGAAAAAATGCATTTTAAAAATTACAACAACGTAAATAAAACAGCCTATCAGGATGAACTGACCTCTGAAAGCTGAGAACGTAAGGACAACTTTGTACAAAAGCAATAACAATTTTACAGTTTTGCCGAACAATGTTCGTAGTGTAATATCCGCAAACTCAGGATTATGCTGATCGGTGTGGAAAAGTGGTTTCATTCTGCGCATAAACATCACGCCAACAATGAAACAGCATCTGTGTCGCAATGAGAGTTGGGACTAAGTTGCAATGCGTTTTCGAAAAAACTCACATTTCCACTACCAAATCGGCTCAACTTTAACGGCTCAAAAATTACCGTTATGAAACACTCCACTTATGTTGCTGTTGTTTTAGGTCTGTATTGCGGATATTACACTATAAACATTGTTTGTTGTCGATGAACCATTTTTACTCTCTCCCAAAATTTTGTTCAGAATTGTGATTACACATAGAGCAAACAAATATCAATATTTACAAATACAAAGCAAAGTTACGGAGTTGCTTTGTGATTCTTTTTCTTACATGAAATACCTTTTATCAATAAAAGTGCACTTATTTCAATCCTAAACGCGAGTACTATTTTGTTTCAGCACACTAGAACACCGTTTTAATCGAAGTTTGTTGTCGACGACCAAAAACATTTTGTTTTGCCTCGCAAAAGTTCATCCTCTCTAGATGAACTCAACTCTGAAATCTGAGAGCGTAAGGTTAACAGTTTTTTACAGAAAGCAAAAACAATTTTACAGTTATTTCGAACAATGTTCGTAGTGTAATATCCGCATATGCTGATTAGAACAACAACTTTTTTGCTCTCGTATAGTTATCGAGTTATAGCCTGTGGAAAATTTGTATCACTATATCTCCTAAACTATTAAAGAAATCCGGATAGGATTGGTGCCGTTATAATGTGACTTCAAACACCTCTTATTTATTTCCAACCGACATGCGGCTCGACTGGGGGAATCGAGGACTGACGAGTCTTGCGTTTACGAGGGGTGTGTAAATCGATGGTATGCTGAATATGAAAGTGCAGGCGTCGTGCTTTGGACGCAGTTGCTAAGAATGTCTTCGTCATCGCAAGTAGGAGCTGGTGGAGGTGGGGGTTGTTGTTCGGCATGATGTGAGCGATTGACCCGTGAGCAGCCTCTAGACTTTTATTGGCCGATGTCACAATGGGCGGCAAGGAAACTACAGGCAGTGGCGCTTCGGCATCGATTTTAGTTTCAGATGCCGTTATTTTATTTTGATACTCTTTTGAACATCTTTGTGTTCCTTTCGGGATGTACAGAAGTAAAAAATTTAATTTTATTTAGAATTTAATACTAAACACAACACATTTACTTTATCCAAATTTTTAGCACTCATTTCTTTAATATAATAATTAGTACTAAATAATGTTATATTAAATTAAATTTAAATTTCAATGGGAAAATACTTTACTCACAATTTTTTTGAAGGCGAGATGTTTTGACATTAGAGTCGATAAAAATTTTCGTCTGAAAATCTTAGACGATATCTTAATTAAAACTATTTTCGATAAATTCGATAACTATACAAGAGCAAAATCAGTTGTTGTTGTTATAATCAGCATAAAAAACTACACCAACAACAGCAACATAATGAAGTGATTCCACAACGGTAAAGTTAAGCCGATTAGATAGTAGAAATGCGAGTTTTTTGAAAACGCATCGAAACTTAGTTCCAGCTCTCAATGCTATTTATTATGTTGATACCAAAAATTATAGAAAATAAGATTACTCACTGCGCAGGTCTGGAAAAATTCTGGAATTTTCTCAAATACTATAAAAACCTCAACAAGTTAACTGTGCAGCCAAAGTTGAGTGAATACCTTAAGAAATTTAAAATCAGTAGATTTCCCCGTGGTTGAGCCGGAAATAAATAAAATGCTGCATGGTGTATCCTTAGTCATGGGTGCAAGTACAGCACTATCGCAGCGTTTCTGAAAGTGATGGCGCTGCTGTGCTTGTAGCCATATGGGCCGATACATTCTGAAATGAATAAAACACTTGCTGAGCTATAGGTACATAAGATGTGAACAATGTAGCATAAAGGTTAGAGGGTGGGGGCTGCAGGGAACCCTGCAAGGGGAAATCTTGTCCACACTGCTGTGGAAACAAAGTTCCCTCAGTATTTATAAAGAAAGATTCAGGGGGCACGGGGCATAGTCGTCAAATGGGCTAAACCCAGGGGCTTAAATATAAACCCTGAAAAAACGGAACTATACTTATTCACTAGAAGAAGAAAGATCCCTAGATTTGGTCTTCCGGTCCCGGAGGGCAAAGCATTGGGGCTCAAGGATAAGTTCAAGTATCTCGGGGTAATCCTGGATAAAAAACTTAACTGGAAAGAGCAATAGAAACCAGAGTTAATAAGTCCTACAGAATATGGGCCACCTACAACACATATATAGAACCCAGATGTGGACTAATGACACATATAGACAACTAGCTATATCGTAGTAGTTCGCGTAGTTCGCCCGATACTGAGTTACCCTTCAGTTGAGTTACTGGTGCCCGGTAATTAGTAAGTCTATCGTAAAGCCGCTGGAGAAGGTGGAACGTTCATGCTGTCTCGGCATCAGTGGCGCGTTAAACACTACCTCAACAAAGGCGAAGCAGGTTGTCCTGTCCATACAGGTCAAGTATGAAGCAGTGTAACTGGTACAACAAGAATCACATTACAGGACATTAAACCATACTCGACTACATGAACATAGAGCCCGGTGAATGGGATTGTGTTGTGACCGCATTCCGGAAGTCTGGTCCAGAACGGCAGTGGAGTCCATCATACCAAAAAAATTTGACTGGAACCCTGCAGTAATAGCTGAGTCGAAACAAAGCATTCACCTATACACGGGTGGATCAAGGATGCACGGGAGCCGGATTCTTTTTTATGAGCTTGTAATTGAGAAAAAAGCCTTAGAAACTTACTTTTTTCAACTGTTCAACCGTCTTATCACTCCTCCGAGGAAATTCAAAATCAAACATAAATTCGGCGATTCATTTTTAGATTTATAATTCCCGTTGAGTCCTTCAAACTGTCCCTGGCAAGCTCAATACGTTTCGTCATGCAGTCCACCAGCCTCTACTTGAAATTCAAAATTCGCGATACGTTTTGAACAGACTTCGTATATCGTACATATGTACATATGTACTCATATGAGTATTTTACTTATCACCTTTGTTTGTTTATTTTATTATAGCTAAATAAATCCAATAACCATGAGAATTGAAATCTTGTATTTACAAATCGTGAAAACAGATCATTCATAATTACCTAATAGTTTAGTGGTCATTTAGGGTTAGCTTTTAGGCTTTTTCTCTTCCCGTTATTTTATATTTTGTTTCTTTTGTGCATATATGTATATTTGGTACTTCGGAGTATTACGATTTTCTAGCATTTTTACTACTCTTACAAATTTACAAATGATAACACTGGAGACAAATATTTATTTAACGTCGTGATGTCTGGTTTGGTGAAAAATTCAACAGTCAACCGAAGCTGGTCTACATCTGATAACGAAATTATTAGAATCAATGCTGAAATCGAATATTTTTGGTCAGATCCCTTTTGGTGGTTTTTATCAAAAATAGCGCCACGGTCGAAGAGAAATTTTTCTGTTTCGTGTTACCTTTCCAACGACATTAATATTATGTAGATACCTTGTACAGTTTAGAAGATATACCCCCGGAATTTTTAAAAATTTCAAAGGGTACGAAGCCCATCACTTTTGAAGAGAAACTCAATTTAACATTTTTAGTACTATTTTTTTTATTCATTAATTTTTCTGTTAGTAAAATGTATAATTAAGCACCATAATTATCTCAGTGTTAAGAAAATAAAGACTCTTAGGTTTATATAGGAATTTATTTCACCGGAATCGGTGTAGGAGTTTTGGAAAGATAAATGGAAGATATTATTAATACCTGTACTATGGTACTAAGATCATTCGGATATCAGTTATAGATAAAGAGATATTGGAGGTTAAACTTTAAAGAGTTCTATCTCTGGCCCCAATGGAGTCCGGGATCAGCGCCAAAAACTGCAACAACAACCACAACAAAAATAAAATTGTTGGCAAATAGTGCCAACAAAATAGTGCCTCTCGTAAATATAAGCAGAAAAATGTTTAGATCCTGATTCGAGTTTTGATTTTGATGCTCGTGACGCAGCATACATTTTTGCCTCGAAAGTTTACATTTTTGCCTTTAAGGCCCAACCATGCAATGCATATGCATGCTATGCATGAAAAGAGAGAAACTACGAATACACTGAATCCCATTTGCGCATCCATGAACATGCATGCTATGCACATGCATAGTTTCGTCAAGTTCGTTCTCTCTCTTCTTGCATAGCGTGAATAAGAATATGCGGTCTGGATCGTACTTTCCGTAACAAGCAACGGAAAAAGAGTTACCACCGCATACGAATTTGCCTTAAATTTTTGCAACCTAAAATTTTATTTTTTTTATCTAGTGTTTTCCTATTGAAAAGTCCCAGAAAACTATTAAAATTTATAAAAAAAATACTACATGACTGTTTTTAAAGTTTTTAATTCATTTTATGCAACATTAAACAATTTCTTCAGTTTTGAGGAGGCGTACTACGCGATTCTCAACTTTTCATGTGAGGCTAGGCAACCCTTAAAAGCAGAAGAAAACATATGTGGTGCTTTTCTGAACTATGAAACAGCTGTTTTAATTGCTTTAAATTTCATGCAATGCTTGGTCGTTCTACTGATGCATGGAATGAATAGCTTGCTTTTCGTTGAGCTCTCTCATAAAACTTAACATGCATATGCATTGCATGGTTGGGCCTTAAGGCTAGTATGGATCGACAAATAAAAACCAATCACAGCAAGTGAGTCAAGCCTCAATAAGTTGCAGCGTTTTCTTTTCTCGCCAAAGAATTCTAACCTGCACTCAAATATGTTAGCCCGTAGTTTTTCAGGGAAGAAATTTTTACACTCTACATATCCATTTTGTAGGATTTGTGTTCTTTTAAAGTTTGAAGGTCAACATTTTTGACAATAGAATACGACACACTTTTTTTTAGGGCAACAATTTTTTGGGAAAAGTTTGGTTTAGCGGTTTTGCCCCATTTTACCACTATTTGGGACCATTATAACGGTAAATAGCTGCCCATTTTTGGGGCGTGGCATTAGTTTGAGTGTTTTCGGCGTTTGAAGTTTGCGAAAGGTCACCTCTTTAAAGGTTTATTATTCCGAAATTAAGTACATTAATTATCGAGGTGTCAAAAGAAAAGTATTGCCACGCCCCTCATTTCCCTAGTACACCATTTTACAGCCAAGGTTACGGTTTGGAAGATATTTGAGTTTTAAGACAATTAAGGTATATATTATATTAAAAACACTACTTATAAAGTCCATCATTTTCTCTTTTCAGCGATATATAATATGTCATACTTACCGTTAGAATTGGTAAATTGCAGAAGGAATGATTATTTGAAAACAGTGTTTTACGTGAATTTCATGATGTGTTTTTTTTTTATTAATTATTTTTTATTAAGTAGGAATTTATTTGTTTGGTACAGTTTAATAGTCTTCGTCGTTGTCGTCTCCGTCCGTTTCGTGATCTGTCCCCTCACGAAAGGGTAATTATAACACTCAGAGTGTCAAACACCGGGTACACAACAGAATAGTGTTTTGTGGCCAATTTAAGGGCGTGTATGCGTCCTCCGGCCTTCGGCCGCGATTTTTGATTATAACCCTCAGTATGTCCAACGGCGGCTACGCAGTAAAATTGTTATGGCAATTCATAAAAACGTTTCAATTTTAAGTAGTAAATACCGAACACTACGCGCATTAAAGTACAAAAGTTTCCTGTAGCCAATTCCAAGATGTGTTTTCGGATATGCAACGAAAATTAATTTTTAATATTTCAATAAAAGTGGTCGAAACGGTAGGAGATACCCCAACATGTTATATACCATTTAAAAGGGAAAACCATGGGCTATAAGCCAACTAATTTTAATGTATACCTTAATTACGATTTAAGTTGAGAAAAAACATATTTTTTAATACAACGTCCACAATTTTTCCTTAAAACTAAATTATCTCCATAACCATTGAAAAAATCAAAAAAGACTAAGACTTAGAAAATAGATATTAAAATTGCCTTTCAAACGGTACCCCTCTTATACCGCTGCAGCTAAAAGTTTGGAAGATATCGCACTTAAAGTTTTGACGTTTAAACGCCCATAAATACTAAACCAAAGCCACGCCCCAAAAAAGTTAGTTAAAAGATAACACGTCCCCACGGAGTTTGGGTGCGCCAAACCTCTAAACCAAACTTATGGCAATTTTTTTGCTGAATAGGGTTTTCGTGCAAATAAAAAACGCCATTTGTTTGACATAAACCATCGAGCGCCCTTAAACAACTGGACAGTAAAACAACGTAGCACTCCGAACCAGCTGCCGCTCTGAACGCGGCTGTAACCACAACGAAATTCATCTTTGCAGTGTAACCAGCTCGCGAATTTTACCAAAATGATTGGAAAATCAACAGTTTGAGTTTAAAACGTCTCCAATTTTGTTGTCGATCCTTTTGTTGTTGTTTCCTACGTTAATTCCAACAACAACAAAACTTCTTGCAGCTGCCTTTTGGTTTCGGAATTATAGCTTTTTGAAATGTGGCATTGTTATGTTTGTATCTCTTTAACTATATGCGATACTTCCATGTTAATATATATATATATAGTTGGAAATTGTTCAGTTGTATTCATATCTGAAAATATATCTTTCATATATGTAAAACAATATGTAATCAAAAAACTTACTTTTCGAGAGAACTCTTTTGAGAGAAACAAAAGAGGTTCCAAGTTTTATTGTTGTTGAGATTACCGTAGGACACAAAAACAAAAGCAACAGCAAAATTGTAGCATTTGTACAAAACTTAATGTTTTCACCTTTCGGTCACTGTGAATGTCGATGTTGCAATCATTAAACTACTTTGTATACATAAATATATTTACTTATTTTATAAAATTTTTAAGTTTTCTGGGTGTTGGCAACCTTGTACAGAAATATTTAACTACCTGAATAAAAAGCAGTGCGGGTGAAAAATAAGTGAAACGAAGGAGTGGAACGCAAGTGTACGCAAATAAATCATATTTCATTTCTTTCTTGCAATAATAATATTTTCATATTATACATTGATTTTTCATAGATTTTAAATTAAGTTTTCTTTTTGATTTGTTTGTTCTTTCTTGTTCACTCAGATAAAGTAGCGTCGAATGATAGAGCACAAGTTTTTTTTCTTACGCACTCGCACAAATTTTGTACTTGCAATTTTGTATGCATCAACAAAAAAATAGCTACAAAAAATCATTAAGAAATCAGAAAACGCACAACGTAAATTTAAATTAGTAATATATAAATAAATCATCGATAGTAATATAGTTGAATGATTGAAAATTGGATAAATTAAATTAAATGTTTTCAACACTCTGGAGACGCATGCAAAACGGAGTCGCTCAAAACGTCACAGCTGCTTATTTTAGAGGTTAGTTTGCACTGCATTCGAGTGCATCGTTCCGGCATATACGGTGCAAAGATCAGAGCGTTAAATGTGTGTGTGGTTGTATGTTTTCAGATTAGTATATTTTCAAGTAAAGTGTATAATTCCAAATTGGTGTTGTTCTACATATGATACATACATTTGGATTATTAGGTGTAAGCAGTGCAAGCAGCATTTCACAGCTGATTCGTGTTGTTTTTTTTTCTTTGTTTTCCGTAGCTTAGCTTTTTTCCAGTGCTTTGCGCCTGCTATGTTTTATACGTACAATTATGCATTTGGTTTGCGTCTTGGATATCGTATTTCTTAAACTTCTGAATTTATGTCGCTAATAGATGGCGCTTCAATTTTAAAGGAATTATGCTATCTTTTATTTCCAGCTCAAAAACTACGTTCTGTTGGTATACGCGGTAAACACAGCTCCATAGAGGATTTAAAAATGTCAGCCATGCATGTGAAAATCTTGCCGGCCTTACAGGACAACTATATGTACTTGGTAGGAAGTTTTCATTTCAACATTTTACTAGAATTAATTTGGTTCTAATACAAACCGCTCAGTTTCGTTTTGTTTTTGTTCCTGGCTCCGACAACAATACCAAAAAAATGGGTAATCTCTTCCGGTTCCGATTGTACAGTCCTTTGAACTTTGAAAGTTAACCGCCTATATCTCATAAAATATAGTAAAATGAAAAAAACAGCGCCAAAAACAGCAACAAAGAAATTGGGCAGTTTGTACGAAAACCGATGTGTACCTTTTACTACAATGCTTCCTTGTATATGTGGTTAGATAGTCGATGAGGCTACTAAGGAGGCCGCAATAGTTGACCCCGTTGATCCTGAGTCGGTGTTGAACGCTATTCAGCAGGAGGGGGTAAATCTTACTAAAGTTTTGACTACGCATCATCATTGGGATCATGCGGGCGGCAATGAGAAGTTGGTCAAGATGTACGCCAGACCCTTAGCTGTATACGGAGGTGATGAACGCATCGGAGCTCTCAACCAAAAGGTCAATCAGGATGACCGCTTCCACATTGGAGCACTCAAAGTGCGCTGCCTCTTTACGCCCTGCCACACAACCGGCCATATTTGCTACTACGTGGAGGCCCCCAATGGCGAACATGTTGTCTTCACTGGCGACACACTCTTCCAAGGTGGATGCGGTCGCTTTTTCGAAGGCACACCAGAGCAGATGTATGCGGCACTGTGCCAGCAGCTGTCCTCGTTGCCGGATGATACCAAGGTTTTCTGCGGCCACGAGTACACGCTGCAAAACATGGCTTACGCACGACACGTGGAACCGAACAATCAGCACATCTTGCAGCGCATCGAGTGGGCAAAACTTCGACGCGCCACGCAGACTCCAACCGTACCGTCGACCATCGGCGAAGAAAAGTTGTGGAATCCGTTTATGCGCGTTCACGAGCAGTGCGTGCAAAGGCATGTGCGCGCCAACGATCCCATCCAGACGATGGGTTGCCTGCGCAAGGAGAAGGACACGTTCAAAGCTTGAAGCAATGAAGCAAGAGCAGCTCCGTGGAAGCTCATTGAATATACTTACTTTCGTTGTTTATTTTTTGTATTCTGTGTCGTGAAATGCATTTATTCGTATATATTATTTTGTACAGGGTTAGCATACTTTTTGGGTTTACAAATCAAGACTAAATAAATTCGAAATTTATTACAAACAAGCCTTGAAATTTTTATAAAAAAAGAATTGAAAGAAATCAAAGAAAAATATTCGTCGTAGCTTACGAAATTTATTTAACATCAAAGAATGAGTCAAAAATCTGTGAAAAGGGGTGCACGAAGTTTGTCGGAAGGCGGCACAAGACTCAGGAGGAATAACTCCAGGATCTCATTGGAGAGTCAACAGAACGGGAAGAAGAAACAGTCCAGTTTGAACAAACCGAGCTCCTCGGCATCACGAAACCCGAAATCAATGGATAGTGCTGACTCCATGTTCCTGCCGCCCGGCTACTATGAGTGGTAATGAAGCGGGCCGAGGCGACAAAACTGCTTACGTAATTAATCAATCTCTAAACTTGCAGGGAGGGACAGGAAGAGTACGATGGAAGCTCCAAGCTAAAAATTCATAAATCGCTTTCTCGGTAAACGAAAATAGATTTCGATTGCTTCTGCACTTATGTCATTATCTGAGTCTCTCCCCTTCTCTCTCTCTCTTTCTCTCTCTCTCTCTCTCTCTCTCTCTCTCTCTATCTATCCTTCTAGCACCTCGATGCTTTTGCAGGAGTATCGTGAATTCAAAGCGGCTAGAGCCATACAAACCGCTCTGCGCGGCTGGTTTACGCGTCACATGTTTGAGAAGAAAACAGGCGCTGCATTGATTATTCAACGCGCCTGGCGTGGCTTCATCGCGAAACATCACTACTTCCAAAAACTGGAGCAGACACTCCAGACTCGCATCATAGAGCACTTCCATCGCAGTGCTACCAAAATCCAGGCACTGTGGCGCGGCTACTGGGTGCGCGAGAACGTACACGATCACTATCGCTTGACGCGTATGCAGGTGCGTGCCGCAGAGGACCTGCTGCATTGTGTCGCCTTCAAGCTGCATCATATGTTGCGCACTCATCAAATCCCAGGCGTCTATTCGCTGCGAAATTCCAAGTGAGCCCCTCATGCCCCCTTTCCGACACTGCAGAAACTCGTAACTCTCTTCCCATTGCAGTTGCCTTTCGAAGGTGGAGAAATTGTTGGCTGCCATGAATTTCAAAGTGCACAACGAAAGAGTACGCGTGGCACGCACTCGACGCGAACAAGCTATACAGGTGGCCAAAAATAAGCACTGCGAGAGCAAATACCAGACAACAATACCGTACGCGGGTCCTGACCTGGACGGTCTCTGCGAGCCAAAGTGTTGCGCCCTCTATAAAGAAGAGGATGCCGACAGGAAGATGTTCAAAATTCTCAGTTTGTACGAGAAGGCGATGCGGACAGATCCGCGGCTCAGGCGCATTCGCAATCAACCGAAGTCACGTGGTAGAAAACTTCTTCGAAAACTTCTCAATAGTTCTCTGTATACAGCGTACTCCGATTTCAGGCAAACCTGCGGCTCCAAAGACAAAGAAGAAAAAACCAAAGCCGGGCAATGATTTTTGTGCTGATATCGTGAAATGCATGCAACGTTGGGATATCCTTGGCGATAATAGTGTCTCCGTGAAACCGGATGTATTTAGGTCACCCGAGAACGTTGAAAGCTTCCTGATGGAAATACAATCGTTTACCAGTTTCGTGAAGGGCCGCTGTCATTGCTACATGAAACCGGAGGAGTACGAGAAGTGCATTTAAAAGAATATGAAAACAACAACAAATATATTTCATTTGCTTTTATTGACTATGACTTGGTTATGCAGATGCATATAACGCAATAATAAAGAATTATATATTCGAAAACAGTCGCCTAATAATATATTATTTATTTATTTTATTTATTATTATTGAACAGGACTTGCACTAAGAAGTAATTCTTTTATAGCAAAAAAACAAACAAATTCTCTTATAACAATAACAATAATTCAACAACTTATATTAAAATAATATAATATACGTATAAGTTGACTAATTATTTAATTAAAAGGTATATGAGGTATATAAAGGTATAAAGGTATATAGGTATATAAAGATATGTATAGACGACAGGGGTAGAGAGAGGAGAAAAGTAGATACAGAATGGAGAAAAATAGGTACAGAAAGAAGAAGGTATGTAAACTATTGGTTGCAAAGGCGTTATTTTAGGTGTTGAAAAAATGTTCCCAAGCATGACGCCTGAAAGCTCTCTCTCCCACTATAGTCTTTAGCCTATTTGGTAGATTGTTCCATAGCTTGACAGTGTTGACGAAGAATAGTCTCCCCGTGCTGAGATATCTTATATCTTCTCCAGACTGCAAGAGAAAGAAACTGAAGTGGAGGTGGCATTTTTTACAATAGACAAGAACCTAGTTTAGACAGGAACCATTTGCATCGCTCAAAACTAGTTGCTGCTGTTGAACACTGATTTTTGTACATTGGACATCGTTGTTGGATTGTTATCCTTGGTTAGATGGATGGTTCATAAGAGCAATATTCATTGTTCTTCAGCGCTGATATTCATGTGTGAATTCTTGTTGTTGCTTCACTTCGTTCTTTGATATCTTCATTGGATATTGCTGACAATGTCTATCTTCCTAAATTTTAGCATCCGTTTAATTTTTATTACGTCGTATTGCCCCCTTCTTTCGGTTTCGCTCTCGCCCTCTCTCTCTCTTTCTCTCTCGCCCTCTCTCTCTCTCTTTCTCTCTCTATCTCTCTCTTTTTCTCTCTCTCTCTCTCTCTTTCTCTCTCACTCTGGCTTGTTCTTTACAGCTTGAAATAAAAGCGACAGAGAACAATAACTTTGAATTAAAATGGTTTCGGTTTCTATTTTCAAAATACATCAGAAAAACAACAACGAGTGGAACAAAAACAAACCTTAACTATTCCACTTTAAACTATTTGCAAGTGGTTTTGTTGTTGTTCTCAGATAGTTTTCATTTGTACTGAGATGCTTGTTGATCTCTTCTCATGCAGCAGCATCTTCTGCTACTTCACTTCAAACAGCCCTCCACCCCGCCCCCGTCTTCAGCGGATAACACTTCACAACTGCCACAACTCATCTACGTCATCGTCAGTTTCATTCTCATCATCGTCATTATCAACTTCAGCTTCAACCAACGTCCATGACATCAAAGTCATCATCTTGTTCTTCGTCTTTAAAGTATGACAGCGGCAGTAGTCTCCACTCCACCCCGCCCGCCCCGCTTCCATTGTAAAAACGTTGTAGTTCTCTGCAAGAAGTTTAGGTTAGGTTCCAGTGGCTGGACTGTGAGTCAAACGGTGGGTCATTCTGTGGGTCGGCGTGTCTGTCTGTCAGTCTTTCAACGCAACACACATTCTTGCTTTTATTTCGTTATATTTGTTTGGCTGTATGTTTGTCTCTCTCTCCCTCTCTTTCTCTCTTAGGTAACATCTTTTTTAAGTTTGTTGAGATGTCGTTTGTTGTCATGTATTTATTTGTTTTTTTTACACTTGAAAATATAATGTTCTCAAATGTATACGTTTAAATACTACGACTATATATTTATATCGTACATATACTATTTGCAACTTGCTTTCTTTACAGTGTAGGCCCTTTTTTTGTTCCCATACAATCACAGCTGAACAGAGTACTCAGCATCCATACTGACCTACTGTAGGGTGTCTCCTGACAAGTAATCGTTCTCAGCCCAAAGTTGAATTGAGCGACTCAAGTGCAGCTGAGAGCCGCAGCTGTGTCCAGAACCGTTACAGCTTCATTGCTGAATGTGATTGTGTTTTTGCAATGGCAGTGTTTGTGTGTGTGTGTGTGTGTGTGTGTGTGTGTAAGCGTCTAAACAGGACAATAATTCTGGCTTCTGAATCCTGCTGCTTGCGAATTTAATTTAATTTAATTTATTGTGGCTAAAAATGTATTATATTTTCTACTTGTACTTGCAGAAGCCGAGTTAACACAAGCAGAGCTGTCAAAGTCGTCGACAGCGGCGTCAGCGGAACCATTAGCAGAACCAGCAGCAGAATCAGCAGCAGAATCAGCAGCATCATCGTCGTTGTCGTCGTCGTCGGTACAAATAAAAGCATTTATTGCAAAGTAGTATGTTTTGTTGTTGTTGTTTCTGTAGTAGTAGTAGTTGTTGTTGTTGTTGTTAGGCAGACAAATGCTGAACTATTTCCAGAACTATTGTAAAAATAAAAATCGAATCGAATAGCAAGGAAAACATCTCTAAATAAAACAAATCAAAACTCACATCTATGTACATTTACGAGTACATGTAAATAATGTGCATGAATTGAATCGATAAAAAACTTTCTTAAATTAACAGCGTTTTCATGCTCTATTTTGACAGCGAAGATGTTCGTTAAGAAGTCACTTCGTAGGGAGGCCAACAGACTGTTCAATTACAATAGAGAGAGAGAGAGAGAGAGAGAGTGTAACAGGTCATGGCCACTGCAAACATCACCTACACACGATGATGTCTTGCTGGGGGATATGATCCTTGTGTAGGCGACCATGTTGTGTGTTCGCACAGACCAGCAGTGGCAAGAATGAGGACTCACCGGACCGGTTGGATGGTCTGTGTTGATGTGCTACCCTACGAACGGCTGTGCTACTCTCTCAGGTAGCCACTCAGAATGGGCCACATGAACCGACCCTCCGAGTGGACGTGGGCGAATCTTTTACTTTTATTTTGCAGCTCTACGGATTAAATTTCAACGTGCAGATACAACTAAAAATAAAACAAATCCGGACACTGATTTAAGTGATTTTATTAACTTGTGTGTTTATTTAGCGATTCTTCTATTTACATAAACAGCCTAAGATATTGAAAATTTTGCTTAATTGTATATTTCAAAATCAATCGAATACTTGTTCAAAAATACACTGCTAATAGTAGATGTGCACCATACATAAGAAAGCTCCGAAGAAGCACTTTCACTAAAATACAATGTTCAAAGAGTTCTTCTTTTCATGTGTGTAAATAAATCTATAAAAATATAGAATACTGTATAATACAATACAATGAAATTAAAATAATACGTGTAATAATAATAATACCAATAATAATAATAATGACAATATATGTATAAATATAGTATAAACACAATTATAATTAAATCATTTTTCAATTCATATAAATTGCAATATAAAAAATGTATTTCTTTGAATTCCTTTGTATAAATCATCATCATTGTTCGTATATTAAATATTTTCATAGGTTTCGTCAGATTCTTTTTACATGTGATAGAAACCAGCACTTAAAAATAGGAGTCTGAAAAGTTTAACAAAAACGTACATGAAACACGTAATTTTTGCAGTTTTTAAATTTTAAAAATAATAGTTTTGTTTTTTTTATTTTGTCGTCTTTATGCGAATCAGTCCGTGGTTTTTTATTTTGCTTTTCTTTTTGGTTTGCGATATTTTTTAATAAAACTATAATCGATTTTGAAATGAGTTTCAAAATCGTTCGTTCGAATTATAAGCATAAATAAAATATATAAATAGTTAATAGTTATAAAAGTGTCTAAAAATAGTGACAATAATCATTTAAGATTTACAATTGTTCTCAGTTTTTAACCGAATAGAAGGTTATGGTTCATTGTTGTTGTTGTTGTTGTTATTGTTATTATTATTGTTGTTGTTATTATTATTGTGGTTGTTGTCGTATCACACACGCACTGTACGAACTTCTCGTAGAACTCGCTTTGGAATTATTGTGTATTTTTCTGGAAACGACATAATTTTTGCGTTTCCTTGGATTCTTTTTTCTGTTCGTCAAGAAAAGAATACAGTATTTTATAGGATTTACATTGAAAATCAATAAAATGTACTTCGATTCGTGGTTTATTACTTAAACTAGTAGTAAATAAAGTAAAATGATTGTAGCTCGTTGCGAAGGAAACCAAATCAAAGGGAAGAGATGGCAATTTTTCAGCATTGTTCTGAGATAATGAATTAATATCGTATATATTTATGCAATTTAATGTATATAAACAAGATACAGCAAATACTTCGCCGGTTAATACAGTTAATTGTACACATACACATAGTAATAAAGTCAAGTACAGTATTCGTTGATAGGTTTGAAGTTTAGATTAGATACTATAATAGAAGTTCAATAAATACAATGAAATCAACTGAAATCGATTATGAAGTAAATATAAAATAAATAGAAATAGAAATTCAATGTCGAAAGCATGAAAGGCGAAATATTATGTATGTGTATTGTATATATGAAGCCGAATTAATTACATAATAAATGTGCTTATGAACAAAACTAATATAATTATAAATGTGAGCTTCGTTCATTCATTGCAACATCATTCACTTTTTTATATATTTACATATGCCAAAATTTTAGAAAAATGTTAATAAAATTATATTTTTTATCACAATTAAAAGTATTTTATGTTTATTAAATTTACCCTTTTTTTTTTGGTATTAAAGTAGTTTTTTACATAGATTTAAAAATACGACCACGATTCAAAATGAGTTTCGTCAATTGTTAAAAACAAATAAAAAAAAAAAAAGAAAATTAAAGAAAAATAAATAATAAAAATAAAATAAATAATAAACTCAATTTAATTAAATAATAATAATGATAAATATTTTAAATTACAAACTTTGTAGAAAAATAAACCAAAAATTAAATAAAAAATAATAATGAAATGTGAAAAAAATGCAAAATAAACAACAACAAATACTACAATAAACACAAAAACATCGAGTCGAAAGTAATTAAAAAGAAAAGAGTTTTCTTCAAAGAGAATAAAAAAGGAACAAAACTTAAAATTAAGAAGTGAAATTAAAGAAAGTTGGATGAATAATTCAACAAAACTGATTCAATTTAAGTTTGTTTTTAATATTTTATTCCGCTTCTAATATATTTTTATTATATTAAAGTAGTAATGTTTAAAGTAATTGAAATTAATTACTATTATTTTTAACATTTTATTGCTTCGCGTATAAATTTCAGTATATCTCTGGATGTTATTTTATTGCATTATTTTGAGTTTTTCATTATATTTTTATTACTTTCTATCGTAGTGAAGTGAGAATGCATTAAAGTAGACGCCCACAAAACAAAAAATATCACTAATAATTAGAAGTCATTAAAATAGAAGACTGTATATGATGATAAAATAAATAATGGAGAAGTTCTGAAATGAAATTAAACTGAAAACGCATTCAAATAATCGGGAATGCAAATGAAACAATTGAATGGAGCGAAGTAATGATACTTCGATACAAAAAAATTCTGATCTCCGTCTAACATAGCTACCAACAACAACAATACCAGGAGTAGCAGCGTAGCAACAGCGGAGAAGCAGCAGAGTAGCAGCGTAGTTCTATGACTCTTCTTCTTCTTCGTGTTCTTCTTCGTGTTCTTCTTCGCCTTCTGCTCACACCGTGAACATCGTATTCGTCGACGTCTGACTGAGACTCGTCTCTGAGCTCGGGATCGTGGAATAAATCGCCTTCGTTTTATTGCGGTTGTGACGTATGATCAGCCCCAGGGTGAGGGAGAGGAGGGCGCCGAGGGCCAGACCCACGATGAGCACCGAGTCAACTTTGTGGAAAATGTGCAGGATGTTATGCGAGGTGTTGCTCGAGCTGGTGCTCGAGATCACGTCTGTTGGAGGGGTCTTAAGAAGGGGTACCGCCGCATTCAAGTTGTTGCTGTTGTTGTAGCTGCTCGTCGTTGTCGAACTAACAGGAAATCCATGGGTGTAGTCATCGTGGGGTTGGGGAAGTTGGCGAGGATCGCTGCGGGTGCTTGTTGCTGGTGCGGAGAATCGCGGTTCAGCGGTAACCCGGACGCGGCTAACAACAATCGACTGAGTGACGGTCGTGTCGCGTGGTGCATCGGTGCCGCTCGCCGCCGATGGGGAGGTCGTTCCGAAGGAGTACACTGCATACGACGGTGTTGTTGCGGAAGAGGAAGTAGTTGCAGGCTTTCCTGTTGTCCTTGTTGCTGTCGTTGCTGTTGTTGTTCCTTCAGATGATGCGTGCGAAGAAATGGCATCTGTTTGTAGTTCTCCGTATTTCGTTTCTGGTCCTTCGATTGTTGTTCCTGCGGATGTTGCTGCTGAAACCCCTGTTGAGGGAGTGACAACTGAAGTGACCGAAAGTGATTCTGTAGAAGACGCATCTGAAGTTGTTGCCGAGCTTCTGGACGAAACTATTTCGAAGTTGTTGTTGGCTTCGGTGTCGGTGTCGGTGTCGGTGTCGGTGTCGGTGTCGGGATCGATTGTTAAGGATTCGTTGGTTGTTCGGGTGCTTGTGGTTGTTGTTGTTGTTGCCTTTGTACTTGTCGTCAAAGTAAAGTTTGCCGATTCCGACATCGTTGTTGCTTTTGTTGCTGCAGATTCGTCAGCATCCTCATCAACGAGTACAGCGGCAACGGAAACGGAAGTCCTGACCGTCATTGCTTCAGTGCTTGTGTCAGATGATGCGGTTGCATCATCAGAGAAGTTTTTATTATCCAGAGAATTATTTATTATTGCTGCTGTTGCTGTTGTTGTTGTTGTTGTTGTTGTTGTAGTTGTTTCAATCTGTGACTCGGTGTTCTGCGTCGCGTTGACTTCCGTTTCTCCTGCCGAAAGCAGCTCAGTTGAGGACTCTGATGGGGTGGAGTGCGGGGCCAGTGTTGTTGTTGTTGTTGTTGTTGCCTCCAACTTGAATGTCGCACCCGGCGCTTGCTCACTCCCTTCGCTGTCCTTTTCCTTTGGCGACTTCTCTCCCTCCGCCCCCTCCGCCCCCTCCTCGCCCTCCTCCTCGCCCTCCTCCTCCACGCACACTGGGCAACACTGTCCCTCCACTTTTCTAGGACTTTCGCACTCTGCCGCTGCACAGAAGTTCGTGATGCACACTTTCTCGCCCTCCTGGCAGGTGCACTCGCTGCAGGCGGCATCCTCCAGCCACGTCTCGCCCTCGAACATCAGCTTGTCCAAGTAATCGGAATAGCAGCTGCTGGCCCTGGCTTCATCCTGTTGATGCTCGTGTTGATGGTGCTGATGTGGGTGGCGCCGCTGCTGCTGCTGCGCCGACGACGACGACGACGACGATTTGTCGCACAGGTCAGCGCACAGCTCTTCGCCCCCAAAACAGCGGCATTTCGTGCACTCGCTCTTCCAGTATTCGTCGCTCCTCGTCGCCGCATCGCAGTGCCACCGCTTGACGCACTCGAAGTGAGCGCAACAGCTGCCCGGCTCACCGGAAGCAGAGCTCATTTCCAGAGCCACCTCGTCGACTGTGCATCTGGATGCACTGTGTTCGGAGAGCGTGCAATCGTTACACACGCATTCGTATTCAGGGCAGCAGGTTCGCTGCTCCACATCCAGAGTAGCGACAGAAGAGGCGCCATCGTCGTCGAGGCCGTCCTCGTCAGCGGCATCCAAGCCCATTCTGAGGATATTCAAATCACGCTTCCAGATTCTCTGCTGCAGTCGCTGAAGTGAGCGTTTGATGCGTGCCGCTCTTGCTTCCCCGGCCGCTCCTGCTGCTGCGGAGGGGTGTAATTTCGATGTTGTTGTTGCTGTGGCTGTTGTGGTTGTTGTGCTTTCCTTCGACTCGCTGCTGAACTCGATCGGTCCCAAGGCTTCAATATGCACCCCGTCGAATGGATCGCTGGTGGCCAGCTCATCGTATTCGTCTTCCAGATCATCCACGTCTGCGGACGTTTCTCTCAGCCGACTATCGGCCGGGCAGAGGGGCGGGGCCGAGCACTGCACCAGGCTGCAGTCGTTGTTGTCGATTTCGATGTCGGCGAAGTGATCTGAAAGAGCATCAAACGTGAAGCGAGTGAGTAAACGATTGAATAAATAAGTACGAATTTTATTGGAAAAACCAAAATAGAACATTTCCTTGCACCACCGCCCCCCGCCCCACCCCTCTTCCACTCGTCTTTGCCAAAATTTGAATGATTGATTTTGTGTTCAGAGACTGGAAAACTGCTCGGATGCATGAAATTTTGTTTAAATTCAACTTTCGGAAGTCAATAAAGCGAGTTTTTTTTAGTGCTGCAGAATTGCAACAAAACAACAACAACAACAACAAATACGAATATAATGAAGAATGAAAGAAGGAAAGAAAGAGAAGAAAAAAGTACCAAACGCATCTCTTTAAACAAATCATCAGCAAATCAGTCATTTTCGAAAACGGATCAAAGAAAGTTTATTTTATTGATTTATTTGCAGTGGAAAATAGAAACAGAACAAAAGACGACTTATTTTGAAAAATGACCTCATTTGAATGCTTGTTCTTCTCCCCCTCCCTCTCGCTCCCTTCTTAACTCTTTTATTCAATTTTTTTCGGTTTGGTTTCTTCGATTTTTCAAGGATCATTAAATTGTATAAGAAGAAACTCCTCGTTAACTGCACTTTATTAAAAAGTCCAGTTTTTATGCTGAAGTGCTCCGAAAAAAAAAAAATTGATGACTATGATTGAGAAACCATTTTATCGGCATTCTTTGCAGAGAAGGCGGTGCGACACCTTTTTATCGACGAATTCGTGGCACATCGCTGAGTGCGACATCGTTAACATTGTTGTTGTTGTTGTTGTTGTTGTTGTTGTTGTTGTTGATGACTTCGATGATATGGCAGCAATAACGACTTCAGTGGTTGTTGTTGTTGGGGTGTCGTTGATGTTTGGTGGTGTTTCTGTTGTTGTTGTTGTTCCCTCTGATCTACACTAAAATCTCTATTCTTTTGTTGTTGCTTCTGGTGTTGTTGTATTAGAAGCAACACTACCCATCCAGCTGCTGTCTGTCGCCTTTGTTGTTGTTGCCTTTAACATTACTTAAATGCTGATGACGTCGATGATGACGCCGATGCGTTGTCGCTTGTGGCTTTGATCCTGAAGTAAAGCATTTCGAGTGTCAGGAATCGAAAAGAAACGATTTTAATTCAATTTGATAGCGCTTTTAGTGCATTTATTGATTTCAATTAAACTGAACTGAAATTTGAAAACTTTTAAATAAACTCTTCTTTTTTCATAATTTTGATTGATTCCACAAATTATCCGATAATCAGAATAATAATCACGATGATCGGAATGATGATGAGTTTTTGCGAACAATCAAGTTAAATGTACTTTTTTTCCCCTGGATCAGTAATTAAATTATTTGTTTGAATATGAAATCAACGTTGAATTCGAGCTTAAATTCTGTCAATCAATACAATCGTTCTGAATGGCGAAATTACAAAACTACTTTGGATTAAAAACTGCACAAAATATTTTATTATCCCCGCTTATGGTGGCTTTTTTCTTTTTTTCCCCGTTTTTTTTACGTTGTGCGGCATGCGATGGATATCATTAATCTGTCACTTTTGACACTTGCAGTCGCCGCAAATGAAAGAGAAATGAAAAACATTGAATTGTGGCATTCAAAATGGACACGCTTACAAGCGTTCGAAGGCGAGCGTTGAAAAAACGTTCACCGCATCAATCAAAACGGGGCAAAAAACGTTTAAAATCACTCCTGCACTCCGGCACTCCTGCCACATGCAACACTGGCGCCACCGCCGACGGGCGTAATTTATTGTTCGTGAAACATTTCGGCAAACATCCATTCGATGGAATTAAAATAAATAAATTATGAAATAAAAAGATCAAAGAAACGAACAGTTATTAAAATCGCAAATAAATCGCTCCACGAAAAATATGCGTATTTCATTTAAATAACGTCGTTTGTTCGAGCGAAGAGTGAGCATTTTTTCCCGTTATCGAAATTGAATTCCAGAAAAAAGTCAAAGAAAACGTTGTTAAACATCGTAATTCTATTGAAGACATGACATGGACATTCTATGCAAAAAAATAGTACTCGTAACTTCGAAGTCGGTTGTCCTGCTTTGCCACGAAAAACGACTCGAACGGTACACGAAACGGTCGATGAAAAAATGTGTCTCCATTCGCCACACATCGCAGCCATTCGATTGACCGCAGGCCTCAAGGTCCCCTCAGTTTTGCTCACCTTCGCGGCCCCTCACCGCCTCTCAACCGCATCCGTGCGGGCACACAATCTCACCGCATCTCTTCTTCTCTCTCCCTCTCCCTCTCCCGCCCTCTTAGCTTTTGTCTCTTCTCCTCCTCCGCCTCCTCCTCCTTCCGTTTTCAATTTTAGTTTTTCCACTTTTCGCTGCGGGTCCAACTTCAGTTGTAGTTTTGAGAAATATTTCCCCATGTAAATCTTAATCGAGTTCGTGGGATTGACACACAAATTACAACAATAATAACAACAACAACAACAACAACAACAACAACAACTGATATCTCCAAAAAACAATTCAAAATGGAAGCCAGTACTTCCAATAACGGTGCTGTTCATTTGGCGAGCCACAGCACAGCACAGTTGAGAGAAAGTGAGGTTATTTTTTGTCCTTCTGCCCCCATCTTCTCTTCTGTCTGGACTTTCATACAACTGACGATGATGCATCACCAGCAGTTGTGCTCCTCACTTGATGCATGTATGACACTCATGTGGGGCTCGTTGCAAAAAATGTCACTCATACGACACGATGTCGGCTCGTCATCCGGCTTGCCGCAGGGTAGCAGCCTGGAGGCACCACCACTTAAATGCTGATGGTTGGTTGTGTGACACTGTTTCGTGTGCGTGTGTGTGTGTGTGTGTGTCACTTGGTTTCTTTGGCTGGCATGTTTTTTGTGTGTGACATTAAAAAATGGCTGGGTTTTTTGGTGATCATCGTACTGTCGTCTTCTTTTCCTCGTTGTTGGTTTTGCTGTGGTTTCATTTCACTTGTGTTGCAAAGTTTCGCCAGCCGAATGGCCGAGTGACCGGCTGTGAATGATTTCTGGTTCCTTGTTTTGCGGTTGCGGCTGCTGCTGTTGTGAGTGACTTACAATTAAGTCAACAACATGTCAAACCTGCCAGACTTTTACAAGTTCCAAGAAGTCGAACGAACCGAAGAGTCTTGTTATCTTCTCTTGACTTTTATGCTGTCTTCTTCTTTTCATCTTTCTTTTATTATTCTTTTTCGTTTATCTTCCCTTCGTTTTTTTATAGTATTCTACTTTATTGAATGATTCACTTTCTAAGTTGCTGCTGCTTGCTGCTTTCTCCTGTTTTTTTCTTTGCTTATTATTATTTTTAACGCTTTCTTCGACTTTTTAATTGTATCATCATTCTTTTTCACATGATGAAGAAGAATTGAGCACGTGATGCGAACGAATGGACTCGATAAATATTCCATAATTTTTCAATCGAATGCGCATCGAGCTCATCATCATTTTACAAGAGATTTGATTTTATTTTTGTGGCTGTTCGTGTTGATCTATCATATGCACACTATACTGTGTGTAGCTGTGTTTGTATGCATGTATGTATGTGTGTTTATATGCGTGTATGTCTCTTTGTATGTAAGGATGTCTGTTTGTCGCTCTTCGAATCAAACGATTCTGGAAGCGTGGCTGGCAAACGTACGAGTAAACAATCAAGTGTGGCGCTTAACGAGGCGCGAACCAGAACTCGTAGAGGAGTGAAAACGAAAACGAGAGCGAGAGGGAGGGAGGGAGGGCAGAAGAGTGAGAAGAGACTCTGTCAAGTAGTACGAAGAGAGCAAAGCTGCTAAATGAGGAGCAACTTAAGTCGCGTGCGTGAGTAACATGATCTCAAAGCAAGGCATAAAATGCTTTTAAAGCATAAAGTGTGTATGTATTGTTTACCGAGGTGTATGTACATAAATACATCTGGTTGTCGTATAATAAGGACGATGATTTCGATTGATGATTTATGACGGAAAATAAACCGCATTAAACGGGTTCATAGTAATATTGTGCGTCACTCATACGCCACGAATCACCGAATCCGCTTTCGCCGCGATTGAAAAGCTCACTAATTGGCCGCTGTATGAATTGTTTACCTTCCGGTTATAGTATGCATATGTGTGTGTGTGTGTGTGTGAGTGTGTGTGAGTATTTAAATAGGTGCGAACATTTGCGTTTTGATACATCATCAATTCAGGTAACATTTCAGTAATCAGTAATCAATTAATTAAACGTTTGAACATGTAATCTAATATAAGTCAAAAATAACACATAACTTAGTTATAATTTCACTCCACAAATGCTCATTAATTATTATGATTTGTGCGTGATACACTTCGAATCGTTTATTCAGTGGATGGATATACATTTCAATAACTTCAGTGAGTCAACCACTGAGAAACTACTGAAATATCCTGGAAGAATCTTGCTCTCATTGACACCACGTAAGATGCTTTGAACTACCAGAATAGAGCATTCACACAGCAGGAGTCGATTGCATTCAGTTTCCCCGTTGTTGTTACAACTTCTGAGAGTTACTTTAGCTTGAGCAGAATTTCCGGCTCCCTGTTGATTGAGTTACAGGGGTCTGTTGTTAACCCAGCGTATACCTCATCAATCTAGCCACGGATGAGGTTCATCTGAAGGCGATCGATCATTGTTCCATCATAACTATAAATCGAGCAAGCTACCGGTTCTCAGAGTACCCTACAGAGAGTACACTACGTCTTATGCGACATCTTATCACTTATCAGAGTGTATATCGGCCGAAACGCATGCAAGGTTCTGTTCGAGAAGAGGTCACAACGTATGGAATACAATAGAATTCATTGCTTAATTTGTCACCCTTCTGCCACCCTTCTGCTCGCCTTTTGTTACCCCCTTTATTCCCGCTTACTATGGTTCCCCTTTGACCCATTCGTTTTGTTTCTATGCCTTTCCATTTCACTTCGTGTCTTTCGCTTTACAGTTTTTCTTCACTTTCTTTCGATCCGGGTCGCTCTGGCTTCTTCCTTCCTTCCTCCCTTCCTTTGTCAACTGATTGAGATGACAAACAAATTGAGGTCGACCATGTGAATTATGAGGATCAACATCAACATCAAGCAATGCGCTGGGTTTGACTGACAGACAGCTTAACGCATCAACCAGAGAGACAGAGAGAGAGACAGAGAGAGAGAGAAAGAGAGCAAGAGAGAGCAAGAAAGGGAAGAAGGGAGGACATCTTTAAGTATGTGGGATCAGTAAAAACAACTTGTTAGAGTGCTTGTGAATGGCATGAAAGCACACAGCAGCCACATGAAATGCAGTCGTTCTGAAACATGTACGCACTCACACTCATACACACACACACACACACACATACACACATGAACATGTGTTCGCCTGCTCCTCCGTGGATCTATTTTCGCACATCTCTGCACGTTTTTGTCGCTTTCAGCCAAAAACTTTGATTGCCTGACAAGCGACTTAGCAAGCCGGAAACGGAAAACGACTTCTTTTATGCGAGAGTGGGGTGTGTTTTGCTCATAAACGCAGTAACCGGAAGAAACACACTGACAGATGTACAGACAGAGAGGAAGGAGGAACAGACATCTTATCTAAGATGGCATCTAATCTTTTCTTGTCATTTATGTAGATTGGATGGATCCTGTCATTGAAACCAACTCTCTTTTTCTCTCTCTTTCTCTCTCCCCTTCTCTCTCTCACGCATATATAATGTATCAAAATATATTCTAAATTATAATATTAATATTTTTGGCCACTGTTTAATATGATTATAATAGGTTAAACGAACATCAGTTTCATCTGATGCTCTATGAAATGACTAATGTTTATCATAGACATTATATTGCGTTCTTTTTATGTATATTTTGGAATAAATGCAAACGAGAGTCCTTCGAACAATCAAAGTCAGAAAAAACAAAAGAAAAACGTAAAAAAAACAGCGATATGATGCAATTTTTTAGACAAACCTTCGAAGCAAAAAACAAAGCAGAAGTGGAGTGGAGTGGAGGGTGGCTACGAGGGAGGAATGAACAAGAGGAGGGTGTAGAGTAGGGTGTAGAACCCTCTCTGCATGCGAACATTTCGAGCATTTGTCATTCGTGAAGCATTTAATTCGCCAACAGTTGAGTTCAGTTGAGTTCAGTTGAGTCGAGTCGGGTCGAGACGCGGGTATTTTTTCTATTCTCTCCCTTCCTTTGTTTTAAGTTTCTGTTTTCCGTTTTTTGGTGCATTTTTCTAACTTTTCACAGTTTTTCCCATTTTTTGTTGCTCTAAAAAATACTCTGAAAAAAGTGCATATAATCGTTGCTCTCGTGTGTTTGTACGAATGAATGAATGAGTGAGTGTACAATGAATGTGTGTGAATGTGTGTGTGTGTGTGTGTGTGTGTGTGTGTCATTCCTCGGTATTTATTAACTACACAGATCGTTACAAACATCATCCGAGAGAAAGAAGCACATTCTACACGCCAACATTTTTGGCATTTTATTGTGGAGCAATTTTATAAACTCTTTTGTTGTTGCTGCTCTTTCGCACCCTTCTCTCTCTCTCTCTCTCTTTCTAGCTGGAGGGGTGGAGGGGGGGGGGGGAGCGCGGTATTTTTTCCAGTTTTGCTTTCTTGATAAAATTTATTCTTTGTTTTGGTTCGTGTTTTTTTTCTGTCTGGTTTATTTGGGAATAGAATAGAAGAACTCTTTCTTTCTTCTTCTTTTGTCTCTGCTTTTCCCCCTTCGTCCCCCTTCTTCTCCCCTTTCACCAAAAGAGAGCATTTTTCATGGCTTTTATCTTTTGTCGGCGGCGGCACTCGTGTGAATTTTTCATTGTTGTTGTTGTTGCTGTGTAAGTTGCTGCCATATGCAATTCGCACTACATTACTTTTGACCCTCTCTCTCTCTCTCTCTCTCTTTGACGCTCTCCCTCTAGTGGTTGGCTGTCTCGGTTCATTGCGAGCCATCGGAAAAAAGACACCGTTAAGAATCTTAAATTGTGGCTTCCTTTTTTTTGCCTTTCTCTTTAATTTTTTGTCGCCGTTTCTTTTTGTTGAATTTTTTTTATGAAATAAAAACCTTTATTTTTTAGCGTCGTCTTTTTTCTTTAAAAAAATGTTTGCTTTAATAGTAAATTCATTTATTTGAACAGCACCGAAGTAATTTTTAAAAGAGTATTTTTTAGTCTTCTTTTTGAAAATGTTAGTTTTTAGTTGATATTTAAAAGTTCTTCTGTTTTTTGTGTTTCGTGAGTTAGAAAAACTGAATTTGCTGAACATTCTCTTCCTTCAAATGAATTTTTTCATTTCTTTCTGGTTTCTTTTTTGAAATCCTTCTTTTAAGTATTTTTCTGTGGTTTTTTAAAGCATTTTTTATCGTATCTTTTATTACTTTCCATTTCAGTCCTTCGCTTTTAACGAGAGAGCAACGAATCTAGATTTCTTCGTCCTCCGCTTAATTGCTGTAGCTGCTTCTTGTTTCGCACTACGTTTCCCGTATGCTTCTTCTACTTCTTTTAATTTAGTATTTATTATTTAATCTGCTAGACAACAGCAACAACAACAGCAACAACAACAACAACAGACAGAAAGAAGATTATCCTGATGAAATGTGTGACTTAATGAGTTCCTTTCTTCAATGTTTGCTTTTCTTGTTGTTTTAATTGTGTTTCCTTTTGTTTTTGTTTTTCTCTTTATTTTCTTATTCTTCTCTTTCCTTTTGTTATTCGTTTTTCTGTTTGCTCGATTATTTTGGGTATATTTTTCGAGTGTCAAATGATTATGAAGTCACTCATACGTCGTGTGTGTGTCTTCGGGGTCGCTCTCGTCCTCGCTTCTCTCCAGTTTTACGGCGTCTTTTGGACTCTAATTAAAAAAACACTTCCCACCACTTCAAATAAAGCTTCCCAAGAAAAATACTACAAATTTTGAAGTTATTTACAGATACATGTTACTTTTTATTGTAATAGAAACCTTGTTCGAAATAATTTTCCATGCCATCCATCATGGGGGAAAATTTTATTTTATCATTTCACTGTATAATTTGAGCGTCGTTGAAGGTGGTGGCAGAAATGATCATGAAACGAAAGGATTCGGAGACTCGTTAAATTAATTTCGGCTCATTAAATTAAGTGAAATGCGAGTAAAAACGAAAGGAATGCAGGTGAACTGATGGCCTCCTCCATGTTCTTGTATTTGTCTTTCCTCCCCCCCCCCCCACCCCCTCCATTTAATTAACACTAACGAGGGCTCATGACGCACCGCAAATTTTAATTGAGTGTCAAGTGTTTCGCGGTTATGTTGAAGCACTCGTGATGGATTTGTATAAATTAAGTGAAATTTATCTTCTAATAAATAAGAAATCAATTAAAATATGTCCACAAATTGATTGATTGATTGAATTACAAACACATGTGTTTCAAATGAACTTTCTTTTATCTTCAATAAAAGGTGACTCGGTTTCTTTTACAGTTTACATACATTTTTTAGTGTTTGTATTGAGTTCGATTATTATTCTTCAATTTACTGAAGTCAAAATCAAAAGTAATTCACAGTAATTCAAATTGTATTGAATTAAATAAGTGAATTTTTATTGAATTTTACTTTCGCAAACTTTAATCTTAATTTCATTCGGAAAGATTATCTGTACTTTTTGGAGTTTTTTCATTGCTTATTTTATACGAAATTTTATTGCAAGAAGCTTCGTTTTCTTTGAAGTAATTTTTCGGCGTTGTCTGTCCGTTTTTATGTCCTTCCGTATTGCGTCCATTGTTTCCAGCTGTGCACTCCATCCTCACTCTCTTTCCTGCCCTCTCTTTTTCGTCGTTCTGTCGTTTTCTATTCTGCTCCTTTTTGGCTGGTTTTTCAATTCATGGACTCGGTCACGTAGAAATGTTTCTCATCATAAACGACCGTAATGGAAATAATAAAAAACATAAAACGGAACACAATAAAAAAGAAGTGCAAACAAAAAAACACCGCCACAAACAAGAGGAAGAGAATATTTTTCTATTTCCGTTATTTTCATGGAACCAGAAATGGAATCGGAATCCAGGCTATTTTAAAACGAAATAAAAATGTCCCAAAAACAGCAGAATTCAGAATTTCGACGTTGCACGAATGATGTTCAAGTCACGGCGAGATTTTTCAAGAAATGTATGATGAATGAATGAATGAGATTCTCTGGGAAATGAGAATTACGATGACAGTAAATAAGTTGCGAAGATCCTAAAATAATACCGCAAAAATACAAAAAGAATTCTTTGTATTATAATAAAAAGTGTATACAAAATATTTCATTGAATATTATTGAATACGTACGAATATTTTGAGATATTAAAATGGGAAGGAAGAGGATTTTTATTCCTTTCTTCCCTCGTCGACTATAAAAATTGATGTGAGTGAAGTGAAAAGCTTCTGAGGCATGCGAAGGTACGAGTTGTGATTACAGACCATCTCTGGTGAGAATAAAGAGAAAGTGCGCAAAACTGCTACAACAACAACAACAACAATGTTTCCTCGAAGAGAAACAGGAAGTGGGTAAACATGGCGTTCGTTTTGCATCAGTTGCGAGTACGTGGGCGCGGTTGGGGGGGACGAGGGCCGCGGAATAATTCTCCGCTTCACGGATTCTCCAAGAGTAGCGGTTTTTCGGTGCCAGCGGTTAACAAATTGCACCCAGCCAGTGTTGCCGACATGGAAAGGCGTTGATTTTCTGACTCCATCCTCTTGTAGTCCCCTCTCCCCGCCCTCCGCTCACCGGCAGCTGTTGCCACAACCGCAGCATCACTTCAATTTTTATTGAGCACGCAACGCGTGAAACACGCGCAGGTGTTTTTTCTTTGCTCATTCTTTTTATTTTCTATGATTTTATATTTTGCTCGTTCTCTCTCTCTCCTCTCCCCTTCCCCCCCCCCACCCACTCTCTCTCTCTCTCTCTAAATTTTTGGCTCAGTTGGCAATTTGATGGTGCTCAAAAGATTTCTTTTCATTTCCCAATTTTGACTGTAAAATTGTTGAGTACCAAGCGAATAACTGAACACGACTGTCAAGTAAAGAAAAAAGAAGGGAACTAAAGAGAAACAAGAACAAGGAAAACAAAAGCAGGCAAATGAAAAGTGAAAAGCAAGGGCTGGGTGCTAAGAAGAAGGGGTGGGGGGCGGGGGGGGGGGCGACTTTGGAAGGTGAAATAAATAAATGAAATAAAAATTTCAGAAGCTTCGTGAAAATTAGCGAAAACGTGATTGGAATCATGTTTATTTATTTATGCAAACCTTATCAACCGGGTGGAAACTCCAACAGAGGGAAAACTCCTAAAGAAGGTCGAAGAAATAAAAAGTTGGAAAAAGGAATGCAGTACAACTTGAAGCTAAACACGCACGCCATCTGCAAGGAGCAGATACACAAGGAGCTTCTTGAAAATAACTCGAATTTAGAGTAAAGTCAAGCTGGCTGGCCATCAAATTACCATGAGATAAGCATCCAGCAGGAGGCTCGTCCGACCATAATTGCTTCTATGGTGCTCTCAGGGGATAAGATGGTACATTGAATGGAATAAAGGCAAGGCAGAACTATGTACAGAATAAATATACAGAAAATATACGAAAGAGTTAAGGCCAGGGTCCAGCCATAGTCAAGATCAATCTTAATCTTAGCCTTAATCCAGTTTTACTCTACTTCTAGTTCTGTAAGAGACCCGAACGATCCTCGTCCAGTCCTGGGATTGAGAGTGAGAGTGAAGGAAGCAATAACTTCTGTGTACATCGAGCACTTAAAAGTGCATTTAAAAGTTCATCGATGGGACTCGCATTCGTAATGAGTGAATGAGTGAGGATGAAGACAGCCACCGGCATGGGAGGGGACGACGACGACGACGACGACGAGGACGAGAACAATAACGCGAATGAAACACAACGCAAGTCCTATTTTATTTATTCACTTATCTGCACTTCGCCTCGCTAAAATGATTCAGATTCCTGAAGCACCTGCCTTGAGACCCCCAAACAACTGCCACGAATGGCTGGCGATCTTCTGGCAGGGGCGGGGGGAGGGGGGGGGGGCGCAGATGCCAGCAGTCACCGTGGTGCCCTCTGACCCCGCGTCAGTCGCCAGCTGTGCCTCTCAGCGTGAAGGCGACCGAATGAACTGACCTGGAAAATATGAAAACGTGCTCAAAATATTATTTCGAATCTCATCGATTTGCTGCAGAAGCTTTTCTCCGAGTTATTATCATTGTTGTTGTTGTTGTTGTTGTTGTTGTTGTTGTTGTTGTTTCCTGGACGTTGCTCGAATGTTGCCGTGTTCTGGCAACGATTGCCAGAGGTTGAAGGAAGCAACAGCAACGAGCAGCAGATTCCTTGCCAGGATGTTCGCCGGGAGGGATATTTTCAACAAATGCCTGATCAGGTGGCTTTTGCAAATGGTGCAAAAATGTGTCCGTTTGTCGCGAAAGGATGACACACTCGACGCCCGGCAGACTCTCGGGTGGATTAAGGAGCTCAAGGAGCGCGAAGGACCACGAAAAGATTGAAATTCAGCTGATTTGAGTTGAGCCGCAGGCGGAAGGAAGACGGAAGACAGGCAGGCAGCATCTGCTGAGCAGGATGCAGCGAAATTCAATTGAAAGGACATTAAAAAGACATTAGAACGGGACGGCGGGGAAGGGAGAGCAGAGCAGAGCAGAGGAACCGTTATGAAATTCTAATGAGCGCCTTTAAATGCTCACGATTAAAACGATTCGTGGACGTCGCTGTGGAAGCAGATGACGATAAATTTATTTAAATGGATATGAGAATCAGGATTCAAGATTTATCTAGTGTGTGTGTGTGTGTGTGTGCACACTTAAATGTGTGCTCTGGCTCACTGCTCACTGCGGACGCAATCTTAATTAAAATCTACTCAATAAATTTGCTTTTCTTAATTGCATTCAAAGTGGGCGGCGGAGAGGAGGAGGGGGGGAGGAGGGGTTTAAGGAGGAGGGAGATGCGAGTCCACACGCACAGGAACACGATTGCAAGTTTCGAAACACACACACACACACACACACACACACACACACACACACTAGCATCAATATTTACATACAATTGGACGTTATTTCAGTGATATCGGATGTGAAAGTGGTTATTATTATCGGAAAATAAGCGAAATCTTAATTAATTGGTTCTAATTTAAACTTTAATAATAAATAATTTCTTAAATTTTTAATAATTCTTTAAAACCAAGCAAACAAAAAAGCGAAATAAAAGCACAAGTCTATTAAAAAAAAAAAACAAACCATTTCCATATCTATACAAGTGTCCATATACGAGTACTTATGCATGTGTATGTATGTGTATATGTATGTGTATGTGTATATGTATCTAGCTATATATATATAAAGAACTTGACGTCGGCCAATATTTAGTACTTCACAATTCCGAGAGTCAGTCAATAAAAAGCGTCGAAACTCGTAAATTTGAAGGCAAAGAAGCAGACCAAATAATGCATAAAGGACAAAAAAAAACTAAAGGAAAACCAATAACGACAAAAACAACAACAACAACGACAACAATAAAGCTAGCAATAAAGCAGCTACACTTGTTACTGTCGAACAAATAAAAACTCTTTTTTGGTGTCGCTACAGCAACATAACCGAAGAGTCAACATGGCGGTGTGTCGAATGTGCGTGTGTGTGTGTGTGTGTGTGTCTGTGTGTGTACAGTGACAGATACTGTACAGTGACTGTTCGGCTCTGATCGACCCCGACCCCGACCCCTCACACACGGCATATCTAATGTTATGCCTCTCCGTCTGATTGTTTGCGTTGCGAATCCGTTTGATGGATCATCATCGTCGTCATCATCGTTGTTGACGTCGTCCTTCACTCGGTACTCGTCACTCGTAACAAACCAAATGTCAACATATAATAAAAAAAGGAAGAAGCAGCTAGAATAACAACAACAACAACAACTAAATCTAAGTTACGTTGCAGGGGAATAATACTCCATCGCACTGTTGACATGACTCAATACAATCGAAATGTTGTACAAATACGAGATCTGAAACGCAGTGCAAACGAAAGAACATCAGGATATCGAGTAATCATACTCTTTCGGGTACTTGGTAATCAATCGGGTACTCCTTTACAAGGGAAAAACCTCTGTTCGAGTCACTCATGACGCAGAAGCTTAAGTAATTCAATTAAATGTTTACTTCAACGACAAGAAGAAGAAGAAAAAGAAAGAAAGAAGAAGAAGAAAATAAGAACAAAGAGAAAAGGAAGGAGAATAAAAGAGTTGATAGTACAGAAAACATTTCGACTCTCCAGTGAATTTTCAAATGCAAGCGGTTTTAAATTAAAAGAAACTTTTAACGTAAACAGAGTATCGACTTTTATTTATAATCCATTCAATTTTAATTTAATTTGGATTTCAATTTCGATTTCTCTCTCACTTTAAGTTTAATTCCACATTTCAATCCATTTGAATGGTTGATTCCATCAGCAGATATTCCAAATTTTGATTTTGATTAAATTTATTATTTTGAGTGTACTTTAAATGCATTTCGTTTTTATTACGAGTGTTTGAATGAAACTCGTTTAGCAACAAGTTACTAACTCCAGCTCGAAGAACCAACATTAGGAAATAAATCAAGAGTTGTTCTAAAAATCACAAGAACTTTAAATTGAATTTATGATTAATCACATAAAGGATATGAAGACTTTAATTAAATAGTAGTTTGAATTGAGATTACAATGATTACAATCATTCTATGCATGGCTCGAAGGACCAACTCACTCGCACTGTCCCGCCCCCCCTCCCCCCCCCCCCTCTCAATCAATGATTCCCATGTTATGTTTACTTTATCATTAGTTTTCGGTTTGTTTTTTAAGTTATTTGTTTTTGGGTTTCTTAGTAAGCTTCTTTCTCTGTTGTCTATCTAAACATGTCCGGTGTGAGTGATAGAAAGCTTAAGCAGCTTAGCATTTGTACTGAACAAAAGTGCCACAAACTTCTAGCCACAAAAAGTTGGACGATGGCCAAGCAAACAGAAAAGGGAACCAACCTCAAACATGCTCCAAGCACATGAGCATCCGTGAGCTTCTAGTCAAGTCCACAGTCCAGTCTGGGAGTTTAATTGGACAGTCGAGTAACCGAGAAGTTGGCGAAATAAAACTGAAAAGCTAACTAATCCCGGGTTCACCTCAAAAGAACCCATTTGGCTAAAATTTATTTAAGTTTGATACAATTTCTACATAATTTTAAGTTTAATTTTAATTTAATTTAACTAAATTTTAGATCGATGTTTCCTATGGAATAAAAACCTTAAAAAACAGCCCAAAAAAGAATTAAATTAGGTTGAAAGAAAAACCATAGGATGACCTCGCGTTGACCTTAAAATTAATTAAATTTATTTACGGCAGCACCTAATTAACAAGCCAAAAATATTTCGTTGCAAAAGCCAACGATTTTTTATTATAATAAAAAGCTTGTTGTTTTTTACTTTTCCATGTTTTTGTCCTTTAATTGCACAGGACAATTAAAACTGTTATCAAGAACGTGGTTCAATTATCGGGGTGTTTCTTCCTCGCCTCCTCTTTGTTTTCACTGGCAGCACAAATTACAAAATAAATAAAAATTAAATTTCAGCGAATTAATCGAAATCATTCACATTCGTGAAATGTTTTTCCTTTCACTCCAAAATTTAAATATTTAATTTGAATAATTAACATCGTGTGGCAACGCTTTGCTCGTGCTATCACAATCATGTTAAAAATAATAAAAAACTGATGTGATCAATGGAATGGAACTCCAGCGTAGCATTTAAAGGATTTTAAAATATATGATTAATAAATGTACATTATTTTATTTCTCAATATATCAATGTTTTTATATTAAGGTTTGACTAATTATACAGTCTGTTTTGATTTTAAAAAGTGAGATTTTTATTGAAAGGAAAGCAATATTAAAAGGAAACCAACCGATGGCCCACCCTTTCTTAATTGTATTATTTTTAGTAATCTTTACAAGTGTCTTAAATGTTTGTTTTACTTACTGAAATAAATTTATATTCTTTTTATTGATTTTCAGCTGTCAAATGTTTGCATTTGTTATCGACTGCTTCGATCCTAATCACATGAGTTCAATAAATTATCGATTATTTTCTGTGGTTTTCTATTCGTGGTTGCTGACAATAAACTGAATGTGACGACATTAAAAATAAAGGTGTTGCATTCAAGTCAGGAAGCAGAACAACAACAAAAGGAATAGGAAACAACAACAACAACAAAAGCAGTGACAACAACAAAGCACCAGATCATGATAAAATATCGATTGACTGCAAAAGAAAAACCTTGCATTGGTTCGTAAAGCGATTTTGTTAACGACGCGACGCGACGCGACGCAGCACGAACGCCCAACCAACAGATTTCTGTCTCTGTCTCTCTCTCTCTCTCTCTCTCTCCCTCCCAACCTTTGCCTCGTCTTACCACCTCCATAAGGAATTTCGACTGCTATTGTTGTTGTACTAAGAAAATCGCAATACGAGTCACATTGAAAAGCAATAAAATAAATGAGAGGCTATAAATGAATAGACGACAGGCTGACAGAGGCAATAAACAACAACAACAACAACAACAACAGCGATAACAACAACAGCGATAACAACAATATTAACAACAATAATAATAATACTAAAATCAACAA